>VZRX01006855.1:36492-61010 GCA_013398075.1 Notiomystis cincta
GGGCCGCGCGCGGCCCGCCGCCCCCGGCCGGGACCCGCGGCCCTGCCCGGCCCTGCCCGTGCCCCGGCCCAGCCTGCGAAACAGGAGCGCTTCCCCTTTCCTGAAGACGCGTTCCGTTTTCCAAGAACGGCCCGGACGCGGGGGAGCGGCGCTGCACCCCCCTCTCCCAGAGAGGGATGTGCCCGAGGCGGGAGCAGCGCCCGCATCCCCGTGGCGGGGAGGGAGGGGGAGCAGGAGCGTGGCGGTGCAGCTGGCAGAGACCTGAGGCATCCCTGGGAGGGCAGGGAAGGCAGAGCCCAGCGGGGCTGAGATCCCGCCATCCCGGCTCCAACGGGAGAAGGAGCAGGAGGAGGGCAGAGAGCACCAGGGAGAGAAAGGGGACCAGGGAGAGAAAAGGGACCAGGGAGAGGAAAAGGTCCAGAAGGTGCTGAGGGGACCAGGGACAGAAAAGGGACCAGAGGGTGCTAAGAGGATCAGGGAGAGAAAAGGGGACCAGGGAGTGAAAAGGGACCAGTGAGAGAAAAGGGAACCAGGGGGTCAAAAGGAGACAAGAGAGAGAGAAAAGGGAACCAGGCAATGAAAAGGGATCAGGGAGAGAAAAGTGGACCAGGGAATCTAAAGGGAACCAAGGAGTGAGTTTGTAACGTTCAAAAAACTACAACATGGGCTGGAAAGTCAGTTGAGTTCTGTTTCTTTGCTGCCTTCAGATCCTCTTTTCACCTCCTCTGCCGGGCACATCACATCCTTTTGCAAAAACCAGCCGTGGCTGGTACCACACAGCATCAGCCTCAGCACAGGGGCTGCGACAGGAAACCAGGCAAAGGAAAACTGCGGCTGCTGCAGTTTGGCCACAGCACTTTTGGGGAACACGAGCACCCCAAACTCGGCCTGGAGGTTGGAGAGCACAGCTTCAGCCTCTGGATCCAGCCTCCTCGAGGGAGCTTTGCTTCCCCTGTGGCACCCACTTGCTGAGGAGCCAGGTGGACAGGACAGCAGGAAGCAGCACTAAACACAACAAGGGAGCCTGGCATGGATTGGTTTTTAAAGTCTCTGCCTTCATTTTATTGGCTTTGGTAAAGCTTGGTAAATATTTCTGGGACAGGCAACTCCTTGTCTGGCTTTAATTACCTGGGCAAATTTTCCTAAGGATTATATTGACCTCAAATATGTCAACGTTTATTGAGGCCGTGTTCCTGAGGCTTTTCCCATTAGGTGCTAATGGATTCTGGCTAATAGTCAAGCCGGATTGACCACTGGCGGGTGCCCTGGCCAGCTCCACGCTACCACAAGTACCTGGGGAGGGCAACACTGGCTTTGGGAGAGCCAAGTACAAAAATCACCATGGCTCTGATCCAAAGAGATCAGGGAACACGCTTGAGCAATTGCATTCCTGACTATCTGCTTCCCTGGGCATGATTCACTTCACGGCGGGGCTGTAGCTACGTGTGAGACTTCAAGCAAAGGTTGATGTTGCTTGGGACTCTTCTGAGTGTCTCACGTGGGGCTCTTGGGAGGGTTTCACTCGGGACAGGTGCGGGGACTCCACACCTTGGTGCTGCTGGGGGCTCCCAGCCACGCTTTTCCCAGCTCTCCCTTGACCGTTCAGCCCTGCAGCTGGCCAGCCCTGCTGCCTCCCGAGCTGTCAGCTCCCAGAGGCTCTGCACAAGGACTCCTCGCAGCCCAGATGCCCTGAGCTCAGAGGAGACCACAGAGGCAGAAGCTTCCCAGCCTGACAGGGCGACGCTCCATTATCACATTTCCGTTTGCACTCGAGAAGGGGCCGAGCTAAAACCTCAGCCAGAGGCTTGTGGTTCTTGGCCACATGCAAACTCCGTGCTCGTTTTCACTCTCCCATGCTCAGCAGAGAGGTGAAAACTTCCCCTGCTGGGATCCTCCCCTGTCCCCAATCCCCAGCATTGTCACAGTCCTGGCAGGGCATGAATGGATGCACCTGCAAGGGGAACTCTCAGGAATGACCTTTGCCATGGAGCCTGCAGGAGTTTGCTCTCAAATCCCTGGAGATGCAGTGCCCAGGGCTTCCCAGGATGGCTCTCAGCCCCTACCTCCTCAGCAGAGCTTCCCACATCCACTGCCCAACTCCAGGCTTGGGAAGAGAGGATGGATCTGGCCCTGGGGCACGCTGCCAAGTCGCAGTGCTGTCCATAACTTCACCCACACAAACAGCAGTGTGGATTTGTCCTTTAATCACACCCCAAAAGGGTGCTGCAGCAACAGTGTGGTGGTGGGTGGTGAACACTCAGTGCCCACAGGTTCAGGGGATGAGAGGAGAAGAACAGGAGAGATGTACATGCACGTGCAGATCTGAGCCAACCCTCGAGTCCCCTGGGTCATGGTGCAGAGGGCAGGGCCTCAGCTCTCCTGGCAACTCCCAGAGCCTGGAGCTGGGCAAGGGCTTCAGTGCAATGTCCTGAGAAATCCCTGGAGGTAGCTGGGCAGGCAAAGACACAGGTCTGTGGTCAGGTTCCAAGGAGCTGCCAGGGTGGCTGATGAAAGCTCTGAGCCAGCCTCGGTGAGCGCAGACGAGTCCCTGGGAGTGTCATGCTGTGAGCCAGGCATGGAGACACAGGTGCTGCGTGTGCAGGGTCCATGCTGAGCAGTGCTGTGGCCCGAGGGGCTGGATGTGGCCTGGGTGGAGATGCTGTGAGGGGGAGCCTGTCCAGAGGCTCCTGGGCTGTTAGAATGCCTGGCACAGCTTCGTGTGTTCCTCCTGGCGCTGGCTCTGTGGGGACACAGGTTGGAGGGGTCTTTCTGCCTGGCCCCTGTGGCCAGGGGACCACACAGCCTCCTCCTGGCAGCACCACAGGTGCCAGGGAAATATTAGGATGGGCAGAATAGGAGGGTGGCAGGACTAAGAGCACTGCCAGGCTGTGAGCACTGCCCTGAGGAGTTACCTGTATGATCTCTATACTGTTGGCAGCAGCCATCAGCCAGGACACAGGTCCCCTTGGTCCCACCTCAACGTCACACAGTGCAGGGGAGCCACTGCGAGAGGGCAGGGAGGGCGTGCAGGAGCCTGAGGCAGGGTCAGTGTCCTCAAAGAACTGCAGAGGGGACAGCCCGATCTGGAAGAGCAGAAGAAGGATGGACACACAGCCCCCTGTGGAGGACACCCACCCCACCATGCAGCCTCACAGCACCCCAGGGCTCCCCAGCCAGGGCAGGACCATGCCCCCCAGACCTACCGAGTGGTAGAACTCGTCTCCAGCGGGGTCGATGACCAGCAGCGTCACCTGGTCCTCCCGGGCGCGGATCCTGCGCACGGTCTGCTCGTGGTCCAGCCCCTCGATGCTCTCCCCGTTCACAGCCAGCACACGGTCCCCTTGCTTCATCCCTGCCTGCTCAGCCGGCAGCCCCACATCCACATCCCACAGGAACTGGCCTGCCACAGCGGGGCAGAGGGACGGGGAGATGCTCACAGAGGGGAAGTGGCTCTGCTGACCCCGTGTGCAGGTGGGGACAGTATCCCAGTGCAGGCACAGAGCTGTCAGCTCTTCCCACCTCTCAGAAATGCCTCGCTCAGGCACAAACCGCCCCCCTCAGCCCCCTCACCTACTCCCCCTGAGCTGCAGTCATCCTCCTTGAGCAGGAACCCGTAGCCAGCAGGACCCTTCAGCAGGTGCAGCTCGCGGACCTTGAAGGGGAGCCAGGAGGTGTCTGCCAAGGCGGCCGTGACCCGCAGGCCCCGCAGGCGGTAGAACTCCTCCACGGCGCTGGATGCCACCAGCAGTGTCACTTTGTTGCCGCTCTGCTTAAGCTGGATGGGAAGCACAAGGCCCTCAGTGACCTTCTCAGCCCCATCCCTCACCCCCCAGGCCAGGAGCAGGCACCTTTCTGGTGAGCTGCATGTGGGAGTAGCTCTTCACGCTGTCCCCGTTCAGCTCCAGGAGCCAGGAGCCTGGTGGCACCCCTGCCCTGTCCGCTGGCCCGTCCTGCAGCACCGACAGCTGGAAGGTGCCCTTGGTGCCTGCAGGGAGGAGCAGAAGGGGTGCTTTGGGGTGAGTGGGGTGCTACAGTGGGGAGGTTCGTGGTGTCAGCACCCTGCTTTACCTTCTGGACACGACACACTGAAGCCAAAGCCGCTTTTGTCCCTCGTGACGTGGCAGAGGCGCGGGCGGATGTCATCCGGCAGCATCTGGGACAGGTCTCTGCCCAGGGATTTGGCTGCTTCATAGGAGTCACCGTCCAGCACCGCCAGCAGGACCTGGTTCCCGCTGGCCTTGATCTTCTGCACCACCTGGAAGGAGCCAGGCTGTGACCCCTGGGCAGGCACCCCTCTGATGAGGAGGGGTCAGGGTCCCTGGGGTCAGCAGGGTTCATGCATCCTCTGTGCCTCTGGCTGGGGAGGACCCAGGTGTTCCCATAGGATGCTCCCAGCTTACCCTGAGGTGGTCCATGTGGTCCACGAAGTGGCCATTGACCTGGAGGAGCCGGTCCCCATCCTGCAGCCCCCTGCGCTGGGCCACCCCCCCCAGCTCGATCTGCCGGATGATGTGGCCCTGGCAGCTTAGCTCCTCGTGCAGGCAGAAGCCGAAGGTCTCTGTGCTCTCCTTGGTCAGGAGGTAGAAGCGGGGCTCCCCCACGCCCTCGCCATCTGTGTGGGGGCACAGCCCATGAGCAGCGCCCTGCAGGGATCCTCACACACCTTCTCCACCCTGTCCTGGGCTGGGGATCTGCTCAGCCCTTCTGTGTTCACCTCCCACAGGTCCCCCAGTGTTGTGAGAGAGCTCAGGACCCCAGCAGTGCCCAGGTGCCACAACCCCACGCAGACACAAGGACACCCAGGTGCCACAATCCCGTGCAGACACAAGGACACCCTGGGAGATGAGAGCGTGTATTTACCCGTGTCCTCAGTCAGTGTCAAGGCAGGGTTGTCAATCCCAACTTTGGGGTTAAATTCAAATTTTCTGCAATGATAAAGGGCAGGAGAGGCCACATTAGTGCAGGACAGCCTTTCCCCTGCCTCCCCCAGCCTTGGGGAGCCTGTTCCTCCCAGAAAGGGCCAGCTGGGGCTTGTGCCTCCTCTTCCTTGGGGAAAGCCAGAGGGGATCTCCCTCTTGGACCATTCCCCACACCTCTCCTGAGCCCCAGAAAGCCCTGGCCAAGGGGAGGTCAGCACTTACATGATGGACATCTTGTCTCCCTGGAGCCCTGCAGGGGGAGAGGAGAGGTCAGCACAGGAGGTGGTGGGCTGGGAGCAGACCCCACGCTCTCGAGCTCTCAGGGCTTGTCTGCTCACAGGCTGAGCCTGCCACGCCAAGTGAGGGGGTTTGCCAAGCCCACACAGCCCCCAAGCCCCTCTGTCTCTCAGCACAGGTTGCTCCTTGGCCCTGTCACCACTGTCCTCCTGCGTTCCCAATAGCAGGACCTGCTGCTCAGGTCCCACAGGCACTCACTGTCCAGCCCTGTGGGGGGCAAAGCAGGGCCAAGCAGATGGGGGTGAGTCCTGAGGGTTTACAGGGCTCTTGAGGGAGGAGTGAGAATGCTCAGCAGGACCTCAGAGAGCTGCTGGAGCCAGGAGAAGGAGACAGAGACCTTCCCCATAAAACCCCTCCCCACTGCTTGGGGCACCAGGAACCCCAAACCCAGAAGGGATTCCTCCCCAGCATCCCCAAAACGAGACATCTTCCTGCATGCCTCTGGCTCCTCTCCACAGGCTGCCTGGGCTCTGACACTGCCTTGCTGCACCTGGCAGCAGGGCCCTGTGTGGGGAAGGGTCCGCAGAGGATTCCCCGGCACATACCTTTTGTTTGCTTCATGGCTGCGGGGATTGCGAGAGGGAGCAAGGTACAGGGTGAAGTGGCAGGGAAGTGTCCCCGCCTCTTCCAAGACTCCACAGGTTTAATGGTTAAACAGCCCCGAGTCTCCCCTGCCCTCCCAGCACCAGGGCACTGCCAGTCGGAGCTGGGAGCAGGGACCAGCACCCCGGGACACCCAGCGTGGGGACAGCTGATGGCTTCCAGGGGGACACACGGGGGGACAGTGACTGGTTTGGCGCTGGAGCAGAGCCAGTGCTGCGAGATGGGGAAGGGGCAGAACCCTCCACTCCAGCTGCTGGAGGGGCAGCTCCACATTCCTCCCCAGGAAGGGCCCGCAGAGGAGATGGAGTCTTGGTACTAGTGTGGAAATAAAGTGGTGCACTTTAATGCTCCCAAAAGATTCACAGACAAGCCCCAACCCTGCTCCCTGCCACTGCTCTGGCCGGCGTGCAGGGGCTGGCTTTCCACAAGCCCAGAAGAACAAGTCCCATTTGCTCCTGGCCTGGTTTCTGTACCATTCCCACACTTCAGCCTCGCCTGCAGATGAGGCTGAGCCTCACACACCCAGCACCTTTGACAGCACCATCCACTCAGCATCTCCGGGTGGGCGAGAGCACAGGGAATGTGCTGCTGGGCACACTCCACTGCCCCATCCCTGGCTGGTGGATGGGCAGCAGGTTAGAGGGTCCCATCCTGCAGTTTCCCCAGCATTTTCTTGACCTCGCTCTCGACTCGCAGGAATTTGGCTTTCCTCCAGGGATTGGCGCTCTGGCTGCGGCTGCTCTCCAGGTCCTGCAGGAGGAGGGCGAGGTGCTGCCGGACCCGCTCGCGGTCCCAGAAGGGCAGGTTCCTCTGCACCACGCTCAGGATGTGGGACCAGTAATCGGAGACGTCGGTGCCCGCCGTGAGGAAAACCAGAGCCCTGACGCCGTCCCGGTCCATGCGCAGGCTGTCAAGGGCCCTCTTGCCATCCTCACTGATGTCGTTGAAATAGAGGCTGGGAAAGCAGCAGGAGACACTGGTGAGGGCTGAGGGGAGGGACAGAGGGACGCAGCACAGGGATGCTGCGCGGGCAAAAGGGCGGGGACGTGGCCGAGCGGACTCACTGCACTTTGTCCAGCGTCTCGTGCCTTTTGGCCACCTCCACCACGCGCAGGGCCGCCGTGTCCGTCAGGGAGTTGTAGCCCAGGTTGAGCTCCTGCAGGTGCTGGTTCTCGGCCAGGTGCCGGGCGATGGCCTCGGCGCCGGGGTCCCCCAGCGCCGTGTGCAGCAGGGACAGCTGGGTCAGCGAGCGGTTGCCGGCCAGCGCCTCGGCCAGGTAGCGAGCGCCCTGCTCGCCCACGGGGTTGTTGGTCAGCCTGCGGACACGGGAGCTCGGGGAGTGCCCAGGCACGTGGTGGGCAGCGGTGGCAGTGCCATGCAGGGGCGGGGGCCGTACTCACCGCAGGCTGCTCACCACACACTTGTCATGCAGGAGCAGGTCACGAATCTCCTTGCAGGCGTCGGAGCCAAGGCTGTTGAGCTGCAGACTGGTGCAGAGCAAGACATGGGGGTGACAGGAACAAAATGGCTGTTACCTGCGAGCCTGGCAGCCCTGCCCGCTCCATTTTGCCCATCACCATCCTCCCTGGGCTCCCCTAACTAGGCCACTCCAGGTTTCCTCTCCCAAAGGGAGCACAGTGACACCGCACCGGAGCATGAGCCAGCAGAGCCAGTGCCAGCAGGAGCAGGGCAAGGGGAAGGGGATGGCGGAGTCTTCAGGGGATGGGTGAAGGTCAGAGGAGGGATCAGGGCTCCATCAAGCCCTCCTGAGCATCTGGAGGAGGAAGTGCGGCACAGCCCAGCTGCACAGCCCGATCCATCTGTGCCGAGCACGTCTCGCCACCACCTGGGCGGCAGGAAGACCTGCAGCTCCACAAACGTTCTGGAACGTCTGTGGGAACATCTGCACAGCCCAGACTCCCACCTTTGGGACACCAAACTCCTCGCAGAGCTAACGACACGGGGATGCTGGGTAACTTCCCGCAGGGACTCGGGTCTGCCAGGACAGCTGGCAGCCTGCCCAGCCTGTACCAGCTGCAGGGAACTTCCCAAAAATTCCTGCGGGAGGGTGTGCTGGGACTGCAAATCCCAGAATGCAGTGCCCTAGAAAGGCTGCTCAAGGAGTGTTGCATGTTGGAAGCTGTAGTTCTCTAGGTCTACACTGAAGATAAACATGCCCCTCCCTAACTTCTCCTAAAGCATCCCTGCGATGGGCAGAGGTGAGAAAGAACCCAATTTTTGAGCAGTGCCCAAGGGCAGGAGGAGGTGGTACTCACTGGAGAGCTTTGCATCGCAGCAGGACAGGGAAGAGGGTCCTCAAGCTGCTGCTGTCCAGGTTGCAGGAGCTCAGGTTCAGCTCCTCCACCTCGTGGCACGTGGTGCTCATGACAGACGCCAGCACGGAGCACTTGAGAGGGGTCATCTTGACGGAGGAGAGGTTGACAGCGCGGAGGGAGCGGACGGCCTGGGCCGTGAAGCGCTCGTTCTGGAACTCGTGCAGGAAGAACAGGTAGTCCATGAGCTCGGAGGGGGGCAGGCCCCTGCGGCCCTTCCTGATGACCGTCTTCTGCATGGCCTTGGCGATCTCAAAGGCTGCCAGGTTCTTGATGGAGCAGCCCAGCTGCTCCAGGATGGCGCGGTTGCGGCGGGACAGGAGCCCGCCCATGAAAATCGGGAAGAGCTCGAAGACCTCATCATCGGGAGCCTCATCGGGGTGGCGCATGGGGCCCTCCACACCCAGGATGCTGGAGTTGATCTGGTCCAAGACATCATCATTGTAATAGTCCTCCTCTTTGAACAGCTCGTCTGCCATGGTGTGGGCAATGGCATCCCTGTCCTTGCCGTTCAGCCGGGAGAAGTAGCGAGGGAAGATCTTGAGCAGGTTGAAGAGCACCGGGAGGAAGCGCAGGGGCAGCACCTTGGAGATGATGTTCACAACCACAGCCACGTCTTCGCTCACCTTCCCGATGACCTCTGACAGCTCCTTCCCCACTCTCTGGGCCAGGGTCTTCTTCTCACCCAGCACCACGTACAGGGCTGCCAGGTACTCCTGCATGGCAGGGATGGTGAAGACAAAGGTGTGCTCCTTGCCTGGCTGCACGCACGGGCTGAGGAAGAAGCGGAAGACGTCGCTGCGGAAAACCTCCAGGAGGTTGAGCTCGCTTTCAGTCTTCATCTCCACCTCGAAGCACTGCCGCAGGTCCTCCTCTGAGAAGCAGGTCTTGCGGGACATCACCCCCTCGTAGGCCAGCTTGCCCACTGTCTTGGCCACGTACTTCATCATGGAGATGTGAGTGGGGTCAGTGCTGTCCAGCACCTCCCCGCTGAAGTTGAGCCTCAGGAAGCTGGTGTAGATGCCAGTCAGGGTCTGGCTGGGAGGAACCGTCCTGGTGAAGTAGAGGAAGTGCAGGGTGGTGCACACCAGCCAGCAGTAGGAGGGCAAGAAGCAGGCGGCCGTTATTTGGTTGTGGCGCTCCAAGTTCCTCGACAACATCTCCACCAGGTTCTCCTGCTCCGCTGAGCTGCGTCCCTGGCTCTCCTCTCCGGAGCAGCCAGGCTGGCTGAGGCGCATCTGGAAGTAGAGCTTCTGCAGGTTGGTGTCGGAGAAGCCGCAGATCTCGGCGTAGCGGCCCACGAACTTGGCGGGGATGCGGCGCACGGCCGACGGGCGCGTGGTGACGATGATGCTGGCCTGGGGACACAGGGATGGACGAGTTTGGGGCTGCTCAGAAGGGTTCTGGGTGTTTAACCCACCCCTGTGCACAGGGATCACCCCACCCAGGGGCTGGGGTTCACAGAGCTGCACTGGATAAACCTGGCCCAGGCAGAGGGGTCAGAAGAACTTTCTCCACTCCCTGCTAGACATAGACACAGTCTGGAAGATCACAGCCTTCACTGCCTTACCAGGTCTCCCCAAAAATCCCATCAGTGACATGAGGCCACCTTGGCAAGTCCTTCCAGGAACAGAGGCTGCCCTGCTTGCTCCCAGCCAAGCTGGACTGCAAATTATTACCACAACAGCCCTGCCTGTGATGCCTCAGGGCTCACCCCCAACCTCCTCCCAGCGCAAAGGAGGACAACACCGACCTCGGGCAGGAGGTATTTCCGCAGCAGGTTGACCACGATGGCAGAGGGAGGCACAGGCTCGTTGGGGTCACAGCACAGCTCCGTGCCAGCCAGGCGGAAGTCCAGGCTGAGGCGCTCCAGGCCGTTGAGGATGAAGAGCACCTTGAGGTTGGAAGCCTCCAGCGCCGGCACCACGTCCCGGAGGTGCTGGTACTTCTTGGTGATGAGGCGCCGCAGGGAGACGTGGGCGTGGCTGTGGGACAGGTCCTCGCAGGAGAAGGGGATGACCAGCTCGAAGCGGGGCAGGCGGCCGTGGCACCAGTCCACCACCATCTTCTTGATGAGGGTGCTCTTGCCCGTGCCCACGGTGCCGTAGAGCACCACGTTCTTCACCTGCCGCCCGCAGGCATCCACGTCAAAGAGGCTGTGGAGGCTGATAACCTGTCTGCTGGGCTGCTGGAGCTGGGTCTGGATGGTTAAGTCAGGGGACGGCTTCAGAATCTCCTCCAGGGAGCTCTCCCGGATCACTGGGTCCACATGGACGGCATCCAGTGAGAAGGAAGGGCCAAACTGCCTCTCCTCATTGGGCTGGTGGCTGAACCACGCAGACAGGCTCTTCTGGTGCTTCTTGATGGCACCTGGAAGGAGGAAGGTGTTGGATGTGACAAGGGTTTCTCACTGGCAGGGGTGGGGAAGCCACTGCAGAGCAGGGACAGCATCCAGTCACTGGTAACCCTCACAGTGCCCAGGACAGCAGCTGCCCCCACATCTGTGTGGGATCCTCTCTCCAGCACAGAGCTGCAAACTCACCAGAAGAGGCCACGTTCCTCAGCTGGGACTGGCCATGGCGAGAGGAGCTGGGCTGGGCAGAGTTCTCCTGGGAGCCTCCCTGGTAGCGAACTGAGCCCCTGCAGGAGGAGGGAGTCACGAGGGGCAGCTCCAAACCCTGCCTGGGGCAGGGTGGGCAGATCACAAGCGAGGCTGTGGGAAGCACTGAGAGGAGCCAGCTCACCCCTTCCTTCCCCCACACCTCGGGAGAGCGCAGGGCCGGGGCAGGGGCACGGCTGGGAAGTGAAGGCAGGTCAGCAAGGCATAGGCTGTGCATCCCCAGAAAACCCATGGCAAGGTGGAGGAGGGCTGGAGTCAGAGCAGGCAGGGAGTGGGTCTGGGTGTTTTTCTAGGTGGAAGCAAAGCAGTGTCCCTGGTGCCAGGGCAGCCAAGACAGCCAAGGTGTTGTGGCAAAGAGCCCCAGCCGTGTGACACTGACCATACCTGGGGAGGGAGATGCTGCCTGTGCACAGGATCTTCCTGAGGAAGCACCTGCCTGCAGGACCTGCTGGGGAGGAAGAACACACCTGGTCAGGGATGGCCCTCTCCAGCCCAGCACAGCTAACCCCACGCAGCCCACCAGCTTCACACCTTGCTGGGGTGACCCAGGGATGTCCAGCAGGGACAAGCTTCCCTGGGGACAGGAGCGGGTCCCAGAGGCACAGAGCCCAGCTCACCTGGCACTGCAGCAGCACGCACGTACACACTGCGGGTCCCCCTGCTCCCTGCCAGGCACCGCGGCAGCTGTGCCCAGGTGCCCCAGGGCAGGCAGCTCTGGCACCGCATGGCCCGGGACATCCTCCACCTGAAGGACAGGGCGGGTGAGGGGCTCCGGGGCGCTCAGCAGAGCAGGAGGGGCTGCGGGGATGTGCGGCAGAGCCCTGCCCAGCCTTACCTGCCCCAGCGTGGTCCAGTCCGGCAGAACCGGCTGTGCTGGCGCTGACTCAGGCTCCCGCCCCGGCTCGGCAGGGCGATCCTTCAGGAGCACCACAGCAGGGTGGTGCTCAGAGCCCGCAACATCCTGGGAAACTGAGGCACAGCAGGGAGAGGGCGTAAGCAAACCCCGGCAGAGAGGAAGGGACGAGCAGGGTGGCAGCTTGCTCACTCACACCTCCCACAAGCCGCGCTGTTTACGCTCTCTTTTTATCTTATCCAGATGGTGACACTGAGGCACAGGGACAGAGGAGCTGACCTTGACCACGGTGTCCCGCCCGCGGTGCCTTTGCAGGAAACAAACCCCACTCCCAGTCTCCAGCCCCTTCCCGGGCCCTGTGCTGCCCTCCTGCTGCAGACCTATTTCAGAGCCCCCCTCGGGACCCCCGTGGCGGACCTGCCCTGGCTCCTCGCCCGCTCCACGGCCGCGGCCGTGCGGGCACACGGAGCCCGGGCAGCGGCGGGGCCGGCCCCGAGCTGGCAGCAGCGCGGTTACCTCGTGCAGCACGGCTCCAGCCGGGAAAGCCGAGCTCGCAGCGCCCGTGCCCGGGGAGCACGGCCCGGAGCTGCCCCTCCGCCTGCCGCCGTGCGTGTCCCGGGCACGGCTCCGCTGCGGAGGCGGCTGCAGAACTTCCTGCAACGCCATCCCCGCCCGGCCCGCCCCGCGCCCGCCGCCTGCCAGCTCCCCGGCAGGATGGGAGAGCGGCTGGAGCTGGGAAAAGCACCGGCACCCCCTACGCCCTCCCAAACACGCCCAGGGCTGGGCGGGCCGGGGTCTTACCAGCTGTGCTGCAAGGCGGGGATCATCCGGACACATCTGGCGGCTCTGCAGCCCCAGCTGCCGCCCGGCTGTGCAACCGCAGCCTGCAAGGACGAGTTCTGCTCCGGAGAGAATCCCTCCCCACCGGGAAAACGAGCTGGGGGAGCTGTGCTGGGCAGGGCAGCCCAGCAGCGCGTGGTTTTGCCTGTTTAACACACGTGATGCGCACACGAACTCACCCAGCTGTACCTGCTGCCGGATGCGCGCCGGCACCCAGCCGCACACAGCTGTGTCGTGGGGCCACACGCACACTTCCCAGTCCCTGGATGCTCTCCCGGGAAGTGCCAGCCCACCCAGGGGTGCTGGAACTGAGAGGTCACATCTGAGTAAGGCTGCCAGGGCATATTTACACCCCAAATCCCCTGACAACGCCTCCCCCATCGCAGCAAAGGGAGACATCCAGGCAGTACACTATAAATATAAGTTTTATTGATGTGTGAAATCCAACAAGTACAGCTGGCATCTCGGAAACACCGACACAAACAGCAACGTCTCCTCCTGCCCAACAGCTCCCGGGCCCCTCTGGGTGCTGGTGAGCACCAGCAGCAAGCTGGGACCTGGCACCCCGTCCCTGCGGGGCACTTACCTGCGTGTGCAGCTGAGCCTGCCTCACCTGCACCCTGCCTGGTTCCTGCCAGGCCACAGCTGTGGGCAGCAGTGCCCTGGAGCCACTTCACAGCCTCCTCCCAGCAAGGCAGGAGGACCTGGGCAAATGCCACCAGGAGCAGCTGCCACGACAGAGCTGTGCCAGCAGACTCCCTCGGCCTCTGAGCTGTTACCTGCGTCTTATTTTGGCAAGCTGTCCCAGGGAGAAAGCAGCTCACACCTGTGGTCTTGTGGAAATGTGAGTTTCAATGCCTGCACTTCTCTGCATGGTGCCCCCCCCCGGGATCACACGTGTCCCCCCCTTTCCAGCCTCCTGTGCCTGTGTGGACAGGGTGGAGGCTGGAGAACCACGGGCTCCAGCGTGGCAGGGACAGACAAAGAGATCCCAGGCAGCCCAGGGACGGGAGAAAGGGTGTCCACACACAGTGAGAAGGAAACACTGTTTTATTGCCTGATTTGGGGAGGGGTGAAACCCTGGGAGAAGCCCCATCCCCTCCCTGTTCTAGCCCAGTCTCCCCTCCAGCAAACCCCAGCCAGGTGATGAAGCATTTGCTCTTCTTGTGCGTGTGACAAAGGTGGCCTGGACATGCGTGGAGGTGAGTGGCCATGCCCCTGCTGCCAGCACAGCACCCGTGGGAGGCACAGCCTGGTGCAGCTCTGCCTGTGGGCCCAAGGGGCTGAAGCAGTTTTTGGTGGGTTGAGGCTCAACCAGTGTTCCCAGGGAGCCAGAGCTCGACCCCCACGCTCATCCACTCAAAGTGCATCCCAAGGGAAGGCAGGGCCGGGAGAGAAGGTGTGGGGGAGAAGCCTGCTCTCCTCCATCACGCTCCTCCTGATTATCCAGACGCGTTCTCCCGTGGGACTCCTGCAGCCAGAGGTACCCACGGCTCTGCCTCCCTGCTCTGATAAAGTGCATCCTCACTGCTTCCCCAAGGGCCCCCTGGAGCAGGACAGCTGCACCCCATCCCTCTGCCACGCCAGGGCAGAGACAACCTGCTCCTTCAGAGCAGGGACCATCCCGGCAGCGGAGGCGCAGTAGAACCCCGGGAGCTCAGCCCAGCCTGGAGGCTCAGTGCAAACGTGCTTCTTCCCTTTGCATTTCCCTTCCTTCCACCACCTCTGGGGCTGTCCTTGAACAGAGGGGAAGGATGGTGGCACCTTGGCTCAGTTCCTCAGGCAGCACCGAGGGTGCCTTGGCCCTGTGCCACCTCTCTCACACATCACAGCCCCTCTGTGCCAACACATTCGCTTGTGTCCTGCTGCCCCGGGGACGAGGGGGCCTGCCCCATCACCCCCACTCCCCACAGCCCTTGCCCAGCCCTTGCCCAGCCATCCTGCAGCTCCAGGGTTTGTCCTGGCCCTCTGCCCCGCAGTGGCCACGTACCTGGTCAGCTGGGACACTGCAGCTCACGGGCACAGGAGGCACAGGCTGTGCTGAGCCCTCCTGGACATCTTGGGGGTGCTGCCAGCTGCCCCATCCCAGAGAGGCTGGGCCCAGCAGTGGGAGCCACCTGCCCTGGCTGGAGTGTTCCTCCGAGCTGGGGAAGCCTGTTCCACAGGGCTTCTCTGCAAGCAGCAGAGCCTGGCCAACAAAGCCTTCCCTGTGCGTGGGGGACACGGGCAGTGGCAGCCACTGGTGCCTGCTGGCAGCCCCTTTGCTCCACACACTGGTCCATCTCGTCCTGGTCCTTCTGGCAGCGCTGCTGGCCCTGGCTGTGATGGCACAGGGGTGTCCAGGGGTGCTGGGGACAGCGGTGCCTCCAGGGTGCGGAAGGCAGGACCCACCACGAGAGCCCCAAATGCCAGGGAGGGCACAGAGCTGTGCAAAGCTGCCCCCCTGACACCTCCTGCATCTTGGGATATATCCAGGGAAAACCCTCAGGCCAGGTCTGTGCTGGGCCAGGCTTAGCTAGTGCCAGCCCAAGAGCAGGACAGAAGCAGGGCATCAGTGCCAGCAGCTGCAGGGACAAGGAGGTGGAGAAGGGTGACAGCCCCCCATCCCCAGCTCCCTGCCCATCCGTGCACCTCGTGGCAGAGCAGGCACAGGGACTGTGCCCCACTCCTCCGTGCCCCTGTGGCTGTGGTTGGCAGCATCGTGCCCAGCACACTGCAGCCCTGCAGCTGGCACAGCTCCACCACAGAGCAGGGCACTGAGGGGAGATCCAGGAGCAGAGGGGAATTTTGTGAGGGATAGTGAAAAGTCAGAGAGCAGCCCCTGGGGAAAACCCCAGGGCTCAGCACAGAGGGGGCATCAGGGTGTGTCCTGCTTCCAGACCCTGTGTGCAGGAGAGCCCCAGGCCAAACATTCCTCGATGCCCTCAGGCAGGGGAAATTCAGCTTTGCTGAGTGCCCAGCACCGGTGTCAGGCCAGCCAGACTCTGCTGTGCAGCCCCAAGCCGAGCCAGCCAAACCAAAGCTCAGTCTCCAGGATTCTGTTGAAACCTGGCATTTGCCCTGCAATCCCTGGCTGCTCAGAGTGCCAGGAGCAGCACTCCCCAGGCTGTCCTGAACCAGGGCCAGCTCCAGGGTGAGGCAGGGCTGCCTCCCCCACGTGTGTGCTCACTCAAAACCCGTGGGTTCCCGTGTCTGTGGGTGACAAGTGCAGCCTGGTGCCGGCAGTGCCAGCACTCCCACAGAGCCTGTCAGTGCAGGTAAGCAGGGTGCTGTGTTCCCAGCTCAGCTCAGTTCCTCTGGAGACCCAGTGAGGTGCTGAACTGCCTTTCCTCTGCAAGGTGTGTGACTTTGGAGGAGCCACCAGAGACACATTCCAGGAGGGACCTTTCCCTGGCACCAGTCACAAAGTGCAAAGGCCTTCCCAGAGTCCGAGTCACTCACTGCAAACAAACCACGCTGGGATCTCACCTGGTTTCCAGTTCAGGCACTGCTGGGACCCCCTTCTGCACAGTGTCACCCTGGGAGGTTGGCACTGTGACAGCCTGGGTGTCCCTGGCATCCCCTCCTTGCACAGTCGGTGCTGAGCGAGGCTCGTCCGCCCTGTCCTGCTGAGACAGCCCCAGAGGAGCTGGGGGAAGAGAGGTTGCAGGGGAAGGGCTCAGGGCCAGCTCTCCTCCTGCAGCAGAGGCTCCAGTGATGACACAGCTGAGCCCAGCCCTGTTTTTCAGCCTCCTGGTGCTGGCAGGGTGTGGGAACCTAAATCCTCCTTGCTCCATGCAAGTGCTTGAAGGGAGCAGTCACTTCTCTCCACATTGATTGGTTTGGTTCAGACTCTCTTGTCTCAGACCCCAGAGACAACAGGGGCTGCATGTGAGACTCCCTAAGGTCTGAGAGCGCTGTCCTTTCCCCACAGGCCCTGGTTTGAAGATCCCAACTCTGAGGATGGCATCCCAGCAGGAGTCTGAGACAGAGCCCCAAGTCCTTCTCTGTCTGCTGGCTCCCTTTCCCCTCTGTGAAGACTGGGATGCAGTGGGGTTTGTGGGGAAAAAATTAAAAAACTAAAGAAAAAAAAGGAGGATTTGCACAGAAAGGAGGGGGGGATGCAGCAATCTCTGTGGCTACGGCAGCAGGAAACACTAAAGCCTTGTGCAACTTCACCTATGGCATCTTTGGGCTCTTCTCACGCTGCTGGCCAGGATGGGGAATGGGGCCACGAGCTGCACCTCGAGCTGTGCAGCTCTCTGCTCCCAGCCCAGCCCGCTGCTCCCCCTGCTCGGAGCAGGCTCCTCCCAGCCGAGCTCAGCAGAGGCCACCTGGGCAGGAGTGTCCCTGGTGTCCCCAGGGCAGACAAGAGGGGGCCCGAGCTCCGTGGGGCTCATCAGTCCTGGGGGAGAGGGTGGCACGTGCCAGGGCTGTACAAAACGTTTTGCAATGAAGAGTGTGTGGAAAGGTTAAAACAGTTCCGAGATGTCTCAAAACCCTTCTCGACTGAGCCAGGCCTGGCTGGCAGCTCCCAGTGCCTCCACCACGGTCTGGGACCTGCAGGAGCCCCGTGTCCATCTGCAGAACATCTCCCACGGCAGCCAGGCCTGGGAACGGCACCGGGGCCCCACGGCCCCTTTATCTCTCAGATTTGACCTTGTACCTGAGGACCAGGTAAGCCAGGAGCCGCAGGATGACGAAGAAGATGCCCAGGATGAGGAAGTCCAGGTAGAGCTTGGCCTCCTCCACGTCCAGCTCCTGCAGGATCTTGATGGGTTTTTGGAAAGGGCAGAAGTCCTCGAGGCACTCCAGGTCCTCGCGCTCCATGGCGTAGATGGTGAGGATTACCCCTTCAAAGCCATACCTAGGGCACAGCACACCCCGAGGGTCACCAGGGGCCCCAGGGCAGCCCAGAACTGGGAGCTGTGGCCAGAGCTGGGGGCCCACCTGACATAGGAGACGTAGGAGCTCCACTGCAGGTAGGTGGGGATGGTCTTGAAGCTGACGAAGAAGCCCGAGAAGAGCAGCACGGGGATGGCAGTGACGGGTCCCACAAAGGTGGCCACCTGTGGGGCAGAGGCCATCAGGGCTCACATCCCTGCCTGCAGCTGCATCACCCATGGGCAGCACTTCCCTTCACCCCAAACTGCCACCCTTGCAACCCTGCCCAGAACGGGTCAGACCTGCAGGGAGGTGGAAGCGGCTCCGATGAGAAGCCCGAGGGACTGAGCCACCAGGGCGGTGGCGGTGGCCAGGGCGGAGAAGAGCAGGAAGCGCGTGGCCTCGGGGGGCTGGCCCGTCATCCAGTACACGATGCTGCAGTAGGCGATGGGGCAGATCACCTGCACGGGACACACAGCCCACCCTGCTGCAGCCACGCAGCTCCCTGGGGTCTGAGGGACCCCTCCACGGCCAGCCAGGGAGGACACACAGCAGGAAGGCACTTCAGCAGCAGGGCGGTGACTACATCCACGGAGAGCTCACCTGGAAGGGCACGTCTGCCATGGTCTTTGCCAGGTAATAGGCTTTGAGGCTGTACCAGTAGTTCAGGTGCTCCCTCAGGAAGACAGTCATCTCCTGGGGGACTGCAGGGAAAGGAGGAGTGAGCAGCCAGCAGCGCCCTGCCCTGGGGTGCTCCAGCCCCTCTCACACCTGGCCTGGTGCAGGCAGGGAGGATGCACCAGGTAACCCCCTGCCTGCATCATGAGAGGGTGCTCAGACCTTCATCAGGGGAAAAACATCAGTGACCGAAACGGGAAATTTCCATGTGGAAAAGTCAGCTTGGGTGGGGCTTTTTAAGCAAAGAAGGGAAGCAGAAAATACAGATTTAGACACATTTTCTCAGATTAAAAAAAATAAAGTATTAAAATTCCAGCATTCTGCTTTGAGCCAACAAGGGTCAAATAGCCAAATTATAGCCAAATAAAGGGCATAACTGCAACACAGCCAAAGAGAAGTTTCCCCCCTTTTCTTTGCCTCATTTTTTTTTCTAATTATTTTCCCCCTTTTGCCCAATCCATCTGGCTCCCCACACGCTGCCCAGCACACACACCCTGCCACACAGCTGGAGCACCCCAACAGCTGGGAGCAGCCACGGCATTTTGGGGCAAGGAGCTCCTTACAGGTGAGGATGGTGGGCATGAGGGCAGCAAACATGAGGAAGAGCATGGAGAAGAAGAGGAAGCCGGTGTTGTTGAAGACCTTGCCCGCGTCGTTGCCGATGTGCAGGTAGAGCAGCCCGATGAGCACCCCGATGCAGATGTGGGACATGAACCGCAGGTGGGTCAGCACCTGCAGGCACAGGGGGGCTCAGCAAGGCGGGGCTGCACCCCAAAAACCTCCCAAGGCAGCAGCAGACAGCCTGTTTAACTCCTTGTCTCTGCCAGCCCCCAGCAGAGCCCTGGCCCAGCCTGCCCTGCCCTCACCGTGTCCCTTAGGATGCAGATGAAGGTTCTCTTGAAGAGGATGCAGAACTGAGTTGAGGTGCTGGTGGCAAATGTGTGGCTCTCGATGTGATCCACATCCTGTGAGACCACGGGGACAGGGGTCAGGTTCACACCACGGGGTCCCTGCTGGCACAGGAGGCTCCTCTGACCCCCACTCACCGTCCCACACGTCGGGCACGATGAATCTGCCTTGTCAGGGCTGCTCTTCTTCTCGGCCATGGTGCACATCCCGTTCTGGACAGCGCGGAACAGGACAGGGTTGAGGTCCCCGTACTCTCCTGAGGCCACCTCGATGACTGTGGAGGAGGACAGGGCCCCTGAGAGGTGCTGAGCCAGCCAGCACCTGACAGGAAGGGCACAGGCATCTCCCTTGGGCAACCTGGGCAGCCCCCAGGGCTTGGGCACTGGGTTTGGACCTCGCCACCCTCAGCTGTGGTGGGGACACTCACTGAAGTCAGCAGGGTTGTGGTATGTGGGGCAGTGGAGGCCAAGACCCTTCAGGTAGGGGATGAGGTTGGTCACGACGCCCTTGAAGATGCACTGGCCCTGGCTCAGGATGTAGAGCTGCAAGAGAAAGCTGGGATGTGGCAGGGGCAGGGCAGCCAGGGCACTGCCACCTGCCCCTGCCCACCTCCCCTAGGGCAGCCAGGGCACTGCCACCTGCCCCTGCCCACCTCCCTGACCTTGCCACACCCCAGCCACACAAGCCCCAGGTCAAATGCCTGCAGCCCACCCCTCTCCTGGGTCCTGGGGGCAGAGGGACCCAGCCCCAGCCCAAACCTTGTCGAACATCTCGAAGAGCTTGGCGCTGGGCTGGTGGATGGTGCAGATGATGGTGCGCCCACCCTGAGCCAGGGACCGCATCAGGGACACCACCTGGAAGCAGGAGGCACTGTCCAGGCCGCTGTGGCCACGCAGGATGGGGTGGAGGACAAAGAGACAGCAGAGAGAGAAGGGGAGAGTTGAGAGGGGGAGAAGAACATCTGAAAGACCCCCCCCTCTTGCCTCCCCTTGTGGGCACCCTCCCCTCAGACTGATGCAGAAGAGCCCAGTGGGCACAGCCCATGCCCAGAGGGTGCTGGCCCCAGCAGCAGGGGCAGCCCAGCTGGGCAGGTAGTGCTGGGAGCCGCCGTGGCCTCACCTGGTGGGCTCATCGAAGAACATGACGGGCGGGTTGTTGACGAGCTCCAGGGCGATGGCCAGGCGCTTGCGCTGCCCCCCCGACAGGCAGCTGGTGCGCGTGTACGAGCACTCCAGCAGCCCCAGGGCCGTCAGGATCTCGTTAACCTGGAGACACACAAGGCCTTTCATGGACTTTCATCCCATCCCTGCCACCTCCCTTCACCAGGAGGTCCTGGCCAGTTCCTGCTCCCCTTGGCTCCATCCTGGGGAGAGGTGAGGGGGGCTGGGCTCACCCTCCTCAGCACTTACCAGCTCCTTCTTCACCTCCTGCTTCTCGCTCAGCTTCAGGTTAGCAGAGACCTGCAGGGAGTGGCCAGGGAGGCACAACTGTCAGATGCAGGGAACAGAACCAGCTGCACCGTGGCTCCATCCCTGCCCGCTCAGGATGAAGGGAGCACAGACAGCAGGATTTTGTTCCCTTGCCCCAGAGCCCTGATGTCAGTGTGGGAGACAGCCCTCAGGATGCCCCCAGAGCTCACCATCATGGCCTCGAGGACGGTGAGGTGTGGCAGGAGCATGTCATCCTGCATGATGTAGCAGGACATCTTGCGGAAGGTGCGCAGGTCCCGCGGCCGCCCGTTCACCAGGATCTGCCCCTTCATCCCAGTCTCCCTGCAGGAAAGAGGTGGCAGAGAATGCAGCAAGGCCCTGCACCCCAGCCCCCCTGGCTGCCCCCAGCCTCACCTGTAGCCAGCCAGGATGTTCATTAGGGTGGATTTCCCGGCTCCCGAGGGGCCCATGATCCCAATGAGCTCCCGCTGGCAGAACTTCCCTGACAGGCATTTGAGGAGAGTCTTGTACCCTGGAGAGAGAGAGCAGCAGGGGTTTGGCTTCCCAGGGCAGCAGTGTACAGGCACTGTGATACCATCCCAGCATCTGGGGCACCTCAGGACCTCCATGTGCTGTGCCAAGGGCTGGAGGTGCCTCCATCAGCATCCCCAGGGGAGGAATGTGCCTGGAGATGTCCCCATCAGCATCTCCAGGGGAGGAATGTGCCTGGAGATGTCCCCATCAGCATCTCCACGGGATAGAGGTGTCCCCATCAGCATCTCCAGGGGATGAATGTGCCTGGAGGTGCCTCCATCAGCATCCCCAGGGCTGTAGCCACAGCAGCTGTCACCTCCAGCATGACCCCTGCCCCTGGTCCTTGGCTGATCCCACCGATTCTCTGCACTGAAGACGCTCCTGACCTGGATCACAGCAAAGACCGGGGAAATCCCCGGGTCAGGTCACAGAGCTGCTAAGGAGGATTGCCAGGCTGTGACACTGGTGCTGGGCAGTCTTCAGATGCTGATCCCTAAGGCCAGGGGAGGGGGCCGGCGAGGAGCAGGGCAGCACGGGGCAGGCAGGTTTCCCAATCCGGCTGTTGCCTTCATTGGCATTCAGGGCTGTGGCACCCGGCAGCAGCCGCTGCTAATCAGACCTGGAATTATCTCTGCTTTAAACGCGGCTGATTAGCATTTTCTGGCAGAGGGAACATGATGTGTCGGGAGCAAGGAACAAGCACAGCCTCAGGCTCTCAGGAGCTGCCCCTGAAATGGAGCCCTGGCCGGACAGAAATGGGACAGGGGGTGAGAACCCCACGGAGCGAGCCTGAGCATCCCGCGAATGGAAAAGTGTCCCCTCTGTGCCCCGCGGGGACAGCTGGTGTGGGGCAAGGACAACAAACCCAAGCTGGGGCAAACCCAGGGACAGACCACTCACGTCCCACCTCACTGGGGGAGCCCTTCTGGCTCATCCATCCCCAGGGAAGGTCATCCAGCCCCGCGGGCGCTCCGCTGCTCCTGTGCAGCCCTCGGGGTCAGCACTGCCGCAGCAGGAGGAGGTCCCGCGGGCAGAGGGGCGGCCAGGGGAGGGCGGGGGGCTGAGCGGGGCGAGCAGGGCCGGCAGCATCCCCCGGCAGCGCGCACGGCTCCGCACCGCGCATGCTGCTCACGTCGGCGCCACTGCAGCTTGCGCAGCGGTTACTCACGTTCATTGACTGCCAGTAACCTCCCGCCTCGGCACGGCGGGGCAGCCGGAGCTGGGGGCTGCGGCCGAGGCCGCCGCGAGCCCCCGCCAGCTCTGCCTGAACGCGGGGAGAAAAGCGTCCCTCCCACCGCCAGCCCGGCGACCCCCGGACCCCTCGGCTTGTCCCAGCTGCCCGAGCCTTCCCCCCTCCCTCCCTGCAGGGCATCGGCCCGCTGGCAAGCAGCCGCTTCCCTCCTGGGTGTTACAGCACAGTCTGCCCTGGCGAGCCCGCGGTTGTGCCATGGATGCTCCTGGGACGCTTCCTCAGCATCCCGGATGCACAGGGAGGCATCGTCCCGGCTGCTCCCACGGCGTTTCGGTGCCTCGGTTTCCCGAGCTGCGGAGCCCGGGGACAGGGGCACAGCTCCTCACGGAGCAGCCCTGTGACCTCGGTCCCTGCCTGCCTTCAGCTTCTGCAGATCAGCTCGCCCTCCATCTTATCGGGCTGCCTGATTGGCATCCCATTAACTGAGAGCGCTAATTAAAGCAGACTACCACCCACCAGCCGCCATCTGCCTCCCCTCTCCCCTCCCTGAGCTCTCGGCCAGAGTCACACACAGGGAAGGGAGCCACGGCCTCGGCCGCACACGGAGAGGAAACCCCTCACAAACCACACCTTCTCCTTGCCAGGCTCTGGGGGCTCCTGCTGCATCCCACACAGCCATCACACCCCAAAAAGCAGTGCTGGCCAACCCCATCCATGCCCCCCGGCTGCCCCAGGATATGAGCCCCATCTCCCCAGCCGCCCTGGCCAGAGGTTTCCCTGGAATGCGCTCTGCCTTCCCCCGGCTTTGCACGGCACAGGCACGCAGAACTGCCGCGGGACACGAGCCTTCCCTCCTCCTGCCACGGGCACCCAGAACAAACAAGCAGCCTCGAAGAGCCCCTGGCACTCGGACAGACCAGGGTGAGATCATGGCAGGCAGAACTGGATCGGGCTGTGAGAACCCTGCGGGTCCCCTCCCTGCCCTTCCCCACCCACAGCTCCTACCTCTCTTTCTCCACCAGGATCCCTCCCGCACGGAGTAGGACAGGTCGATGAACTCGATGTTGACAGCCGAGCGCTTGGGGAGGTGGGAAAACCTCTGGGCCTCCGTGATGTGGTTCTCCACCTTCTTCAGGTGGGTGGTGAGCAGCGGGGCGTCCTGCGGGCCGGCGTGGCACACCGTGTCCTCCAGGGCGATGGAGACGCACGCCGGGTCCATGCCCTTCTCCGCCATCCTGCCGCTCTGTGGGGAGCGCACGGGATCGGCTCGCTCTCCCAGGCACTGCAGGGACCAGCCCACAGCAAGCCCTGTCTCTCCTTCCCCGCTGGCTCCAGGCCTCGCTGCCCCCTCCGCCCAGCAGCCACATCTGGCTGGGAGGACGGACCCGGCCAGGGCCGCCGAGCCTGCGCCGAGGGGCTCAGGGCGAGGAACAGCAGGATTTTGTTCAGCTCCACAGCCAATAATTCGTGCACCTCCTGCAGCTTGGTCCAGCTCTGGCAGGGCTGCTCAGCTCCCCCAGCTCCGGGGCTCCCTGCCCCGAGCCCGTTTGTCGCGGAGGGTGCGGGATGGGAGGTGGGAGAGCCGATGTTGTGCCCTGTGCCTGGGTGTCCCCAAGGACTCACCGGGAGCCGGCCCTGCCCGGCCTGGCCTTAGGGAACACAGGAATGAAATCCCAAGGCAGCAGATTATTCCAGCGGGTTTCTCGGGCAAAGCACCCCATGCTCCTGGGCCAGAGCACTCCTGCATGGGTTAAACCCTCAGCTGCTGCCTGGGGTCCCCCGGGCTTGCTGGGAGAGCCTTCACGGAACAGGGAGGGGGCTCTGCTGGTGCAATTCCTTCTCTGCCTTCCTTGGCTCAGCGTTTCACCTTCCGGGCTCTCAGAGCACAGCCTCAGAGGCCAGGCCAGCACTTCTCGGGGGCCGTGACGCTGATACCCCTGCCCCAGCCCTCTCCTGCCCGCAGAGCTCCCACAGCCGGCTGCAGCACGGCCGAGCTCCTCGTGTGTCCGCCCGGCTCGGGGACTCTGCGGTGCTGGGGGGATGCTGAGCCCAGCAGGGTGGGGAGCGCCCTTACCCCGGGCTCTCAGAGGCTGGGAGGGGGTCGGGAATCCCCCCGGCAGCAGGAAAAGGAGCTCGGGCCGTGCCTGAGCGGGCTGTGCCCTGCACCCATCTCGCCTCCCGGTCTGGGGTCCCACCGCCTCGCTAACCTACATTCAGCCGGGGCTGCGGGCAGCGCTCGCTGCGGCTGCAGCGCACTCACGGCCCCTGCGAGGGGCGGCCGGATGCCGGCAGCTGCGGGAGATCCCCCAGCCCACTCCCTGCCGCAGGCAGATCCCGCTCAGGGCTGGAAGGGAGCCAGCCCAGCCCCGGGGAAGGAGGGGTGGGGGTTCCCAGCCCGCGGGTCCCCTCTCAGCATCCGCGGGGTGCAGGAACGAGGGGCTCGGGGG
>VZRX01006856.1:0-92294 GCA_013398075.1 Notiomystis cincta
TAATAATAATAATAATGATGCTGTAAGGAAGCTGCTGAAAACCTGTGCTGCTTGGGGCCCTGACTGGCACTGTTGCAAAAGAACACTTGATAGGTCAGGTTACTCTATCCAGCCTGGTGGCTTTGGTTGATAGTCTGGGCAGCAGAAAAGATTTGAGTTTCCTGAGAGCCTTGAAGAAAGGTTTTCTGAGGTGGGAAGATTTTGGAAAGCTGTTAGTCCTAAACTCCAAAGTAGATGTTCTCTATCAGAGGAAAACATTCTCACTTTGGTTTCTGCCTACTCTTTTGGAGTGTGTGGCTTCTCCAGCTGACCTCAGTGTTGCTTGGGGTGACAATGCAGGGAGGAGAAAGCCAGGCAGTAGTGGACCTGCACCTCCCCATGACAGCTGAGATGTTCTCCATCAGCCCAGCCCTGCCATGGCTCCTTTCCCAAATTCTTCTCCTGTGGCAGGTGCAGACTGTCCCCTGAAGGATGCTGCCAGCAGGAGGATCTCCAAGCTTACAGTGAAGGTAAGTGAGGTTGCAAAGAACAGCAAAGCTTCTGCCTGCCCTGTGCTTACTCCTTCAGGGGTGGAAGTCCAAGGGGCACTGAGACTTCTGTAGAGCATGTCTGAGTATCCCACGTTTCCTAGGGCCGGGAACACTGCTTGAAGATGCTGGAAGAAGCTTTGAGCAACAACCAAAAGACTCCAGCAGCAGAAGGAAAAGGGTATGAGATGAGGAAAAAGGGGTGCATATTGAGGCCCTTAAAACAGGGCCTGCTCTTCCCTGAGCAGAATTACCATTCTCAGGGAATGCTTTTTCAAGTTACTTTGTTCAAGGATGTAATTTCATTTAACAGCATCTTTCTGGCAGTGATGTTGAGGATCAGATCTGAGGATTCCTGTGGCTGATCGCTGTTAGCAGCTTGATCCTGGGAGTGGCAGTTCTGCCCTGTCCCACAAGATGGGGATAGTGTACTTCTCAAACGGAGCAGTGGGCAAGAATCTTGATTTAAAAGCGTTTTCATCACCCTTTCCATTCTCCAGCAACTCACCACTACATCCCTTAGCACTTAACTGGAAGTTACCACTTAGGAGTGGATTTTGTACTTTCTGGGAGATACTTCAGCATTAGTGTTCCCTTTGCAGATGCAGAAGTGTGTCTTGCCAGGAATCACCCCAGCCTGTGTTTCAGGTCAGACCCTGGTGCCTGTGCAGTGGAAATGGAATACGAAGCTTTCCGGACCAGCAAAATGGCAAACTCCTACAAGGCAGCTGTGCTGAAGAAGGTCAGGACAAACATCTACACCTGCTGCTCTCTGCAACCTGGGAGCTCCAGGGCAAATAGGCAGAGTCTGGGTGGGAAAGGTGAAGGACAAGCTCTGTTTTGCCTCGGGTGTCTTACAAATCTTTCTTCTTGATTGTGTTTCCAGGAGGGCCCAGAATCACCTTGGGTTCATATCTTTGTTGGCTTTACAGGTTCTGAAAACCTACATAGCAGTGCAAGCTTATCCAGATATGTTCTAGCAATACAGGGATTTGGGAATTCCTCAGGCTGCTGCTGACACCAGAGAAGCCTTGGTTTAGGTTATCTGGTTGCCACCAGTCTCTCTGAAGATGTTTCTGTTCTTGTGGCAGGGCAGATACTTGTTTTGTTACTGTGGCTTTTAGTATGTACAAAGGCAGGAATACATAAAGATTTCTGGCCAATAGAGAATATTTCTGTTCTCTTTTCAGGTGGCAGAAATCAATAAAGCCTCCAAACAAGGGGAGTTGTTCTCAGTCTTTGGGTCTGGAACGGGTGATAACAGCAATTTGGAAACAAAATCTGTGTCTCTATCAGAAGGGGACTTTGTCCTTGCATCCCAGGTTCCCTCGGTGAGTACAGGTGGGGTAGACAGGAGGGAATGGTGTCTTTTGTCTGTCTGCCTTTTTATAAATTTATTTTGTGTCCTTTCTGTGGCCACAACTGCATATTTCTGTTGTAATTGCTTTTTCCTGTCTGTCATGTTGTCATTAGTGAATATGATCTGTGTGCAGGCCACAGATTAAATAAGTTCATTCTCATCTTGCTCTTTCCAAGGATGCTGCCTTGTTTTCTTATTGCTGGCCTAGGACTTCCACCTAATGCATTTCCCTCATGTCTCAGTTGATGGGTGTGATGATCAGTCAGATTTAGAGCTCCCCCCGTTTACAGCTGCCCACACTTGTGTTTTGTATGCAGAAACTTAGATCCTTTCAGGGTGCTGCACACAGGAATCTCACATCCAAACTTTCTTCTTCTTCCTGTCTCTGCAGTTCAAACCCAAGCGTGTGGGAGCAGGATTTCCAAAGAAATCCAGCTTGTTCCAGACAGCTTCAGAACTGCTGAAGATCCAGGAGGAGAGTGATGCCACGCCTGTCAAAAAAGACTGTCCAAATGGGCAAGACAGCAGTAGCTGCAGTCTGGACCTGGACACCAGAAACCCTGTTCTCCAGAGGAAGGAAAAAGCAGTGGGTGAGAGTGCAGGGGTAGAACTACCCCCAGAAAAGAAGGGGCAGCAACCCAGTCCAGACAAAAAAACTGCCCTTGGGGAGAGCCCTGCTAAGAAGTCCAAACGTAGCAAGAAACAGCAAATGCTCGCTGAAGCAGCTAAAAAGGAATCACAGGATATTTCCAAATTCTTCTCCCTCCCCAAAGCTGGCTCTAAAGCCCAAAGTTGCAGCTTAGCAAAGGCAGATGGCTGTTCTGCAAGCACACTACCTCAGGTTTCTTCTCAAAACACGTGTCAAGAGAAACCAGCACCTCAGGAAAACAAAGATGGCTCTGGAGATCTGACTGGGCAGTTCCAGGCAGAGAATAAAGAACTGAGAGAAACAGAAGTAACACTGACTAAGAGAGGGGAGAATTCTAGGAACCAGCAGGCTGCTGAATCTGAATTTCTTGAGGAAGAAATGGATGTGAAATCCAGGTAAAATCTCTGCTTCTCTGCTCCCTGTGTTGCCCAAAGCCCCATCAGCCTTATCCTGGAAGCCTGTATGAGGTCTCTGGGTGAGTGAGGGAGACTCTTGGCCACTGACAGTGAATGCAGAAATATTTTCACTGTGGAATGATTACAATTGGCCTTCTCTCCATTCTTCCCACCAGTGTTGCTGAAAATGTTGCAGGAACTGTTGTTGGGGAAGGTGACAGTGGAAAGAGGTCAGGATCAGATGAGGTAAGACTGCAATGAATGCTGATTTCCACTATTTCATCTGCTCATCTTGTGCCAAATTTCTCTACTGACACTCCTGCTCTGAGAGTGTTATTTATCTGGGGAGGGCCCAAGTGCATTTGGAGCAGAAAGGAGAACCCCAGTTGTGTTGCATTCCTGGTGTTTCCCTGCTGCCCTCTGGGCTGTGCCAGCACCTTGGGCTGCAGTGGAGAGCTCCCCCCCCACTGCTTTGTTTCTTCCTCTGTGCAATTCATGTGACTGTGCCCTTGCTGGTGACTTGCCTGGAATGAGTGTCTCCACCCCCTGAGATCTAACTATAATTAGGGAGCTGCTTTCTCAAGGCAAGGGCACAACCACAGGCCAGAGACACATGGGACCATTTGGAAGTGACCCCTGCTCACACCCTGCCTTGCCATTCAGTCTCTGCTTCTGCTTTTGTCAGCTGAGACTGCCTGGCAGCTGTCTCTGCAGCACTGCAGTCTCCTTCCTCCTTCAAACTGGGCAGGAGTGTGGCTCTCCTGATGTGGCTGACTCTTCCTGAGGGGTGTATTCTCAACAGACATCCTGAGAAACATTTTCCAGTCAGTTTTTCTTCTGGGTAGGACAGAGTCTAGAAATTAGCTGCCCCAATAGGGGAGCACAGGGTAGGTCTAAATGTGGTATTCTTTAAAGGGTCTTTCTCAAAGTCAAAGAGGGGAGAGGCTGAAGGATGCTGCAAAGATTTGTGTTCTTGGAAGGCTGTGGGTGCTTAGAAGGGCAGTGCTGCCACAGGAGTTGGTGGGTTTGGTTTTCTTCTGTCCCCTCTCCAGGATATGGAAAGTCCTGCAAAAAAGCGGCTACGGACAGCAGCAAAATCTTCAATTCTGACCCAGCCAGAGGGCAAAAGTGGTGGTCCAACAAAGAAGAAGGTGACTTTTGACTCAAACTTGGCACGGTGTGATAAAGAAGAAAGCAGCAGGACCATACAGCCAGTAACCAAAGGCATGTCCCTCAAAGAGACTGCAGACATCGTTGTCAAGTATTTGACCCCGTTCTACAAGGGGGGAAAATTTGCTTCCAAGGTAAGGCATAGCTCAAGGCCCTCTTTAGCAGAAAGAGACTTCATCTCTCTAGAGATCTGGGGCTCAAAGAAGGGGGAGATGATCTGGATCCCACCTTCCATTTCCGAGTTATGTTTTGGTATGTGCTGTGGTGCAGCAACTCCCCTCTCCCACAAAAGGGTTGGTGTGTGTTGGTTCCACATCAGCTTCCTTCAGGTTCAGTGCTGGTGTAGTTTCCTTGCTGTGCCCTGCAAGGCAGGATTTGTGTGCCTGGGCTTCTCCAGTGCTGCAGGGTCAGGTGTGTTTGTTCAGTTCAGGAGTGGTTTGTGCTATGGCCAGTCCCTGCTAATGGCAAGACAAACAGGGAAACAGGCTGGCCAGGTAACTGTGTCTG
Organism: Notiomystis cincta; assembly: GCA_013398075.1. Taxonomy (NCBI): domain Eukaryota; kingdom Metazoa; phylum Chordata; class Aves; order Passeriformes; family Notiomystidae; genus Notiomystis; species Notiomystis cincta. The sequence continues at coordinate 4,609 of VZRX01006856.1, forward strand.
CTTTCTGCTTTGTCTTCCCCAATGCTGCAGGATCTGTTCAAGGGCTTTGCCAGGCACCTGTCTCACTTACTGACCCAGGAGCAGAGCCCTGCCCGCAAGACAGGTGAGTCTGGGGTTATGTCAATGCCTGATGGATTCATGGCAGTAGAGGGGGCAGATGTTTTAATTATCGACTCAAAAGATGGGGTTTCCTCTCTTGCAGTAAAGGAGGAAGCACAGAGACTCATCAAGGAGTTTTTTAAAACAAGGCTCAGGTGTGAGAGTGAGGCAGACTGGGAGGAGCTGCAGAGCTCCGAGAGCTGATCCCTACTGCTTGTTGGCTCTTCCTTCCTCCAGCAGCAGCACCAGGGGATGTGGAACAATTCAGCCATGGAGGGTTTTATGAGACAGCAGAAATGAGATTTATTTTTCTTTTCCCTACTGCGTTTTTGCTCACTTCTGTCCTTAGTGACACTCCCAGGGGACCAGTTTTTGTGAGCTCGTGGCGACCTTCCCCGGTAAGTGGGGTGTGAAACCCTCAAGGACCAAGAGGTGTGAGGTTGTACCTGCTGTGTGTGTTAGGGGCTGCTGCCTTGGATGTTCTGCACTGTATCCAACCTCTGCTCCCTGCAGCAGTCTGGGCAGGGCTCAGGCTTTCCACTTGGACTCTGCTTTGGGATGCCACCTTGCTTTCTAAACGGCTCCTCCTCTCACCTCCCATCTCTTATTTCAGTGTCACCAATAGAAGCCTTATGGTACCAGTTCTCATGCTTTGCTCAGGGCTGCCAGTGACAAACTCAGTGTGTGAGTTCCTGGATGGAATATTTTCCTTTGAAGGGCAGTAGAGGAGCATATTGTTATTACCATGGAGGCAGTGCTTGCTTTCTAAAGGAGGAGAAACTCAGATTCTTTTTCTTTTAATGTGAACTTCTTTAATTTTGTCTAGTTCTGTCTGCCCTTTAATTTAAATGGTGATACTCTTTTCAGTATTAACCTCTTCCAGCCTTTGCTTGCAATCCCTAAAGCCATATTTGCTCCCTGTGCCTCACCAAAAGTCTGCAGCACAGGGGGTAATGCTGCTGTTACAGCTGGGTAAGGTTCTGCTGTGACCCTCAAACTGACACTGTGGTACCTCTGCTGCTATGTTTATATGGAACTGAATGTGATTCCCTGGCACAAGTCCTGCCTGTTGGATTTTTGTTGGGTTCTGCCTCTATTCCATACCTACAGGGGCTGGTGGCCTCAGGCTCTTGTGCTGCCAGAGGAATCTGCAGCCTCAGAGGCTGCCCAGGGGTTTGGATCACTGTACTCCACAGATGTATTTTTATAAATGTTCTGAAGGGTATATGCAGAACTGACAATAAAGCAATGTTATAACTGCTGTGGGTTGTTCCTGGAAGCTTTTTCTTACCATTCAGTCACACAGAATGGTCAGGGATACATTAAGCAGCACTCAAAGGGAAGCACCTGCCAAGGAAGATGCTGTAGTTGCCACTTGCATCAGCTCACCAGGAAAAGTCTGAATGTGCATCAGGGCTGAGCACCCTCAGATCCATCCCCCTTTCCTGCCAGCAGTGACAACATTTTCCTCAAGCTTTGCCCATTACCTGCAGTTAAGTTTTCCCAGGTTAGATGTAGGATCTATCATCTCATACCTTCAGAACATCTCTGTGATTATTTTATTGCAATTTCTTAAAGGGCAGTTACTGCTCAGGTCATTAGGAGAGAGTTGTGGCAATAAAAATAAATTAAATACTTTTGTACAACCAAAAACCCTTCCAATATAATACAAGTTCTGTTTGAAGATGCTTCCTCCATGGGCATGGAGCCATCATTGAAGTCTGACAGCTGCATGGCCATGACTGACTTCTTTATAGTAGAGAGAAGCATATGCATATAATTATGTCAGTAAGAAATTAATTAACAATAAACTTCCTTACCATTACAGCTCAATCTGTGCCCCAGCATATCTATTAATTGTATTATTAACACTAATCCGCTTTTCAATTAAGATCTTTTCTACAAACTCCTGCTTCACAAATCCTGCTACAGGACCTCTGCACATCAATTCAGAGACAAATCTGGCTCGTGAAGAACATCAGCAGCCAGTGCAGGCATTGAAGGGCCTCAGCTGGGCATTGGGATACACAAATCTCTAGCAAGCACCAGGCTTTGCTCATGGTAATTAATTCAGAGCAGAAAGGAGGAGTTGCACAGTGCAAAGCTGGAAGGCAAGTGCTTGCTTTGGGTCAGCTGCTCTTTGTTGGAACAGGCTGTGGTGTGGAGAGGCCCTGGGGGTTTGTTTAGCACAGTGTGGATGGTTTCAAGGAAGTGCTTGGGGACTGAATGGAAGGTCACGAGGGTTATGGTCACTCCATCAACAAACACTGTGGTGGCCTTCTTAGAAAGCAGCTGGCCACAGTCATGGGTGTCTTCTGGAAGAGTTCTCTCTCAAAGACAGGTCAGGGAGCACAGATCAAGTTCAGAGAAGAGAAACTGCTGTTTTCCTTGGCCATTCTCCTCCTCTTAGGCTCTAGGAGTGCAGCTCTGTCTGATCCAGGATGACAACAATCGTGTGGTACAGTTCTTTGGCCTGTCAAAACAAACCAGCATCAATCACTCTTTAAGAGCTGCTTCCCCTAATTAAATACTCCCATAAATGACTTCCCATAATTAAATACCAGCCACGTGCTGGGACCAAGTTGCCCTTTGGAGCCTGGGAAATGCAGTGTCCCCCTCCTCCTTTGGGACAGGAGAGAGGAGCAGCAGCATCATCCCTTAGCAGAGGCTCAGCTGGGCAGGGGAGGGCCATTTGTGAGGTGCCAGGAGGAAGCTGCAGGTGCAGGCTGATCTCACCTGTGACAGTTCCACCCACATGGCCCTGGGGCTGGCAGGAGAGCCATAGCTGAGCTCCAGGCCGGGAAGGCCCCTGTCAGAGTTGGGCCTCAGCGTGCGCATCTTCTGCAGCTCCCGCAGGGGAATGGCCCGGGACACCACCTGCAGAAGGGAAAAGCCAGCAGCCACTCTCAGGAGCAGCCCCTCCACGTGAAACCAGCTGATTGTCACCACGAGTCACCTCAAGAGGCTGCTGAAAGCTGAGGGAAAGTCTAGGGCACAGAGTGGTGTGTGCAGGATAAAGGGCAGGCTCTGGCTGCCCAGCACAGCCCTGGAGCTCCCACGGGACTGGGACAAACAGGAACATGTCCTACAGTTAGTTTTGCTGTGGATTGTGCTTGCTAGCATGAATGCTGGACTTAAAAAAGAGCCCATGGCAGCAATGCCTGTTCTACACTGGCTTTGGGCCAGTGCTGTGGTCAGCATGGCTGTGATGCAGGGGAGCCCAACCTCTTCCTGCACAAGTTCTTCTGAAGTCAGAGTTGGTACCTGACAGACATCAGGGGGGATTGTCAGGCATACCTGGGTGGTGCCATCCACCACAATGATCTCCTCCTTGTTCACACCAAAGAAACAGGGCACAGGGATGGTGTCATCACTGATTCTCTCCACAATGAAGGTGGTGTAGCCAAAGAAAGGCAATTTCATCACATGCTCTAGAAGACAGCAAAAAGTGGCCTGAGGGCACCAGCTTTCAGACAACAATTTACTGCACCAGCCTGGGGTGGTCAAAGCTGCCAATGTTTCCAAGATTTTCTACGTTAAAAAGTAAGATTGAAAACTTCTGCCTCCCTCCCTGGCTTCTGAGACTCAAGTCTCAGCAGCCTGAGTGGATGTCCTGTCCTTTTCTGACCAGAAAACAGATGTGCAGCCAGAATATCAAAACCCACCTTGTACAGAGCTCTGAAAACCCACTGCAGACTCCTACGAGAGATGGAACTTCTACCATGACCACCATGCTTGGGAACAAGTTCTAATCCACAGTGACAGGCTGTCAGGGAATTCTATGGTCATGGCCCTTTCCAGCTCCAAGAATCATCAATGACCTCATGAATTGTCCCAAAGGTGCATTTGGAGCAGCTTCTAGAAACTGAAGCTGCATAGAAACTGAAGCAGATCTGGATGTCTCCTCACCTATGAACTGGATTTTTGCCTCCAGTGGCTGGAGGGGCTGCCTTGTTCTCAGCAGTGTGGCCACGTGGTTCTGCAGAGCCTTGGTGCTGATGGAGGGCTGCAGGCTCTTTGGAGTGTATTCCTTCAGCTTCTCCCTGTGCCAAAAACCAGATTCGAATTCGGCCCCTGCCCAGCTAACATCAAACATCAGCCAGGGGATTGAGAAGAAGGAGGGGATGGGGCAGCAGTTTTTCATTGTGTATCTGGGAACAAGGGTGAAGGGGGAGAGGAAGAGCACAACATTGCTTTTGCAGTGCCTGTATTGGGTAAGGTGGATGGAAAGATCAGACAGTGAGACCACCCTTTTCCACAGAGAATTCAGCTATGCATCTCTGACCAGTGCATGGAGAGAAATCCCTGCCTTCTGGAGACAGCAAGAGCTCTTCAGTGACCATCAGGGTTATGCCATTTCCCTGCTGCTGGTGCTTTAAGGAGATATGATGGAGGCATTACCTCAACTCAAAGTTGAGTCAAAGTGCTTAAGGAAAGGAAGGATGGCAAAGTACAGCTTGGAACTGCAGGGCTGAAGGTTTCCAATATCCAGGGACAATTTCATTCCCACTGGGCATCTCACTACAGATTTCAGGTGTCCAGGGTTGAAACCTCTGACATTTGTGAGAAAGAACAAAGGAGGATTCACCCAAACCTTGAGCTCATGCCCTTCCTTCTTGGTGTTACAAGTCCATGGCAATCAGATGAAATGAATGTAGCACCCTCATGACCCTCTCTGTTCTCCAGAGAGGACTTCCAGGGTCCTGCCCCTAACTTAATTATCCAGAAAGCATCCCAGGTTTCTGCCTCTAACCCCTGTGGTGCCAGTGACACCACAGAGAGACTCCCTCTGCCACAGACATACCTGGAGGGAGCAGAGCTCTCCTGCTCCACTTTGGCCCAGTGCTGGAACATTGCCAAAAGGCCCACCTGCATCTCCATTTCTTTACTCTGGCTCAGCAGGATCCTCCCATTCAGGTAATCCCACAGCACCTGAGGGACAGCACAGCAAAGAGACCTTTGTTAAACCTGCCAGAGGGAACAGGCAGGTCTGGGCAGTTCCAGGCTGCACAGACCCACATCCTGCCTTGCTGATAATGCAGAACAAAGGCTCTCTGGGCTCAGGAAGAGCCTGGGGAGCTGTACAGTGCCTGAAACAGCACTGCTCCAGGCTAAGGCCACAGAGCCTTCCTGCCATAGCTCCAGTGTTTAGTCACTCCCAGACACAGCACACAAAGCCTTCAGCCAAAGCCCTCCTGCTTTTTCAGCCCCCTTAGGACATTCCTGTTGGCCTGGACACTACATCTGTCCCTGCTAGGAAGGGTCCTGCTCTTGCTTACCTGTCCATAATGGACATCTGTGTAAATTTGGTTGTCAAAACGCAGAGGTGTCCTCCAGATGAGCCTGCGTAAGGTCACAGTGACCAGCTTGTCCTCCAGCAGGTAATCATGGAGATACTCCTCCAGCTTTATTGGCCTCACCATTTTACCTACATGACACAGAGAGAGGTCATCCATCCCTCTTGGTGGAGAGGCTGGGACAGGAGCCTTCCTGCACACCTCAGTTCCACCCTGCCCTTGGACTCCAGCCATTCCAAAGGGACATGGAGCCACACACTTCTTTCAGGAACAAGCAACACATCCCCTGAGAAGGATCAATCCTTAACCCTAATACAGAGGGAAACTGCTTAGGAGGACCCTCCCAGGAGCCAGCAAGAGTGGAGGAACTATTCCAAGCAGGAGCTGTGATGCTCCCTGTTGCAGAGGCTGCTGGAAGAGAGAACTCCATGCTGGTGTCTACTTGCCAAGATTTTTGTCTTCACTTCTGACAGCAAAGAGAACAAAGTCCTCTATCTCTTGCTGTTCACCTATTCCCATCTGCTCACAGATCTCCTGCAAGAGCTCCTTGGCCACCTGAAACAAGAAAAGAAGGAAATGAATTACCATGACCAGGCAAACCCAAGAGCAGATAGACATATTATTCTTTGTCAGCTAAGGGATTTCCCTGGTGTGGCTGAGAGTCCAGAGAACGAAGGAACTCACAGCTGGAAACTCACAGCAAATGTCCTGATCCTGGTGAGGTATTCCATGCCTCCAGGCATCAGCACCACCAGCCGGCGGGCCCCGTGGCCCTTCTGCAAAGGACAACGTTCAGGCAGCAAGACTTGCAGGGCCCATCAGCCCCACATTTGTTTCTCCCTCTTCTTCCTCATCCCTGCCTCCCACTGCTTGTCCATAGCACCTGTCTCTTCCCAAGTTCCTTCCATCCATACACTCAGTTTCCTCTCCTGGGAACACCAGCTGTCCCTGTCACACTGCACATGGAACCTCCAACAAAGCCCCTTCCCTGTCCCTCTCCCAGCATCCACCCCAGTCCCCTGCCCCTCCGTACCAGCAGTGCCTCCAGCTCCACAGGGAAGGGCAGGTGCCGACGGCCCCCGTACAGGAAGTTTTTCCGCAGGTTGCTCTGGCAGACCTTGGCTATATCTGCAGGAAAAGGAGAAAGCTCCCTGTGCTGAGCCAAACAGAGAGCTAAACATCGTGTCCTGTGGTGTTGGGCCATCCTGGCTGGTTCAATTTAACCCCTGGTCACTGCTAGGGGAGCCAAGAGACTTGACCTCACCTCCCACATCCAAACCATGAGAGTGTCCAGGACAGAAGAATGACAGGATGGGGGGATTAGGTCTAGAATATTTGCTTTACAGGACACACACAGTCTCACCGTGGTGGATGCTGGATGGATCACTGCTGGCCAGCTGCAGGAACTTGGTGGCATAGGGCATCAAGATTTTGGAAGGCAGGAAGTACCCAGTGAGGAGGTTTAGGAGCAACCAGCCCCGCAGCTCGCTCTCCCTAGGGAACAGAAAGGACTTGGGCACCTTGGGACAAGACAATTCCTGCTCTGCGCAGCTCAAGGTGAGCCTGGGCCCTTCTGAACACCTCTAGCAGTCGACAGATAAGGAGGTGTCAGCCCTTGGTCAGAGGTTTCTTGTGCTGGGCAAGAGATTGATTCAGTTATTCCAAGAGCAAGCAAAGAAAGGGAACAATCAAGGCCACTCTGATGCCGCTGCTGCCACCTCACAGGGTAGTGTGGGGCCAAGCCAGTCCTTGGCTGGTGTTTATCAATTCCCCAAGGTTGGGAGGAGGACATCAGGGCTCTGAGCAGCACCATGACCAGGAGCCATCAGGAATGTTTAGTGGTGCCCAGACAGATCAGCAGCCAGAAATACAAGGAAAAATATCCACTAAAGTGAAAATACCAGCCCCGGTGACTGGCAAATTTCCTGAGTGCTCAGCAGGAGCTTCAGCACTGGAGCAGCTGGGGACAGCACATCATGAGGGGACACCCTCTCCCTGGCCCTGGGGTCCCTGCAGCAGATGGCTGCTCTCAGCTCACACACACAGGAGCTGGCAGTGCTGGTACTCACTGCTGAGGGTTGTGGGTGACCTGTTTGATGACCTGGCAGTAGATCTCATCATGCAAATTCTCCTTCTCCTTGCACAGCTGCATCCAGAAAGGAGAAAACAGCATCAGAGAAGAGATGAGAGCATCAGTGATGTCCCCCAGGTCATCCCTGTGCCCTTCTTCTCCCAGCTTCAGAGCTCTGCCCATTTGGCTTAGAGCTTGGGCTTTGCAGCCTCTGGTCTCTAGAGCTATTTAAGCTCAAAGAAGGAGAGAGGAGAGGCAGGCTGTGCTCTCATTCAGGCAGTGATATCCAGGGAAACCCTTTACATCCAACCCCTCCCACAGTCTGTTTCAGCTCCCTTCCTCATGTAGGAGGCAGCATTATGGCTCTCCCTGCTCTTTTCCTTTCCAGAATGGCCCTCCATTCCCATTGGTGCTTCTGCACTTTTCCCAGGGGAAGGTGACAAACCTGAAGGATTTTATAGATGCATTGGACCTCCTCCTGGTGCTTGTGTTTTGGCTGATCTCCCATGAACCGCATCAGTGCTGCAAGGCAAGGCCTGGCCTTTAGTCTGAGTAGGGCTGGTTCTGCCATGGGGCTGGCAGAGGGCAAGGAAATGTCCTGAAAACTTCTCTGCTGTTACAAGGCTTGCACTGGACGTGTGGAGTCAGCCCAAAGCCCAGGCAGAGTGTTCTGGGACACTTTGCACTCAAGGCAAAGCCCCTTTGGCTGGAAGCTTACAGCAAGGACACAGTGGGTTATGGACCTCAGAAATGCCTTAGGAGGGGACCCCCTCACCCAGTTGCTGCTCCCACTGAGCTCCTCAATGTCTGTGTGTGCCCACCCCAACCACCCCATTTCCCCTCTGCAGTGCTCTGTCCCAGAGAGGTCCTTACTCTGGAAGTTCTCTGTAGCCAGCTCGTTCAGCTCACTGTCAGAGTACTGGAGCAGAGAGGCCTGGATTGGGACCTAGAGGGCCAAAACACAGGATAAACCAGGGCTGTGGATCCCACAGAGCTGTGCTCTGCAGGCTCCACCAGAGACTTGAGCTCCCAGGACCCCACAGGCAGCACCAAAGAGTAGGGCCACCCTGCCCTTGTCCAGAGACTGCAGCCAAGCACATCTTTGTCCATGTGGGGACAAAGCCAGAGGCAGTGCTGGAGCTGGGATTCTGGCTGTGACTGGAGGGAGACACTGGGCTCACCTTGGTGTGGCGCACCAGGTCAGCTACACTCTTCTTCTCAGCAGACGTCCCCTTGGGGCCCTGCCTAGACATAGGAGAGGCAACCTCAGTCCAAGGAGTACCCCCAGAAATCCCCAGGTCCTGTTTGGGAAGGAGCACAGCCTACTCACATGGACTGAGCCTCTCGGAAGTAGGTGGTGGCAAAGTCAATCATGGTGTAATGGTCACCAGCAGGGACCAACAGGGTGCTGGTGGCTTCTGGTGTCAGGCTGAGGACAGAACTCTGTAGAAACACCACCAAACCCGCCCTCAGCAGCCAGACCTCATCTGTGTGAGCACTATGATGGATTTGAGTGTCTCATCTGCAAGGACTAAGTACTCATCATGTTCCCTCTGCCCTCAGAGGTCAGGCAGCACCAGAGCTGTGCACCCACCCTGGCAGCTCCCACAGAACCCAGCCACGTCCCCTGGGTGTTCCTCCCCAAGGCCTGCTCACCTCCCTGCTGGTGTTCCTGCTCTCTGGGGCAGCTTTCCTCTGCTCTGCCCTTCTGTCCATGCTGGTGCTCAGGTAGTCAGGGGCAGGGGCCAGCTGCACCAGGCTGGTGGGGAAGAGACCACAGCGGCCGCAGGTGGAGCCGAACTGCCACCCTGAAAAAGCAACAGAGGAAGAGTCAGGAACCAGGGCAGCTGCCAAGAGAAATGAGCACTGAAGCTCTCTGCTGGCAAAGGAGAGCATCAGACTCACCAGGTTTTCCTGCATCCTAAGGTAACATAAATATACCATATATTCCTGTAACTGAGGCAACTGGGACAAGGTGGCTTGTCTGGCAGAGCTGGAGGCTGATGATGCAAGCCTCCCCTCTATTCCTCTGTTTCTGGGCACCATGGGTCCAGCAGGCCTTTGGTCCTGGTCCTGCCAATCCCAGCAAGCCCCCTCACCTGGCTCCACGCCCTGCATGGGCAGCAGCTCTATGAGGTCTCCCTTCTTGAAGCTGAGCAGGCTCTTGTCATCCACGATGTAGCTGCGCAGAGCCACGACATAGTTGGTGTCCTGGGGAGAAGGCCATGGCCAGGTCAGGTCTCTTCCCAGGCATGGGAAAGGTTTGGATCGTGTCATCCCATGGACAGTCTGAAGTTCATCTGGGAAACCACCTTCATTCCCTACTGCACTCCAGCTGCTGTCTCACCTGTCTCAGCTCCTGGATGAAGAGTTCCACCATGGCCTTGATGGACTGAGCCTTTGGAGAGTGCAGGATGAGCTGCTCTGTCTTCAGGGAGAACTCCAGGGAATTGCTGCCCTTCAGCTCCACTGACAGCACATCTGCAAAGCTGGGAACACAAGCCAGCATGCTCAGGCTCCTCCTGCCAGAGCTTGGGATGCAGAACATGGGGATGGGAGCCCATTCCAAGGACTGGGAATGGAGACATGCCTCAACATGCTCCATGTTGGCCTTTCACCAGCTGCTCGTGGCTTCCACCCTGAGGAGCTCCCTGTGATGACACACACAGAGCTGACTCACCCCCAGCACTCACTTGTTTTGAGCAAAGCTCAAGGTAGGAAGGAAAAGGAAAAGCCAGACTCATTAGAAGGAGGGTCAGTGAGTTACAGCTGGCCTAGGACAGTCCTAGAGATCACAGCACAACTTGGAATTTTCAACACCCTGGCAGACACAGCCTGTCCCCAGCAGCAGCCAGGGCCTTTTTGCTCACCAGTAGCTGCATAGGGTCTTGAGGTGCTCAGGGTGGTATCCAGCTGCTTTCTCCACCTTCAGCAGCCTCATGCCCCGGTGGGAAACACCCAGGATCTGCACATCACTTCCCTTTTCACCCTGTAAGGGAGGAGCAGCACAGAGAATCGAAGGCTCCATCCCACCTGCACAGGTGGCACCAGGGAAAGGAGACGCCACACAAGAAGTGTGAAACCCTGCAAGGTGTGGGAGGTACAGAATCACTGCAGTGTGGCCAGGCAGGGGGACAAAGAGAGAACTGGAGCCACAGCTAAAGCAAGCCCAGGGTCTGGTGAGAGAATTAAGACTCACCTGAACTGGGAAAAGGCGGGAGAAATAGTTGGCCCAGTTGTCCCGAGCAGCCACTACAATCCTCTTCTTGATCCCATCCTCCTGGATGGACTGGGCGTTGTTTCCAACTTGGAACTCCACTAGCAGGGTTACAAAACAGTTACTTGCTCAGAAAGTCAAAGGTGGCCAAGCCTCCCTCTTCCCAGGGATTCATTCCCAGCAGTGCCTCAGCAAACCACATGCAGAGGGGAAGGGACACTTGCACCTACCAGCTGCTGCTGGTCCCCATCCCTTTCTCCATGAAGATCATGTCAAAGATGACAGTTGGAATTTGAAACAAATCAAAATCCTATCCTTGGCTTCAGTTTCCTCTCCCCACAATACACATTTCAGAACTACGTTTTTCTGGCTCACAGGAATTTCAGGGCCATTTGCAATAAGCAAACTTTCCTACACTGCACTCTACAAATGTGCTTTCCTGCTGCAGTGACAAACGTGTCTCCTCTGCCCTAAGTCCTGTCTGAAAGGCTTGGAGGCCAGTTTCTCATTTCAGAGCAGAAGCTGGGATGGGCACAGAGGGGAAGGGGTGATGGGGCTGTTAATTACTCAGCAGGTCTTTCATCTTGCGCTTCTCCTCCCTGGAGATCCGAAAGCTGGAATCAGAGAAGGTGTCACGGATGATCTGCAGAGGAAGGGACAGAGAGGCTGCCATTGCAAGGGCCACCCCTGGCTGTGTGGGAGCATCAGAGGCTGCTAAACTGAGACTCAGAGAGAAGTGAACAGGGGCTGGACTGGGTGGATCTGGAGAAGAGACTTGCACTGCCTGGGATGGAGAAGTGAAGGTAACTTGTGCAATGTAATTATGGAGTGTTCTGTCCCCAGAGAGACAACTGGCCTTGAGCCACACTCTGGTGCTCACCTGTTCACACAGCAAGTTCAGACAGTAAGGGTGGCTGAAACTCTCTTTGGGGTAAAACACCTGCAGAGGAGGATAATAGTGGTGTTACAGATATTGCAGAAGTAGCTCCCCAGGGATGTTTTGCAATCCTGCTGGCAGGGAGGAGTAAGGGACAGGCAGGGACAGGCAGGGAGGAGACACTGTGAATGTCAACAGAAGGACCAGGAGTCAAGGTCCAAAACCTTAGTGGTCAGAGCAAGGGATGAACCCTGGTGAGTTTAGCACACCCTCCAATACTTGATTTTAAACACATTTGTAATATTTTAACTGGAAAGCACCAGGCAACAACAAATTCAATTTCTTTCCTCTACAGAGGAAAGAAAGGACAGGTAGAGAAACTGAGACACAAATAGCAGTAAGGAAGAGCAGGACCAGGATTCCCTATGGCCACCCCTGCCTCCAACTCCTGTGTCTGTGATTCCAGAACTCTCTTTGTGCTCTTATCTTACACAAAAAAAACATTTTAGCAAAGATGGAACAAGCTCCCTCCCTCCCTCCCTCCCACAGCCCATCCTCAGCCAAGGAACTGAACCTCTTTGCGCAGAAACATTTTCCAGGCAGGGTCAGCATAGGAAAAGCTGACACTGGTGGTGAGCTTGTACAGCTGGGTCTTGATCCCATCATCACCTGCCACTGTCACAGCAGAGTCTGTGTGGGGAGAAGAAGCAGTGAAGATGGGCTGTGAGTGTTACAAGGTTCTGCCCACCCACAAAAGACCTACCAGGAGAAAGGGGACAGTTTCTGATGGAATATCCCTGTCAGGTACTCTCCTGAAGGACAGTGACCAGCTCATGTGAGACAAACCAGTCATTCCCAGAGTTTCTGGTAGCATTTACACTTCCTGTATTAGCCACAAAGTTCATTGCTAAGAACAGAAGCACCCCAAGCACGGGGAGCACTCAGCCTCCCATATAAAATACTCCTCCAGTGCCTGAGGTTAAAGACACAGGTTTCACTTTGTGTCATTATAAACAGGCTGCTAAAGGTTTCAAAGGGACATAAAAGTTCTCCCTTGAGCTTGGAGGCTGCAAGGTCCTGGTACAGGGCACCCAAAATGAGCAGTCTCTCTGCAGATGTCTCAAACACAGGCTCAGTCTGAAGGCAACTGTTCCAAGTTGTTTCCTGAGGTTGAAATGTCTTCATTTAAGCACTTCAAACTTTCAAAACTTCAGAGTTCACAGACAAGTAATGTAGTAATTCCCTTACTTTAGCTGTTTCTATATCCCTGTTCCAAAGCATGAAGGAATTTTTCAGGCTAATCCAGTCACTATGATTTACTTTCACAGGACTTCCTAAAGAATCATTTTTTAAGAGAGAGGGAGCTAACAGAGAAATTCTTTTATAGCAGAGAAGCTGCTGCAGGATAAAGTCCTTCAGTAATGTTTTTGACTGACTGCTCCTTGCAGGTTATGAAATGTGATGCTGATGAGAAGTTTAAACAGCTTGAAATATACTGGTACAGGTATCCAATGTATAAAATGAAATCAGGCTCACACTGAAATTCCGAGGCAAAACTAAGACTGAATAACACTTCCAAACTACTGCTGATAAGCATTAGCTCTCCTTTTTCAAAGTGGGGAGCATCCAAACACTCTTAATGTGTCCAAAGTGCCCCAGGCTCCACCTGCCTCTGAGAAACATTCCCTCATTCCTCAGCCTAAGATCCCTCCAGAGATTTGCAAGGTGAAAGACCTGGCTTCCCATTCCTCTCTGGTCTAAAGTCCACCCACTAATTGAAACTCTGATAATTATGCTTCAGATAAACAATTAAAGTATTGTGGGCTGGACCTTGATAAAGCTGTAGCCCAAAGGACCTTTCTATTTTTAGCTGCATTTTTCAGAGGGGAAGAGTTACAGCTGGGAAGTGCCACCCTGGGCCAGGCTGTGACATCTCTCTGACTGCTCTCAGATCTGATTGCACCATCCCCTGGTCTCACACAGCTCACTCAGTCTCTGGCTGGTGCCAGGACTCTGCTGGGCTGATCCCAGCCCCATCCCCTCCCTGCCCTGATACCAAATCCCACACAGCTGAAATCAATACTCACCCTTCCCTGTGGATTCCTGCCTGCCTTGGTCCTCAGGCTTTGGTGGAGGAAGGGGGGGAGCATGAGGGGCCTGGGAAGCTGGTGGGGTACCCTCTGGTCTGAAGATGGACAGGAGAGGCAGCTGCTTTTCCTTGATAGAGCTGGAAGTTGCACCTGGCTTGGGCTTGACAGGTGGAGGTGTTTTCTTCTCCTGTGGCACAGGAGATGGCTGCAGGACAGCAAAACCACTTGAGCCAGTCTTACTCTGCATTCCTGGGCGCTGCCCTGACACTGCTGTTCTGTCATCCTAGGGCAGCAGCCCAGCCCTGGAGCAAGATCTGCATGAACAGCCCACCACTGCCTTTAGATCAACACAAAATCTACAAAGAGATGATCAACCCAACCCAGAGGACCAAGTATTTGAGATCAAAGCCTCCAGTCTGGAAGGGAAAAAAGGATGTTAACAAGCCAAAGCCTTGGTGTCAACGTGCAGAACATGACTTGCAGGTTTCCAGATCAGCCTTAAGCATCTCACAAGAGGACTTGCTGCTCCAGAGCCTTTTCTTCAGGACCTCAGATGACTTTACAGACTGGAACCCAGTCTAGGGTGGGCAGCACCCTGGTGTGAGCTCCCAGCTACCTGATAACCCACCCAGAAATCACCTGGCTGCTACTGCAGCACCAGGGAGATCCCAGCCTGCTGGAAATGGGATGGACAGGTTCTCTCTGCTGAGCTCCTAAAGAGACCAGAGAGCCAAGAACTCACTGATGGGAGAGGTGAGGAGTTCATCATTCCCAGCTTGGCCAGAGCCTCATTTTTGGGGTCATTCTTCTTTAAAAATGGCTTGGATATTCTCCTGCAAGGGAAAGGGAACAGCATTTTGGGGTTTGGGCACGATGGAGCCACGTGTCAGAGCTGAGACAGAGAGCCCCCACCTCCCACACCCTCACCTGTTGGGCTCCAGGGGCTGGGCCTCAGGGGCTGGTCTGCTCTGGTACATTTTGATGATGTTCCCGATCTCACGGCTGGGTGCAGGGCGAGACTCGGGGCCTGAAGGCTTCACTACAGGCAGCTCCTTGGCTTTTGGGGTCTCCCTTTTTGGCTTTGCCTCAGGAGGTGGCAGAGGGGAGGCAGGAGCTATTGGGGTGACAGCTTTAATCAACAGACCAGCAAAGACATGAGAAATCCCTTCACCTCACCTGATGTTCCCTTTCTTTCCCTCTGATGCTGACTGGCCATGGCCATTCCCACTTCCCAAAGCTCAGACATTCCTCTTTTTCCTCTCCTGTCAAGATACAAACTCCCAGAAGAGCCAAATCCTTTCCTCCTCTGCCTAAACCCTGGCCTGCTGTTCCTGGGAAGTTCTTCCTTGTCAGCCTGCCTGGGTCTCCACAGGTCTCTTACCTGTCTCTGGTTTATGGACAGGCTTCACTTCTTTCCTCTTCTCGAGCTCCTCTTTTTTCCTCTTCTCCAGTTCCTCTCTTTTCCTCCTCTCCTGCTCCTCCCTTTTCTCCTCCTCCTCCTCCTCTGGCTGAGGTTTTACTGGAGGAGTCCAGGTTTTGGTGGGTCTGACTTTCTTCACTCGGATGCGCTGCTCTCCTGCATAGAAGGGGGGACCTGAACTAGTCAAACCCACACCAAAAATTTGGCACTGATGGCAGAGTTCCCACTCTTGGCAAAGTCAAAACTCTCTTTTCTAGAGTGAGGGAGAATGTGGCAGTCACAAGCCCAGAGATTTCTAGAAAACCAGCCCAACAACAGCTCACAATCTGAATTGTAGAGAGCTGAACAAGAGCCCAAAACTCCTATGCACACCAGCAGCTGCTGCAGGGATTAGCTGGATTCCAGACAGGGAAACAAGAACACCTGGGCATGCCAGGAAGGCTGCAGAGCAAGGTGTCATGGTGAGTGAAATTCCCACAGTGGCAGATGCTCACCCATCTTCTGGAAGTACTCTCTCTTCTGCTGGAATGTTTCCCGAGGATACTCATCATCCTCACTGCTGGAGAGCTCCTCTTCCTCATAGTCATAATCCTGTAGACAGGACACAACTTGTTTAGTTGGCACCAGCCAGCAGCACCTCTGCAGGGCCCTTCTGCTCAGGGGTGATTTTGTCTCAAGAAGTTCTGATCTAGAACCTCTCCACATCCAGGAGTGTCCCAGTAGGTCAGTTTCTAACACAAGGAACCCTCAGCCAAGCACAGAGAAGGGGGATTATGTTAGAGACCCAACACAGCTTGCTGGAAGATAAAGAACTCAGATTAATTCATTTTCCTGTGGAAAAATTTAACTTAACTGGAAATGAGTTGGCCAACCCTGCAGCCAAACCTCCACAGAGCAAGTGCCACCAAGGTCTGATCCTTAAAGACTCAGCAAGCACAGTTTGAGAGGTCTCAGCATCATCAGTAAGCACAAAGCTCTGCTCTCCTCTCTGCCAAACCATACATGGATGGACACAGAGCAAATATCAAACACAAAATTCAAACCAAATCCCCCACAGCTGTTTGTTTTTCATACCAACTCCTTTGGCTTAGCTGGTGGCTCTGCAGACCTTGGTGGTGGTGCAGCAGCCTGGCTGCTGGAAGGCTTCTTGGGTTTGGGGAGAGTGGCTGGGGCTGAGGCTTGTGCTGGGCTTGAAACTCTTGGCCTTGAGTTCTCCAGAGACTTTTGCTGTTTCTGCAGCTCCTGCTGGGAAATGCTCATGGCTTGAAGGGTCATCTGCTGGGCCTGGGGAAGGAATTGCAATGTCCATGAGCTCCAGGCTACACAAACCCAGCCATCAGTCACAGGCTGTCCTGTTTTTCACTGTTAATCACAGAACACCCACATAGTGCACAGCAGATTTCCCAGTGTGTGGACAAGGCATGCCCAGGGAGTCTTCTCCCACCTGGCCAAGGATGCAGAGCTCCTAACACCCCCCAGAGACTCAGCTGCCAGCCTGGGACTGCCATGTACTCACAGAAAGCAGAACACTGCAGACCTACATCTGTAGCAAATCGCAGTTAAAACCCCATGGGAATTACAGCTGAATCTCCTGTCCCCACTCCTCACTCATCAATGGTGCCTCAGTTCCCCATGAACACAAAGGGGCAGAAGGAGAGTTCCCAGTTTTGCAGTCTTAAATAACCCCCACTTTATAGAGCTCACCCCATCACCTGAGCAGAGTGACACAGAGCAGCCCCAGAGAGGAGGAGAGCTGGGCTCTCTCTCACAAGCACCAACGTGTGGCTTCTGCCCAGTTCCTGGGGCCCTTCCACTCACCATGAGCATGGCCTGCTGGTTGATAAAGGCTTGCTGCTGTGCTGCCAGCTGGCTGGGATCCACAGCTGGAACCATGGGCTGGGGCATCACCATGGCTGTGGGAGACAACACACACATCTTCAAAATCCTACAGCTGCACATTCCCCACAAAGCCTGAGCATCAGCCTGGAGAGCTCACTGAGCCCCTCAGCTGACACTGAAATGCACAGGCTCCAACACACCCCCTCCCACCCCCTGCCCTCTGCAGTTACAGAAACACTGCCATTACCTGGCATAGTTGGCACCCCACCAACCCCTGGCATCATGGGCATGGCTGCTGGCATCCCCACCACGGAGGGCATGGGCTGGTAAACTGGGGCTTGAGTCATTCCAGAGAAACCTAGAGGCAAGAGACCAAGTGCACAGTGCTTTTGGGGAATCCCAAAGGAGAATATCCTCAGCAACCTCAGAGAGCACTTGTGGTGCTCTCCACATGCACCAACCACAGCAGGACACAGCAAAACTCAGGTGGGAAAAGGAAACCTCAGTAAAATGTGTGGCCTGCCAGATTTTAAATAGCAGTATCCAGACTCTGTTTCTGCAACCTAGCTCAGGACACCACCATTCTTTGTGATTAAGTTTATAAATAATTCCTGCCTGTTTATGGTGACAGAGGAGGGTTTCTTTTGAGGGCTGGGCAAAGATCTCTGGGGCTGGGACTGTCACATCCATATTGGTCTCTTTGCAGTGGGTGGCAAGGCTGGATGAACAGCACTGTGTGTCATATGGAGGAGCTGTGGAGAGAAAGGAATTCTTCTGCTCTCAGCACTCAAGTCCCATATGGGGTCACAAACAAACCCCAGTGAGTGCAAAGCCAGCAGAGCAAAGGGTATGAGGGTCAGACCCAGCTGGGACGAGTCAGCACACAGCACAGATTCACTGAATCATGATGTTCTCACCAGTGAGAATGGCCCTGGGAGGCCATGGGAAGGTCATCATATCACTCACTCATCTAAGAAGCCACATAAGTGCAAACTGGCTTCAGTGATCTGTAGTAGGGCTTGTCATGTCCCAGAGACTCTCCAACAGCCAGAAGTAGTTCCTGTCTCAGGAATGACTGAACTGGATGTTCCCCACCTTTATGAGACTGCTGGGTGTGTTCCTACCCATGCAGATTTGTCAGTGTCATTGATAGATTGGTGTTTGACTCCACCCAGCTGCAAATGCCAGAGTCTCAGCTCCACAGAAATGAGGAAAAGTAAAGAAACCAAACACACAAACCAGAACCTCTTCAGGGTTCAGACTTACTAACCCAAGGAATAACTACAGATGATGGGAAGTTCTGTAAGGAAGCAATGAAAAAGATTAAAACCACCCTAATAAAGGCACCAACTGCTCTGTGAAAACATGGGGTAAATAGAAGGTGAATACATGAACTACAAGTATTTGTCTAGGGAAGAGGTGGCCTGGGTCAGAAACAAGCTACTTGCTGCCTTGACCCCAAGACCAGCTGAAAAGAGAAATTAAAAGCACAACAAAGTAATTTCCTTTCCTAACACCTTCCCCAAAGCACCTGTCTCACCCAGGAGTGAGGAGTGCAGCCTGTGCCAAAGCCCAGTCCTCTTCATGAACCAGCAGAGCCCATGCAATAATCAGCGTTTGAGGGGCTCCCTGATCTGTGCTCACTGAGGGCCATGTGTTCCCAGCTGTCCCCATGCCCTCCCAGACCTGTAGAAGGAAGGATTCCTCTCTGTGTGGGTCCAATCTTCCCTCCTCCTTTCATGCGTGTGGTGAGAATCTCCCTGTTTTCCATATCCTGCATCAAAATAAACTCCACACAGTTATCTGAGCTCAGGGGGACAGACATTCAAAGACATGTCTGAGCTGAGCAGGGGCAGTGAAGAGGCAGGAAAGAGCCCAAAGGACTCACAGGGACAGGAGAGCTGCAGAGAGGAGGCAGGAGGGAACATCAGGGGACTTACAGATCCTCTGGAGCCCTGATGCAGCACAGGACTGAAGAGATCATCCACATAGTGATCCAAGCCTACAGGGGTCCTCAGGTCATCTCTAAACCTTGGATCTGGGAGCAGAGAGAAGTCTGGTGACAAGGCAGGTAAGAAACCTTCCCCTGCCTCCATTCCTGTTAATCATGTTTCAGAGTGGAGCTCTACAACAAGAATCACCTGATTCCCCTCTGCCCTGATTGCCTGGCTGGGGCCCATCTGGCCCTTCCCAGTGTCACCCACAGTCCTGGGCTAAGGCTCACCTGGATGGAGACCAATGAGTTCTGGAGGCAGGCTGGGTGGGGGGAAGGCAGGGGCCTGGATACGTGGAGCAGGAGGGATCCTGTTGAAGAGGAAAACGAGATGAGGACCAGAGTGCTCAAAGAGGAACCACAGTGATGGGGCAGGAGGAACAGGTGTCTCACATGTCCAGGTCAGAGGACTGGAGGATGCTCCTGTCCCTTTCTGGGGTGATGGGGTACTCAGAGTGGGCCTGGGAGGAGCTGAAGTTGCTGGTCTCCTCCATCTCTCCAATGAGGTCCAGCACAAAGTCACAGCCCAGCAGGTCCTGCCATGTGCTGCCAGTGAACATGGAGATAGACCAGCCTCGAGTCTTCCTGTCACAGCCTCTGGGAGAGGAAAGGTGCCCAGGTGGGCAGGGGAAAGCGAGAGGAAGGAAAACATTACATTCAGTTTCTTCTTGCCTCATCTATCCTGGCTTAAGTCCTTTAGATTTAGGGTGTGAATCAATTATGATTCAGGGTTAGGAAAAAACTCAAATAATTTGAGATTTGTCCTTTTCATTCATTTTTTTCTCTGAAGCTGCTCTCACAGGTCACACCAGTGGTTCCTCTGTTCCTAAAGAAGTTGAGGGTTATGTTAAGGGTGAAGAAGGGAGCACAGGCTGGAGTGGGCAAGAAGTGAGTATTCCACATGTGACCATATAAATCCCAGCCTGCAGGCCCAGCCAGTCTGAACCTTAGAGGTTGTGACAGCCTCTCTCACAGCCTCAGACCTTCTCCCATCCTCTGGCAGTACCTTGCACTCAGGATCCAGGCTGCATACTGCTCCCCAGTCATCCAGGACTCCACCTCAGCTGAGAACTTCTCCTCTAGCACAGAGAGCAAAGTCAATACCTGCAGCCTCCCTGGCAGGACCCAAAGCAACACCCACATTCAATGGGACACCAGCTGGAAAGTCTTACAGACTCCTGAGCAGGGCCACAAGAGGACTGAAAGCTCAGGGAAGGCTCCACATGGACACATTCACATCCAAAATATCTGTTTGATGGCTCACGTTGGCATCTCCAACATGACAGGTAAAAACCCTTACAATGTCCTGTGAGTTCCACTCACAAGGACCTAGGGCAGGGATGTTCTGTGTTCAATTCACAGAGCTGCTGGTTGCTCAGGAGGCAGCTTCAGATAATATTTGAGAAGGGAGAAGGGCAGAAGGTCTCTGTAACAAATTCCTGCTGCAGGGGCTGTGCTGTAATTACAGCAGGAAAACCAGCCCTGTGGAGATGCACAGCCTGAACAATTCTCTGTTGAGAGGTCCCCAAACCCAGGACAACCTCATCTCTCAGCCTGAGAAGCTGGTCCCACCTTGCAAGTTTTGGGTCCAGATTCAGATGCTTGTTCCCCCCATGGCTGTATCAGCAAACAGTGTTCAGTGCTTTGATCCACTTTACTTGGCTGAGAGAATTATTCTCCAAGTGCTGATTTCTGCGCTGGAAAAGCCCTTAGAGACTAAAAGACAGCAGGAGGGCAGAAGACTGAGTTACCATTGAAGGTGTGAACATCCAGCACCATCTTGCCTCTCCTCTGGTTTGCTGTCCACTCCAGCTGGGTGGGAGGGTAAGCCCGAGGGGGTGCAGGCTGTGTCTCTGTGCTCTGAGCTGCTGTCAGCATCTTGCGCTGGCAAACGGCGTTGTAGCCCTCCAGGCCATAGTCTGACACAAACCTAGGAACAGGCACCTCGTTTAGCACTGCTCATCCCTCCTAACCCCTCTGTAAACCTGCCTTGGTCTCTTCTTACTTCAGCAGTGGCTTCTCCAGCTCTGGTGAGGGGCCAAAGCAGCTCAGCAGTGTGGCCATCAGGACCCAGCCTCGCTGGCTGTGCTCCGGGTCTGGGTTCCTCCAGGTCTGGGCAACCACCTGGCTGAGGATCTCGTTGCGCAGAGCAGCATCTCTCAGACCTCTCCCAGCAATGTAGTTGCCCAGCAGCACCTCCTGCCAGCCACGGAGACTCTTGTCACCAATGAACCGCAAAATCTGGAAGCACCCAGGGGGAAAACAGAGAACTGGAGCTGTGACCCTCTGTCCCAAACTGTGGGGTACACAGCTGTAGACACCAGGATGTTTGTGAGTAGCCAGCAGTCAGATTGGGGTCTGTCCTCAGGGTTTTGGGCACCACCAGAGTGCTGGGGAATTTGGGAGGATGTTCAGAGAGACTGGATCCTGACCAAAATCAGGGTGACTTCAGTCTCTTCTGAGGTATGACTCAGAATTTGGCCTAGGGCAAAATATTTCTCCTTGGGCAGGGCTCAGACACACAAGTAAATTACCACAGGATACTTGCTACTGAGCCCACTGAGTAGCCTTTGGTACAGTTAATATTATACCAAATACTATGGGATGTGGTGTCTCAGCACACTCACTGAAGAAATGATTCAGCTTCTTGGCTCTGCATATCAACATCTCCAACGCTTTTTTAGTTTGTGTTTCTCACCCATGGGAACAGAATTATTTCTTTCATCCTCTACACTTCAGTATGTCATGAAGTAAGATTTTTCTGAAATGGGCAGCTTTGGAAAGAACATTTAAGAGTAACAACACTTCTAAAAACAGTTAATGGTACCAAGCGTGTCAGAGATTCACTGAGAAAAACAGGATGGTTGTTGTTTAGTTCTCATGGAATTCTTTGTAGTAAATCCCTACTTTATTAGCAATGGAGGAAAAACTGCCTTTGATCTTTAGAAAATAATAGTATTCTGCTTAAACACAATCCTGTTCACAAGATTTTGTTGAAGCTTATGCTCTTCTATAATTGGGATCACGAGGACAAAACAAGAGATGTTTTTAGGTATTAACTTTCTTAATGGGCTTATTTTAATTCTATGTAATTCCCCAAAAGATTACTAGATTTACTTAGAAAAGTATCTGTAGTTTCATTCTATTTTCAAACATTTCCATATTACCATTTTAAAGAAGAAATATAAAGAAATATATGTTTCACAGAGATGAAATAGCACCATCCCCTTCACACAAACACTACAGAGGGAGGGTGTGGTTCCAGGTGCAGTTTTCCTGATAACAAAGTCCCTGCCCTTTTCCAGGCTTTATACAACAGTTCACTGTCCCCTGTTGGGTATTGACACATCTGAGCCCAAGGTGCAGTCGAGATGTTTGCTATAAACCACATCATGGAAAAGATCTGGGTTAAATGAAATGTTTTTAATGACTGATAGATGAGTTAAGTGGCTGAGAAGACAGACTTCCCTCATTGTTGCTACTGAGTCTGGAATATTGGGATATTGAAGTTTAGCAGTCCTATTCCTATATATCCTGCCAAATTCTGAGGCTCCATCACCAGGCAATTCACTTTGATCCCAGTGGTCTGTGCCTCCCCAAGAACACAGCAACCCTAAGGGGCTGTGTGTGATCTCTGCTACTCCAAGGCCTAGAAAGAGCAATTTATTCTGCTTTTCCAGCCCTCTGTGTATTGTAAGAACAGTTTCCACCACCAGCAACTTGTTGTATAAAGGCATCAAAACATTGCCTGTGCCCACCCAAACTTCAGCAAGGTCAAGAATGATGTCTCTTACCAGTTTGTTTATCTCAAGTGCACTCTCCTGGTGTTCAGCCTCCAGGTGAGTTAAGGGGTGCTGCAGAGGCTGACCAGGGGCAGGGAAATCTGCTTTCTACAAAGAAACAAAAGGATAGGAATATTTGCTCCTGGTGCTGCTAAAACCAGTGTGTCTGCCCACAGGGGAAGCAGTGAAGAGAGATAAGGAGTTCCCACCTGGAAGTGTGATCTGATGAAGGAGGAGAAGGGGTAGCTGTTGATGGAGGGTGGGAGGGAAAGGTCCTCCTTGACCTTGACTTCTGGGGGCTGTGTCTCAGTGATCTGGTTGGGCTGTGCTCGGTATCGACCTGCAAGGGAAGGAGTTCTGCAGGGTGGCAGGACACAAACAGCTCCCACAGCAGCTCCTGGCTGACCTGCACCTCACCCTGCCTGAGCCCTGAACCAGCCCTGGCTCCAGGAACACCCAGCCCAGCCCTGCTGCCTCAGACTGCCCAGCAGGCACAGCCTCCCCTCCCTGAGACCACAAGGACTCTCTTCAGCAGGGAGATTTTGCAGCTCTGATCTTTCAGACTCTTCTCCCCAGGGAACACCTGGAGATCCAAGGCTGCTCTGCAGCATTTCCATGGCAGGAAATGCTGAGCCCGTGCAGAAATACTGCTGACAACTGCTCCATCCACAAGGAAGGGAGTGATTTTGTAATCAGGGATTTATCACGGATAAGAGAGGAGCAAACAACACTAAGTGAAGGGATTTCTCAATGCAGCACAGCTCCTGTGGATTCCTCTGCCTCCAAACACATCCCCTGATGCTCTCCCATCCTCCCTGTTTACATCCCATCAGCTTTCATTCCCAGCAGTTTCACTGTTCCCTGAGCTCCTCTGGCTCACATTGCTCACTAGACCAGCTGAGAGTCCCTGGAGGGCTCTGCCATGAAATGTGAGCTATTTGGGAATCCAGCACAGTCTGCTCCAGTTCACAGGACTCTTCTGCCTGATTGTCTCCCTGACTGTCCCCCACTCAAAGCCACAGGCACAGCTGGCTGTGGGTTAGACACCAGACAGACAGAGAGAGGCAAATCCTGCCTCAGCCCATTTGCAGCTGAAATATTCACATTGTACAGAGAGCTAAAGAGGAAACACAACTGCAAATAACTTAATGCTCAAGGTCAGATCAGCAGTTTGTGAAATTATTGCAATTAATGGTATTTTGGTGATTTGAAAACCAATTGGTGCATCCCTAAATTGATAAATTAACACATATTCAACTTGTTATATTGTTACATCCTTAAGTTATCATATTGTTATATCCTTGGACTGATAAATTATTGTATCTCAAGTTATTACACTGTTCCAAAACCAGGTTGTAACCCTCTTTCTCCTTCCTTCTATTTTAAAATTCCTTTTGAGGAAGTGATTTTTAATGAAACCTACAAATATTTCTTTGAAATTGCCAAATCTGTCATTTTCTTCTTCAATTTCCTTAAAGATTTTTAGAGTAGGTAAAAGATGGATTTAAGTTCTTCCACCCCAGAAGAAGTCTCTCTCTGCCAGAGACTGGGCTTCATTAAGCATTTTGCTGTCACATAACTTGGACCAAAGAGTTTTTCACCATCCCTGCCATTAGTTCTACCAGCCCAGTTCAAAAGAAGAGCTGAAAAATTAACAAAGATGCTGATTTTCAAGCTGGTGTCCTGCCCCCTGGGCCAAGCTGCTTTTCCTCCCTGTCATGTCAGGAAACAACATCCACGGTACCATTTGCCTTTATCATATTTACACTGCAATGATAATGAATCAAATCCAACCCAGTGACGGGCAGCAGTGAGAACAAACACATGCATTGATATAAACAAGGAAATACACAGTGAAAGAGTGCAAAAAAGGAGGGAGGAGGAGGATTTCTCACCCTCAGCAAAGTGCAGAAGGGCTGCGAGCTCTGCAGGAATCTCCAGCAGCCCCACGTCCTGGAGAGAGAAAGAAATCAGTCACTGGCTGCCAGCAGAGGAACCACAACAAACCCTGAGCTGAGACTGGGTGAAACTGCCTTGGAAAAGCTGCCAGGACAGGGATGGAGCATCTGAGCCAAAGCAGCAACTTCTGCCTCCACAGCATTCAGAACCAGTGAAATAGGGAGGTATGGCATGAACACAGCTGAGTGGCATGGGTCAGCAGAGGAGGGAAAGGGGAGAATTCCCAAATAAAGAACCAGCTGAAAGGGGAGAGATTCCCAAATAAAGAACCAACAGAAAGGGGAGAGATTCCCAAATAAAGAGCCAACTGCCACAAGGGAATGACAGGCAAGTTGGCTTTCTTTGACTCATCTCTCATTCCTAACAAGTCTGGCACGTTGCAGCGTGGAGATTGCACCTGAAGGGAAAGGGCTGTTTCCTCCTGCACCTTCCTGATATTTTTCTTTGTAATTTTCAGTATCCAAAAGTGCTACAGCATAAAAAGAGACCTGATTCTGATATTTGATGTATGTTGGAGGTTCCTGAGAAAGCTCAGATCTCTACCTGGGTAATCCAAATAAGAATCTGGCTAATGAGACTTGATTTTTCACTGATTTGCACCTTGCACTGCTACGGGGTAGGAAGTAAATGGGTCAATGCAACAGAGTGTATCAGCACCACTGCTGTGTCAGCTTTGTAGTGGCAGCTCAGGGCATTTCAGATTAAGGCACTATAAAACCAAGCCAAAGTCACAAAGTCTGAGCTTTTGGGGGTTTTTGTGTTTGTTTTGTTGTTGTTGTTGTTGTTGTTGTTGTTGTTGTTGTTGTTTTTGGTTTTGTTTTTAAGATTTGCATAGTAAAGCCTCTTGTCACCAGCACATTATCCTGGACTCCACATAAAACTTACAAACAGATTCACAGCATTTTTGATCAGTTTGATTTTGCTCATAAGAAGATACTTGACTTCAAGTCTAGCTTTTCAATGGTGAATTCAGGAAGTGGACTGTGAAATTGCACAGTTCTACATCCACACCTGAGGAAGCACATGACACAAGAGCACCCAGGGCTGATTATTCTTCTTGTTACTGACAGATCTATACAGAATTGTGGATAATATCAAATCAGATTCCCTTGATACAGACACAACAGCAAATGTGTGTCCAGTCTGGACACATAAATAATGGCATTAGTTAGAAGTGTTGATACAGACTGAATGAAGCCTTTAATACATCCCTTCCTCTACATCAGCTTCTGTTAATATATTTATGCAGGACTGTCTCATTCCTACCCTTCACAACAGAACTGATCATCAGAAATCATCCTCCCTCCACCTCTGAAGACCAGGTCCAGTGCTGTGAACAAACACAGTGCTCTTCCTCAGGACTGATTTATGATGCCTGGCTGTGCCCAGAGTTTGGGAAACACTGAACAAGGGAGATATTTCTGTATTAGAAGGCCCTTTATTCCATCTAACCTGCATTCTGGGCTAGGTTCCACACACGTGTATACCCCCTCCAGATATTCTGCTGCTGCCCAGCAAACCTGGGCTGAGGAGGCACAAGGGAGGGAGAACACCTGGAGAGCCTGATGTTTTTTATTTCAGACCCTCCCAGGCTGTTTGACAACTCACCATTCCTCAGCTGGGTCTGTTCTCTGTGTCACCACAGGCCAGGAAGTTCCTTCTTTGTTTCCCTTCCTCTAACTCCTGCTGTTAGGAGATGAAAATGGGATGGAGGGTGGGAAAAGAGGTGTATGAAGTAATTCCCAGCTGTTCTGGGGGTAGATGCTGTGGGTGGGCAGGAGATGGTGTCCTGCTGCAGCAGATAAAATGACAGAACAGCTACAAAGCCTTTTTGGGGTATTGAGAAGGGGCTGCCCAAGCCAAGACCTGAGCTTTGCTGAAACACCTCCTGGCCTGCACAATTCAACTGCAGGAGCCTCCACCACCTGCCCAGCATCCTGCCACACCTCCCCTTGCTGAGCTTTTGATGTGGCTCAGGACAAAAGCACCCAGCAGCTGTCAGAAATATTCACCTGCCTTCTTCAGCATCAAATCACATGGTAACAGCCTGGACAGATGAACTTGTCCATGGAGAGGAAACCCTTTGGAAGGGAGGGATACCAAAAGCTAAACTCTGCCCTTTCCCACCCCCTCCACTGTTCCCCAGGCTCATCACTCACCTGACTGCTGCTCCAAGGTGGGGAAGGAGGGTCTCTGTCTCTGCCTCTCTCCTGCCTGTCAGTGGTGCAGAGCACTCTGACTACATGGGAGGTTAGGAGGGCTGGGCTAAGGAAGACAGTGACAAGCTAAAGTCCAAAGGGCAGGGCTGTGGGGTGGGGGGAAAGGAGGAACTTTGCAGCAGGTGAACTTTGAGACCTTTGCTGCTGCTACTGCAGGTACAGAGCCCTCAGCAAACAAACACGGAAGGAACAGAAACAGATTCAAAAGAGCTGCATTGTGGTGGTTACCTGGGAGAAACAAAAGCTTGATCCTGGTCCAAGTGGGAAGGGCAAGAAACAGAACAGAAACTCACACTGTGCTGGGCATGGCAGGAGAGGAGGCATCTGCAGGTTTGTATCAACACCATTGTCCTTAAGCCTGTGCCCCACCATGCCCTCAGCCATGCCAGGAGCTGTGCTGGCTCCTTCCCTGGTGAAGCTGACAGCTGTGAGGTGTTTGTTGCTACTCTAAGAATGAGTGGTCTGATCTCTTCCCAATTTTATTTTAATAGTTTGTGCAGAATACATTATACCCATTTGACAGACCCATGGCTCTCTCCTGTGCTCCACCTTCTCAAAAACCTGCCCCAGCTCACCCCAGCTGATTTCCAAGAGGCCAAGGGCTTGAGCAGCTTGAGGCAGCTGTGAGGGATCAGGGGAGGATCACTGTGGACTGAACAAATATTGCATTCCAGTCACCATCAGAAACTCAACTGGGCAACAAAAAGAGCAAGAGGAATGACTCCTTAGAGCTTGAGCAGCACAGCAGCACTGAAGACCACAGATGGGAGCTGCTCTTATCTCATGTAGGGCAGCCTGGAGAAGCTCACCCGGCCAGACCCACGAATCAGCTGTGTTTGCAATACCTGTGCCAATTCTGAGTGTCATCAGACAGAGGAGGCTCCAGCCTCTGTGGTTCCTTCATTTGACTACACTGATGTCAGACAGACGGTGAAGGACACATCACTGGATCGTTCCCAACAAACCTTCCAAAGCCATCCCTGCCCTGGCCTCACCCAGTCCCCAGCTCGCTCTGCTTAGGGCAGAAATAGCCCCTCCTGTACACCTTGCTCTGTTGTTACCTGGCAGCGCTTCCTCCTTTGAATCAAAGGTCTGGAGATTAAAATAAGGGTTTTAAACTGCACCAAAGTCTTCTTCAGCCTCCTGTAACGCTTCCTAGAGGACGAGAAAAGAATTGTCTAATGAGGGACTCATCAGCCACACAAACACACCTGGAGCAGGCCAGGAGCCAAAATGCAGAGGGGCTGTCCCTTGGCAGGGCCAAAGGCTGTCCCCCTGCTGGCCTCTGGCTCCTGACCTTGCCTGGTAGCCTCGGAAGTGAGCCTGGATGAGCGTGACTTTCTCCCGGAGGACGCGGAGGCGGCGGCGGAGGAGGAGGCGCCGGAATCTCCTCTGCAGAGTGACAACGGCCCAGCTCTGCCTCTGCCTCCATCGGCTCTCCAGCAGCTGCCTGGCCTTCTCCTTCAGAAACACCTGGGCAAGGGCAGTGCCTGCTGACCCACGAGGGAGGCAACAGCTTCCCCCAGAGCTGATCAATGATCAAAACTGACGGTTTATCCCTTTGTGCCTTTGAGGGTTCTTGCTAAGGACACTGGGGAGGGCAGGAGGCACAAGTGACAGAGATGGATGCATTTGTAGTGGAAAAGGAGTCAGCAAGTAATGAAGGTTATCAGGCAGCAGAAGTAGAAGCCCAGGATATACAAAGGACTTGGCCATGCTACAATAGCCTGGAGCTGGAGTCTCCTTTTAATCTGAAGTGCTAAAAATGCCTCCTTAGCTTGAGACAAGAGGCAAAGGTGGAGGGGATGGCATGCAAGGTCCCCCCCCTCTTTGGGCAGAGTCTGGACTCCCCTCGGTGCTTTGCCAGCCTGAGAAGGGGTGGATGGAGCTGTGCAGTCCAGAGGGATTCTCTGTAGGCATCACCTTTGTCACTCCAATCTGATAGAGGTCCGAGGGGCTCCCCACCACCTGAGCCAGCACTGCTGCACAGCCCTCCCTCTGCTCCAGGCTGCTGGGTCTGCTCCCGGCCAGGAGCCCGTACCTGGGACAGGAGGAGAGGCTGTGACAAAAACCAGGGCTGTACTGGAGCCCTCAGAGAGCAAATCATCCAGGGCTGGAGGATCCCAAGGCAGGACACCCCTGTACCTGGCCAGGAAGCTGTGGAATGGCAGATGGACTGGGTATCCCTCCTTCTGAATGTGGATGGCCTCCAGTATCCCAGAATGTCGCAGCTGGCAGCTGACATATTCCACATCAAAGATATTGGACAGCTGCACAGAGCAGCAGAAAAAAATGAAACACAAGAAATAGAGAAAAATTAAAGAAAGGAGAGTGAAGGCAGGGAGTTTAGAAAGAGTCTTCTTCTCTTGTCCTGTCCTTGGATTGGATCTTGCCATGGGCTGTGGGCTTTGGTGTCCAACTGACCCTGATTTCTGCTCCTGCAGGATTAACTCACAGGGCCACAGGGAAGGTGGGACACAGAACCGGGAAGAAAAGTCTCAAACTATCAAATGAAACAAAGTTTAAATCCCAGCTGTGAAAGGAGAGCTGTTAGAGAAGAATGAAGAAACTGAGAGACTCCACAAGGAACTCGGGGTGCTGCCCTACCTTCCTGGGATTAGGGGAGATGCACCGGATGAAGAAGGCATGGCTCCTGGAAAAAGAAGGAAGAACCCTGGATCACCCTCCTCTCTGTGCTCACCCTGGAAGACTTCACCCATCTGTGGGTGCCAACAGCATCTCTCACCCTCTCAGCTTGGCTGTGAGGTCCTGCAAAGACTGCTGGAATTTGGACACCAGGGTGGAGGCCTGAGGCCTGAGCCCTTTGCCCCTGGCCCCCAGCTCCCTTTGCTGACCACAGGCAGCTTTAGCCCTCTGGAAAATGTGAGACACCCCCTGCAGAAACAAAGAAATTACCAAAACTCTCTGAACTACGTGGAAAGAAGAATCTCTTCTGCCTGAAACTTAAGAGGGCCATTCTCCCTTGGCCCTGGCAGGGTCAGGAATGCGGCTGCATCCTTGGGCAGTCTCTGTGGTTTATCTGTAAAATGCATCAATTGTGGGTAAAGACAATTTGCTCAATTCACAGTTAAATTCAGGAAAATAAAACTTGTGGCTTCTCCAGGTTCTCCTGACACCTGATCAGGAGCTTTCTGCTTCTCACATGAAGACAATGAGTGGATCATTGGGTGTCTGCAATAGAGATCTTCCTCCTGCCCCAGTGCTGTACCTTGAGGCGGCTCTGGGAGAAAATATCCAGTACCTCTGGCCTCAGCTGGTCACGGTTTTTACTGAGAAACTTGTGGACCTGCAGAGACAAAGTCCGATTTAATGCACCATTCAGACAGGCAAACACCCCTGTTACACACACTTAGACTGGGGACAGGCAGCTGGAGAGGCAGAATGAGGGGAAAGCCCTGAAGAAGGAAGCTGGTTCTTCCTGCTGCCACCAGGGTAGAGGGGACAGTGACTTCTGCTTTGAGAAGGGATAGCTCCTTTTCACCTTCACAGCCCCCAGCAGGCTTTCACCTCTCACTATTTTTTTGAGCAGCAAGAGCTTTCCTGCATTTCCAGGGCTCTGAGGCTGTTGTGTCACTGAGGGCAATTCCTACTGTGCCTCTGCCCTGAGGCAGCTCAGTAACAATCTCCTCTCTTCTGATAAACTGATGCTCTAGAGAGATGTGCAGTTACAAGGGGAGAGCTTTGATCACAGAGCTGGTCCATCAGGACACCCACAGCTTGTCCCAAGGATGGGTTACCTCTCCAGGTGCTCTGAGCCCTGCCAGCTCACCTGGTAGGTGACAGGGCCAGCATAGTGCTGCACAGTGAACTCTGGCAAAGGCAGCTTGGGCTTGCTGTACCACAGGCTGTTTCCATGGTGGTAATGACACTTCTGGAGGAAAGTGTGGTCTGTGGCCTGTGAAGGAGGTGACAAACATTTCCTGATGCTGCAACACACTCAGCAGGCTGAAAAGCCACTGTTAAACCAAAGGTAAAACCATTGAATACTTGTGCAATCACTCTGGAAAACAGCCTCACCTTAACCACCCTGTGAAAGGGATCCCATGAGAGGCTGAGAGCTCCTCACCTGAGTCAGGGATGTCTGGTCATCCAGGATGCACAGGATGCCGTGGGGCTTTGCAGTAAGGAAATCCAGGCATGACTTGCTGTACCTCTTGGAAATAGGAATCCAAGCTAACTGCTCCTGGCTGTATTCCTCCTGCACATTAAAGGCCAAATCCAGCCATGCAAACAAGGACAAATGGAGGGAATTACCAGAGGGATTTGGGTTGTTTTTCAGGAAGTTAGTGTTTCACTGCTGTTAGGAACTTGCCTAGAATTGTCTGGTTTTGTCTCATGAAACTTCTTCTAAAGCCACTAATGATTTTCCTGATTTGAGAGAGGAAGGCTGCTAAGCTGAGTGAAAAAGTGAACTGTAAAAGGCAACAAGTCTGATAAATACACTTTCATCCCCAGGACATAAGTGGTACAGAAAATGCTACAAAGAAGCCAAACAGGCTTTAAATTACCCACTGAATTCTGGGCTCTTTGGCCGTGACCAACTCACTTATAAATCTGAAAAAGGGAGCAAGGTGCTGACAAAATCTCCTTCCCTTAATTTACTGCAGAATTAGTAAAAGATATTAAATAGGCATCTCTTTGGATTAGGATTCCATGGATATTGCTTAAAAGGACCATCCAGTTTCCCATCCCCTGCTGAGGGATACTCTGAGGATGCCTCAGCTCATTCCATTGTTGCCTTAAGGTGGTGTGAGTTCCACTGAGTTCCACTTACCTCTTGCTGGGCAATGACAGTCTGGCTGAAGAACCACTGGAAGTGCTCATTGGCAAAGTTGATGCAGAGCTGCTCTAAGCTGTTCACCCCCAGATCCTGCAAAGACAAAAAGGGATCAGCCCTTCCAAGGGAGCTGTGGCTCCCTGTAAACACTGCACAGGCTGAGCTGAGCTGAGCTGCTGGTTCTGGTCAGTGTGAATGAACCCAAACACTTCAAAACAAATCGTCTTCTGTCTGGTTTGCAAGCTCTCAGCCTGGCTTACTTACTAGGCTGAACAGCAGGAGGTGAGACAAGCTGTGAAGGAGCATAAGGAAGAGAAGATCTATTCTTGGATGCACAGCCCCACCTCTGTATTCCTTTGTTTTCAGCATTCATTGGGACACACAGGCTTTAAGCACTAAGTACAACACTCCAAGGCCTTGATGAGCACATGCCCTCACTGCCCAGGCCATAGCAAAGAACATAAAAATGACCTCAAACCCATGGATGTCCACAATGCCCACGGCAGAGTCGGATTCCCAGGGAGCCAACCACTCATTGATCCTCAGCAGCAGCCACTCAAAGAGCAGGTAGTACAGAGCCTTGGCAATGGAGTCCCTGAGTGGGAGAGGGGACAAGAAGCAGTTACTGCAAAGACAGCACCCCTGGGTGCATCCCACCCACCCAGACATCAGCAGAAGTCACCTGGCATCAATGGCTCCTTCTACAGATAGAGGGGTGAAGATCTGATCATAAGATGTAACCTGGGTACATAAAGAGACAGAATTTACTGTTATTGTCTCACAAAAACCACCTTTTTTCCTTTTTTTTTTAATCCACAAGGAAATCAACCCAGTTCACAAATGGATCTTTTTTTCTATTTGGCTGAAAATTTACCCAGGTATCAAAAGAAACACTAAACCCAGAATTTTGCTGCCAGAGGTGGGAGTCAATTGGCCAGGGTGATAAACCTGGAGTTACTCATGTCAGAAAAGAGCCCTCCTAGATGTGAGTTCTGCCATCTTTACAGAGCTGAGGGGTTCAGGCCATCCCAACCATTTTATTCCTGCTGTTACCTCCCAGATTTTGGGCCTTCTAAGGTTAGGACATTGGGGCAGGACATCCTGTGTTTCATGAGGAATGAGAATTCAGCAGAAAGGTACTCACAGTGACACGGTGAGTGACAGCACTCTGCAGGAATTCTGCTGAGACGCCCAACAGATTGGCCACAATCTGGATCTCAGTGTCACTGGCAATGGCTGCATGTTCAAAGGAGTCTTTCTAAATAATAAAGTGTTCTTTATTATATATTATTATCTATATATTATCATCTATGTCTATATATTACTATATATTTTAGATAGGAACAATGGATAGGATACAAGGTCCCTCTTGTATTAATACTCTCCACAGCACCTCAGCTGCACAGAGCTGCTCACACCTGGGCAGAACAGGCTCATTTTGGCTCCTTAAAAAGCCACCCAGGCTCTAATGGCCTTTGGTTGCCTCCCATCTTCTGTCCCTGCCTAGGCCAACACTGGAAGGGCAGAAAGGTCTCCAAAGGATGTCATCTTCAGCCAGGAGTCGTGTCCTCAGTCCCACCACGTGGGACAACAGCAATATTCAGCACAAAACCCCCTTTCCCAAGCTGTTGGGGTTACTGTACCTCATAGGAGGTGAAGCAGATGTTCCCCAGCTGCAGAATAGCAGCCAGGACAGCCCAGGTGGAGCTCAGCTGATCTTCTGAGAGGCTGATTTCCTCCAGGGCTTGCACCAAGACCACAAAATCCTTACTGTCCTCCTTCCCCAAGATGTCACATGCTCTGCCCTGAGAGAAAAGGGACAGAGGGTCGGGATCAGCCCCTTTAGCCTCGGGCAGGGGCTGAGCCACCATCAGGAAGTCGCAGAGAAGCAGTTCAGTGTTGAGGACTGGAGGAATCTAAAGAGAAAAAGAGACACCGCTGGTGGAAACTCGGCATTTGTGAGGTGCCAGTCTCCTTTCTCTCTGG
This sequence comes from Notiomystis cincta, assembly GCA_013398075.1. Taxonomy (NCBI): domain Eukaryota; kingdom Metazoa; phylum Chordata; class Aves; order Passeriformes; family Notiomystidae; genus Notiomystis; species Notiomystis cincta. The sequence goes on from VZRX01006856.1 coordinate 38,256, forward strand.
AGTTTTGAGATTAAGATCTCTTGTACCCACACATGCCAGGTTTCTGTTGGAATTGCAGTACAAACTCCCCAGGATCCCCCTGCCCGCTGCTGGGAGGAACTTGGGAGGAGAAGGGGTGCAGAGGTGCTCCCCAAACGGTACCAGAATGTGTCAAGGCAGGTTCTGTGCACCCGGGGAGCCCCCCCGAGTTCCAGCCCATCTCATCCCTGCCACGGAGCTTCACCACCACATGGGTTTATCACTCCTCTGCTCTTTTTCTCTACAGGAGGGCACAGTAGCGACTGCCTGTGACCCTAAAGGTGGCAGAAATCCGGGTCAGAGCGTTCTGCAGAACCTGCCTGTGTTCAAGGGCAGGCCCCGACCAAAGACCCGGGCTCTCAGCAGATTTTGGGGAGATAAGAGCCCCTGGGCTTCTTCTTGCCAAGATCCAAGAGAGATTTTGTCAGTCTCTGCTAACCCTTTTATGCATAATCTGATCTTTTTCCCTTTCCTTCTCTGCAGCAGGCTGGGATATTCCTGTTAATTATCACCTTGAAGATTTTTCTTTACAATGCTTTGCCAGCCAGGAACCATTAATCACCCATTAAGGACTGGGCCCTTAATTGCCCTCCATCCTTGAGTCATCAATGGCACTTGCCCATTCCTCCCCTGAAGGCAAGGTGATAGCAATCACTATCGAGGAGTCCTCCTGGCCACAGCTGCTGGGAAGAATTTGAATTTGCCTCCTGGGAAAGCTGACTCACGCTGAAATAGGAAAAAATCTCTTGCTATTGTTGTGACCTCCTTGATGATGGAAAACAATCTTAAAAAAACCAAACCAAACAAAACCCACCAAAAAAAAATTTAAAAACCATTTTGAAAGGCGTTCCAAGATTGTGACTTGATGTGAGTCAGACAAACAAATTTCCAATTTAAATAATTGCAATCAGCAGTGTATTTCAGTGGTTTAGAATCTGCACCCATTGACTCAGTGAATAAAGCAAGTGTTTTGCAGAAGGTAGAAAATCTTCCCTGCTTTTGGCAGTCCCAGAGGCAAATTACACAAGGAAAGACAGTGAGAAAAGGGGTTTTACACCACATGATGGAGCCATGACTCTACACAACAACTCCTTGTTAAAGTCCATCTGTTCAGAGTAGAAGGAGCCCGAAAGGTGAGAAAATGATCCCAAAAGAGACAAAGATGTTGATTTTTAGCCCAGGTATGAGAAGGAGCAGAGCAGGAGAAGGAGCAGAACTGACTTTAGAATAGTCCTGAGAGCCTTTTGCAGGGGAGCAAAGTGATTTGGTGCCTCTCTAACCCAACAGAAGGGATGCCTTGGCCATTTAAGTCTGACAGCTGTGCAGAGCACCCTCAGCTCACTCACCTGGTTCAGGTAAAAGTAGGACTCTGCCTCCTGCAAGTACATCTCCTCTTTCTGCTCCACGGGCAGCCCTGCCAGCAGCTCGTAAAACACGTGGTAATTCCTCTCTCCGTGGGCCTGCTGGGACACATCCATGGAGCTGATCCACATCCAGCTCCAAACACCCACAGAACAGAGCAGGACACAGATTCTGGGGTCAGCAGCACGAGGCCAGAACCACTTCATTTGAAAAGTTTCCAGGGTTTCCCACTGGCACCTTAAAAATATTCCATCTGAGAGAAGTCCTTTTCACACAGCTCTAATATTTGACCATTTCCACATTCCAGATATTGAGAAAAACTAATTGAGGAAAGATTTAACTGTCAGTAATCCCTAATAAGTGGCTTAATCCAACCTGTTTAAGACAGAGAAACCTCCTATTTTATTCAAATAAAAGAAGTGATCAGCCTGTGCTACATGGAGGGGACATAGATCTTGTTAGTAGAAGAAATGGAAAGAAATTCTCATACTAATTCCCACCCCTGTTATTTAACAGCAAATTTAAAATTAAATGTTAATAAGGGAGAGAGGAGACCACTGGTCCTCACCTGAAACACCACACGAGACTTCTCCAGCAGGTACTGGGAGATGGATGTTCCCACCACAGTGCCACTGAGCATAAGACAACACATCCCATCAGAAGCTGGGGACAGCTTTTCTGCAGATAAGAATGATCTAAAGGATATAATCTTCATGAATTTCCAAAATATTTGACATTTCAGGGAAACCAAGCAACCATACAATAAGAAGGAAAGTCCTAATGGGGATAGGAATAAAGGTGAATTCTCTTAACAGTCTGAAACAACCATCAGAGTTCCACAAAGTGTCTGTGCCTGACCTGTGAGTGCAGCTGAGGGTTTGATAGGTGACCTAGAAGAGGAGCTGAACAGGAATGGGACAAAGCTTCCTGCTCACATGAAATTATTCAGGGCAGTGAGGATGAAGGCCAACTGTGAATAAATGCAGACAGACCTTACAGAGCAGAGTGAGTGATGGAGAAGATGTAGATAAATGTGAAGTGATGGATACAGATCCAGCTTTATACATAAACAGGCTCCAATTTAACCATTGCTGCTCAGGACTGCCACTGAGGGGTTTGATAGACAGCTCCAGGAAAGAATCAGCTCAGTGCTTGGCAACAGTCAGGAAGAACCCCAACCAAACCAACCAAACCCAGAAATTAGAAAGGAGGCAGGCTCAGAAAAGAAAGGTGTTTTTCACAGAACTGGTCAGACCTGTGGAACACTTATTGAAGGCTGCTGCAGAGGTGTCAAGTTTGTAAGAGTCCAAGAGGAAACTGGGAAACCTCAGGAGAGTCAGGAAAACTCCTGAGCTGCTGCAACTGTTAAAGAGCTCACAGGGTGTTAGGGAAAAGCCTCCTGTGTATTTGGGCTGTTCTTGCCTCAGGCAGTGCTTGAGGCCAGTGCTGGGGACACAGCAGGGTGTCAGATGGGTCCTTGGTATAAACCAGTTCAGCCAAATTCTTATGTTCTTAATTCAACACTCATCTTGAGAAGTAAAGTCTGTTCTTTTACGGAGGAAACACAAAAAAAGCAAAACAGGGGTGTAAACTCTCCCTCTCCCTACCCTGATGACAAGAGGAGTGAAGGGGAGGGAGGGTTATTGTGTGAGCTCTCAGCACTGCTCCACCTGGGCAGCTGGAGAGACCCCAAGGGGATTCTTCAACTCACTGTCTCAGGTGGACATTCAGCAGCTTTCCAAAACGGCTGGAGTTGTCATTGAGGATGGTCCTTGCATTTCCAAAACTCTCCAGGATGGGCAGGACATTGCAGGGCTGTAAAGAAAAGAGGGAGGGGACACTTCAGTGGCAGTCACGGGTTTTTAAACTCAAAAGGGGCTTATGTACCTGTCAGTTTGAAAATATAAAAAGCTGGGACTTCACTGATATAATTCTCCATGGGTGAGAGATGTGTTTTTCAACGTATCCTGGTATCATTACCTCCAGCCAGTGCTGAGTTGCTCTGTGAGCTCTTTACCCTCACTACTCTCTCTTTCACTTTACTTCTGCTCTCTGTTGGTTCAGATTCACCTCCCAGACTCTGCTGAAAGCTCTCCATGGCAGCTACCAGCTCTCTGTTCACACAGACACAGCACTTTTCACATCTCCAGGTATTAAAACACAGAACTACAAATACACCAGCTGTCCTCATGCCTTTAGAGGAGCTTCACCTTGGACCCCAAACCCTCCCAAGTCCAGCCAGAGAAATAACACCAGCAGCATGGCCTGTGTCCCCTGAATTTGGCTTCTCCTCCCTGCCCAACCTCACAGCCTCCAGCCAAGCTCAGTTACCTCTCTGATCCTGTGGCTGTCACATCCCTGGTACAGCATGGTCAGGTACTGCACAATGGCTTTGGCAGCTTCTGTTTTTCCTGATCCACTGTGCCCACTGCAGGAGCAAGAGGTGGAGAAGTTGGCATCAAAACAGAGGTACCTGATCCAGGCACATCAGAACCCTGCTACAGCAAATCAGAGGGGTTGTGCTGATTTACAGCTGCAGATCTGTCATCCACTGCTTGAAACCTGAGACAAAATGGGCCCAAGTAGGATTCCCCTGGGGAATGCCAGACTCCTTCTCTCCCTCTCCTCTGAACCAAAGTGGAACTAAATTGAAACTGTATTTGCACAGAGTGAAATAAAAATCCCCCTTATTCAGGTTGTCCACTGGCAGCCCTCAGGTAAGAGTGAGAAGGATGGACTTACAGACAGTGAAATACAAAAGTGGGAGTTTGACACAAAAAAATTAAAGGGCCTCCAAGAAAGCCCTCACTTGTACCTGATGATGACACACTGCTCCTGCCCTGAAGACTGGGACAGGGTGTAGGCCATCTCTGCTATGGCAAAGACGTGTCTGGATGGACAGAGAGAAACCCATTAACTGAGCCCACATTTCCTCCTCAGGAGTGCAGCACCAAAAGGTTCCTCATCAGCATTCTGCATTAGAGATGGGCCAGTGATCAGAGAAATTTGGCCTAAAAGTCCCAGAATGGTTTGGCTTGGAGGGACCTTAGAGACCATCTCATTCCTCTGCCATGGACAGGGATGACTTCCACTGGACCTGGTTTTTCCAAGCCCTGTCCAGCCTGGCCTTGGACAATTCCAGAGATGAACTTTAGCTCTGTAAAATTACAGTCCCAAGCACTTCCTGTGACATTCATCCTGCTCTACCAGAGAACCAGAAAATAAAATACTTTCTGGAGCACAAACAGAACAGGATTTTGAGAGTTATTTGAGAAAGAGAAACATACAAACATACGGGGAATTTTTGGACAGAGTCCCTTGCTGGTACTCAGTAGCCACATCTTCAGAGTAGATATTGAGGTCTTTGAAAGGATTCACAGAAATCAAAATTTGCCCAATGTAAGTCTAGAACAAAAATAAGAAAGGGGGAAAAAATCTGGTGGCTTCTGAATGAGGAATACAGCTGAAGGCATATATTAATACAAATATACAAATTCCCTTTAAAGGAATATTGTTTATTCTGACTATAATGCCAACTTATCCAGGGCACAGCTTTTCATTTTCAAATATCTGTCATTAATAATTTGGGATAAGTGAGCACTCACTGGTCTGTGGTCATCTTCTCTGGCCACTATCTATTCTCCAAGCTCCACATGAAATTACAGGCACAGGTTTGAACACTTGAGCCAGTAAATGGAAAAGAGAACAATTAACCATCCAGAACCAGATATGGACTGCAACACTGTGAAATGTTTGCAGAAACTCAGAGGTTTCTTCTCAAGATCCACAGTTTTTAACTGAAAACTTCTTTGCTAAAATAGAAGAGTCCCACTAGGGGCAGCTGAGGCTACAAAGTATGCTCACAAATACCAAAATTACAGAGAAACTCTGGAACTTTCAGATTTTACCCCAAATATTTCATGCTACCTGATTTCTGTGGAAAAGCTGGGTGAGTATACTTTTTACCATTGCTCCCAGTAATGAGTGAGATACTTGGTGCATTTTTAAAGCTTGATGGCACAATATAAATTATTTTCTCTTAAAACTCGTTGTTCAGGATGGATAAGCACTGAAGAAAACCAAACCAAACTATCCATACATAAATGAGATTGTGATGGAACCTCTTCTTCAGGCACAGCAGGACTGAGCTCTCACAGACTTCCCTACAAACAGAAAAAAGGGTTTGTCAGCCATGAGCTTCACTTGCATGTGTTAATATTAAATATTAACCTTTCTGCCCTCCCAAGGATCACAGAATATTCTGAGCTGGAAGGGACCCACAAGGATCATCAAGTCCAACTTATCATCCAATGGCCTATATCAGGACTGAGGATTTTGTGAGGAGATGGGACTGAAATTCTTCACTGCCTTCATGTAGTTCCAAAATTCCCAGGATTAAACACATCAGAGAATAGAGCATTAAAAGCTCAGAAGTTCCTCTGTGTGATCACAGCTCCTGGCACAGTCTTTGCAGGTGTTTATCTCAACAGGAGGACAGGAGGGGAGCTGTGTGAGAAGCAGTGTCAGGGCCTTCCAACAACAGCAGTGAGCCAGTGGTTTAACAGCTCTCAAAGATGCAGGACCTGAATTTTTCACAGCTGAAGGCAACAGGAGTCACTAAAGCCACACATGCCAATGTCAGTAGGCAAAGAACATAGAAATGTGCTTCTCATCCTGCAAGCTGTTCTTTCTTACCACTGACTTCATACAATAACAAAGGTGGGTTAAATTCCCAATTCTGTCCTTCTGCTAAACCACAGAAGTCACATCAGCCTCTAAGCCTAATTTCCCCTACCCATTAAGTATTTTGGGTTTTTTAGAATCCATTTTGGGGTTTTTTAGAATCCTTTTCAGGACTGGGAGCCATTTAACAGGAGAGACAGAGTTCCAGGGATGCAGCTGTACAGAAGTCTGTTCACCAGGCTGAGCTGCTGGCTCTGGTTGTGACTGCAGAGGTTGAGTGTGCCCTCTGTGTGCAGCAGAGCCTGGGGACAGGCTCTACATAACAGCCAGGAGTTCCCTCTGCACCTCTGCTCCTCCCAGTGGCTCAGTGTGGGTCCATAATTTAAATACTAAAATTCAGTCTTTTACTTGGCTTTTCCACAGAGCATCAGTTACTCAGCTATGACATGCATCCAATTAATTCTATTTTCTCCCACGGAGGAAAAATTTTATTTTCTCCTATCTAGCTAAGGATCTATAATGTATTTTCTGTTGTTGAGCCACCTCTGCAGGATAACAAGCAAGCCCCTGTGACCTGGATGAGCTGCAGACACTGAGGACACCTACTCCAGTCTGGTTAGATCTTCAACCTCCTCAACATCTGCACAGCGCTCTTCACACAGGTACACCTGGAAAGCACAGACACACGGCTGAAAATCAGGGGAAGGTCAGTTCCATTCCACTACTGGGGACAACACCTGTACCTGGTTCTGCATGAACTCCATCTCCAGCACATTGTCAGCAACATCTTCTGCCTCCCACTGGTCCTTGCAGACCCTCACACGGCTGCTGGCCAGCTGGGGGTCCTTGGAGATGACCCATTTGCTCAGGTTCTCCATGGTTGGCCGTGGCAGCAGCAGCCCAGAGTTCAGCCAGGCTGCAGGGTCACATCCCTGCCCCTGCTGCTGGGACCAGTGCACACAAGGAGTAACCATGGATCCTGCAGTCTGGAGGACACCTGAAGCCTCTTTGACATCTACCTCACTGCAGTAATCTGATGTATGAATTGGCTTCTCTTCTCCACGTTGGAAGAAGCCCTCACTGTTTCTCTGGGTTGGATCCATCAGAGATCTGGGATGGTCACACTTGAATCTGCAGCCCTGGTGCACAGGAGCAACAGATTTTCTCTCTGATGGAGATTTCTGTTTCTGTAGGGAATAATCATTGCCAGAGCCCCTGGACAAGGAGTTCTTAGCCTTAACCAAGCTGTGGACTCTGGGGAACACTACAGCAAACCTGGCATCAGTAGCAGTGTTCTTCTCATCCGAGTACGGAAAGGAACTGGTTCCATGAAGAGGGGAATCATCAGGATGCAAATCAACAGGTCCCACTTCTTCTACCATTTTAGGACCACCTTTCCCCTCCACTAATGAAGCAGAAGATCCTTTGTCCCTCAGCTCAGCCCTCCCCAGCTGTCCAGCTGCACCAGGGAAGGCTTTGCCAGACTGACCAACCCACCCAGCAGTGCTCAGAATCTGGATTGCCATTCTACTTCTGAATCCAAAAGATTTGCTGCCCCTCTTCTTCTTCCCAAATTTCTTCAGGAGCCATCTGGAGATGCCAATTGCACGTGCCACACTCAGCAGTCGAGCTTTCAGCCTTGCTTTCTTGGCAGGCTTTTGACCAAGCCAGCTGGTGACTTTTCTAAAAGCAGAATGGGTGTGCAAGTGCTTGGATCCTTCCCCACTGTGCACAGGTTCTGTTTCAGAAGGTGCCTCTGCAACCACTTCTTCTGCTTTCTCTTTTTTTGCCTTTGTAGACTGGCCTGAACTCTGTTTAACTTTTCCAATAACTTTTCCAACTTCCTTCTTCTTTCCAAGGAGCTGCTTATCAGATGATTTTTTTGTAATGGTGGAGCAGCTTGAAGTATTTAACCTTTTCTCTCCAAAACTCTGAGCTATCTTGGGTTCCTTTTGTTTACTGAGAGTTTCTGGAGTCATGAGTTTTGAACAGATGCTTTCAACATTGTTCAGGTCTGAGCTGGTTCCCAAAGCCATCTGGGTGGGATTTGGTTTCTGGCTTGGTGATAGTTTGGTCTCAGCATTTTTGTGCTGTTTTTCCAGACTGAGGGGAATTTGGGATCGAGAAGAACTTTTCTTTGTAAGCATCAGTGCTGGTAGGTCCTGCCTGCTGCAGTCCAAACTGTCCCTCTGTCTATGTCCAGCCTCTTCACCTTGTTCTGGGATCTCACACTTCCCAGATTTCTCCTTCAATGTCCTCTGCTGCTTGGAGAGGAAAGAGCCATCTTCTGTCTCTCTGCCTTCACCATTCACCTTCTCCTCCTGCTTGCATTTGCTCTGGTGAACACAGACTTTTGCTTTCACAGCAGTTGGGAGTGGTTCTGGCTCGTTTTCTTTTACTTCATCAATGTTCTCTGCAGTGCTGTTCTCCTCACTGCTCTCAGAACTCACGTGTCCACCTTTTGGCCTATCTTCAACTCTGTCATTTTCTAGTCTGTATTCCTTGTGTACTTCAATACTTTCCCTGTTCTTAACACTCTTAACTTGGAATCCTGAAGTGCTTAACTGATCATCTGCCTCACTGCTCTCAGCTGGAGCACATTCTGGTTGTCTCACCATGTTGTCTGGCTTCTTCATCTTCTCCTCTGCTTCCAATCCTTCGGCCTCAGATTCAATTTTTCCATCTGTGGTCACCTGCTCCCTTTCAGGTTCAATAGATGCTTCCTTGCTTTCATCAGCCAGCTGTTTGTAGCCTTGTTGTTCACTCACAGGAGGATGTTTGAGCACAGCTCCTTTCTCACTGTTGCCATCTTCCTCTGAAGAGCTGCTCTGCTCTTCTGAAGAGCTGCTCTTCTCCTCACTGCTGGAAGTGCTGCCCACCACAACCTCCTTTGTACCCATTTTGAGGGTCCCATGGCCTTCACTGCTGGAGTCAGAGCAGGAGTGACCTGAGGTTTCCAGAATATTTTCATCCTCGCTTTCAGTGCTGACAATCCTGGTAAGTTTTTCAACTTGCTTTTTCCCAGTCCTCTCACCTTTTCCCTGTGCTGTAGTGCCTTGGGACTGAGATTTCTGCTCAGGAGCCTCCTTGGAGTCCTGATTCCCTCTGTGCCTTCCCCCAGGGTTCTGTGCCTTCTCTGCCAAGTTCTGTTTCTGAAAGGAACCTCCAGCACCTTGCTCTGTGATTGCCTTTACAGCCCCCAGCTCAGTGCCTGTTTCACCAAGTCTCTTTCCACACCTCTTATTAAAATTCCGTTTCTTTCTGGTTGTGATGGCTTTTCCCTCCTTGTCACTGCTGTCCTCACTCTCCTGCCCTGATGTCATTTCCCATTGCTTGCAGGTCTTTCCTTTTTTCCCCTCCAACCTGGACACTCTGTGTTTCCTCCCCAAACCAGATTCACTTTTATTATTTCTCCTGCGGGCTCTTTTTCTCCGCAATAACTTCTTGTGGTCGTTTTCTTTGCTTTCCTGAGGCCTCCACAGCCTCTGGAATTTTAAGGGCTCTTCTCCAAGGCTGTCACCTTGTCCAGGTGACTCTTTGCCCTTCACTTGGCCTCTGCTCTTACCTTCCCTCTGCTTCCCACAGAGGATCTTTGAGTCTCCTCCTGCAGAGTTTTTCTCACAGCTGAACACCTTCTCTTTTCCAGCCTTTTTCTGCTGGGTCTTGGATCTGGAAGGAGGCATTTCCTCAGTGTTCAGGATTATGAGAGGGCTTATCTCAACTCACCTGTGAAAGGAAACATTGTGCATTTTGCTGTGAAATAAGCTACAAAGGGAAGCCAGATGCTCCTGAGCACTAATTTGCCTCATTTCTGTAGAGCCAAATAAATGTTTGCAGAGCCTTGCCTGTGCAGTGCAAACTGACTGCCCTGTCCCAGGTTAATCTCTGTTTTATTTTGTCACAAGTCACCCTGATTTTCTTCTTTTATTAGAATCATACCATCATAGAATATGATGAGCTGGAAGGGACCCATCAGGATCATCCCTCAGCCCTGGCCCTGCAGAATCACCCCCAGAATCCCATCACTGAGCCACGTGTCCCTGATTTTCTACAGCTGGACACATTGTAGTTCAAGATAGGATGATTATTTTATTTCAGTTTCTGCCTCTCCAATAACCTTCTTTGTGCTGAAGAAGAGAGGAACAGGTCTAATGATCCATGTGAAATAAATGTCAGAGACAAACACAGCTCCAGTGTGTCACAACATCTCCAATCAACTGCCTCGGAGTGCAGTCATTGCCTGGCAGGGTGGGAAATGTTCAATATCCCAGGTGTCAACCTTTTTATCTCTTTACCTTTCCTCTAATGGAATAAAGGATGTAGAAGTGCCCAAAGGATTGGTCCTGGTCTTTCAGGCTGATGTAAAATATCACGTCTATCCTTTCCAACTATTCAGACCCTTTATTTTATGTGCCAACCTCTTGCTGCTTCAGACCTCCCACTGGGGCTCCAGGCTGCACTTCTGCCCCTGTGAGTGAGTGAAATGCTGATGGCAGAGCCTGGGTTTGAGTCCTCAACACCAAACACTGCAAGGAAAGGCTCCAAACCACAAAACAGTAAGAGCACAACTGAAAGGAAATGATGGATCAGAGAAAGGAAAACTTGGAGATGAGTGGATGAGGAGAATGGGACTAAGGGAAAAACCTTGGCAAGGAAACCCATCAGTCTGCAACATCTTCCCAAAGAAAAAAGATTAAAAGGCTCTTGTTGGGGGTATTTGGAACTATCTTGGAGATTACATTACCCAGTGATGGGCAGGGAACAAACCAGCACACAGGACAGGGAAATTCCATGATATATTTTTTTCCTCTCATCTCTCTCTCTCTGTTAAAGTCTTCTCTCCATTTCCTCCTTTTTCTTTCTCTTTGTTTTTCAGCCAATTCTGTGGCTTCTCCACAAGGAGAAGAGAAACTTCTACCCACCCCAGATTTACAAATTCTGTTGGTGGGTAACAGAGGATGGAGCAGTCAAGATTTTACTGATTCCCCCTAAATCCCCCAAGCATTAACTTATTTAAAGACTGAAATCCAGCATCTGGAAGCCTCCAGTCAGATGTTAGACTGTTATGGGATGCTGGCAATATATTTACCTGTCTGACACTCTGACCCTGCACCCCAGTGGCCATGGGTGCAGGGTCTGTACACAGGCTGCAAGCCCAAAACAGTTCTGGCCAAGGTTTCCTGGAACTTCTATCCACAGGCATCTCTTTGCCCCAGGGAAGGGGATGGAGGGAAAGCACACAGTCAAGACTGCAATTCAGCAGACTTTAAAAGCTTTAAACCTTTACAGCTGCTATAAAGTCTGACAAGGAATGAGAATTTTTAGCACTTAGTACCTCAAGAAAAATGGAAATCCAGCCACTCTCCATAACATCTTATGACCTAATTGCAGACTGAAACCTTGTCCAAGTGTATTTACAAGTTATTAAAATAAATTTGGGAAAAAAAGCCATTAAAAAGCACATTCCAGTACTCTGGGAGCAAGTCTATAAGAAACAACTCAGTGATTCATAAAGTTTGTCTCACTTCAGCCACTCCAAGGATAGCAGCAAAACCACATTTGAGATTCCTACAGCCCAAGAAGGCTGATGCTTTAAGAAAAGCACACTTGGTGTGTGTAAGGCACAGGGTCTTATTGAAAAATAGAAACACTTTTCTGTACCACCAATTTTGTGCTGTTCTGCACCACAAAGGAATCTGCAGTGGGGAAAAACAGCAGCTCCCTTTCCCCCAGCTGCAACTCTGATACTGAAGGAAAAGCTGCTGCCCTGGAAGCAGCCACATGCAATTAAGGGTTCCTCAACAATCAGTGTCCTTAGGGTTCCCTCTAAACTTGCTTTTTTTATTCTGGTCTAGAGTTGACTCTCATTCAAACCCTCCTGGACACTCTGCACAGTGCAGAGTTCATCTCTTAACATCAAATCCTCTTCCCTCCCTCTCTTTGAACAGGACTCTATCATATGTAGGTGTCTTGTCACCTCATTTCAGCCCCCCCTCCCCACTTAATACCCCAATACTCCTGGCCTAGATCTCTAAATCCTGCAACAAGACTTTTGTTACTGAGATTAATGGCAGCTGAATTAGACCCTAAATCCTCAGTACAGAATAGTTGTTAATATTCTGTCCTCCTGGGGGCTTCTCTACAGTGCCAAATGCAGGAGAAAATAAAAAATAAATGTCTGCTTTTATGTGCTGTTGCTAGATAGTCATGTGTCTGCAGAGCTAAAGCCTTCCACAAAACAAAAATGCTGAAATTCTTGGATGAGGAGGAAGGTCAGAAACATTGCCCAAATTTGTAAAGACACAGGAGTTTGCTTTGCCTCACTGCAAAAACAGGACCCCAGACTAAATCTGGGTTAGAAAGTGAAAAACTGGAGTTCACAATTCTTAAGAGACAGTGCTTTAGAGCAGATGGGTTTGTAACACCACTGTTATTACTGGGAATGGGAAGATGAATCACTGCTTATATAAACAATTCCTTTGACATCAGACCTGCTCTGATTAACTGCCCCAGACCATCTGCCTGCTGGACAGTCTGCAGCAGGTGAAAGATGCTGCTCTTCAGTTTTCCAACTCCCCTCAACACACCAACTTCACCCAAATCACTGCAGGAAAAAGAACAATTGGATTGCATTCTCCCTTTTTAGAAGAAATGAGAATAACTCACATCAGAGAAAGGAGATCAAGAATCACAGCATGAACCTACAGATAAAAAGAAGAACAGAAAGCTCACACTGCTATTTTAAGACCAACAGGGAATTTTCTGTCTTCCCTGAGCACAGTGGATTCTCCCAATTCATATAGAAGAAAGTAAAATCATTAATATTAAAGGGACCTGCCTGGAACTTAATTCTTAAGTTTCTATTTTCATTCACTGCACAAATTGCTCAAACCCCTTCTTTTATCACTCTGCACAGTAATTTTTGTTACATACCTACACTGATTCCAGCAAGCTTCAATGGTAACATCTTCCCTCTCCCATGCCTTGTTTCCATGCAGCCCAGGGTCTGTTCCAGAGTTCTTGCAAGCTGTGGAGTCTAACAGGGATTCTGGGCTGTGCCCCAAGAGCAGATAATTACATGTGTATGGAAGGAAAGTGGCATCAATAATTCAAGCTTTCTCATGGCACCTCTGAACTTTTCAACCAGCAATGTCAGCAGCTGGCTTGCAGAGTTTGGGATAAAAGAAGAGGTGGGATTTCACCTAGGGCAGGGTCAGATGTGGTATGATTAGATGCACCCCCAAAAAAGACTGAAGGGGTCAATCCCAAAACTAAAACACATCTGCTATAATACAAGAGGCTACCAGACAAAGCAGAGTGAATACTACCTAAAAAAAAACTCCTTAGGCCAGTGAAAAGAATTAAATCATAGACTCCTTTCTTCTGCATCCCTGGAGTTTTATTCCAGGGGGCCAAGCACAGACAGCTCAGCCTCTGCTCTCTCCTTGCCAGCACCAAGCTCTGTGCTGAAACAGGAAAGCAGTTTCCAGCTCAGCACTGAAAAGACAGCAAAACTGGCACCATTTTTGCCCTCATTATGCCTAAATCTCAGTCCAAATCAAGCAGAGTGACTAAATCTCCTTTCAACTCGAATTTCCAAATAAAGTTCTTCTCCTCTTGCAGACAGGCCAAGGTTACTCACAGCCAGTGCTTATGTCCATGAAACTCTGCTTAATTCAGGGGTGGTTTTGCCCTGCCTGGGTTGTTCTCAAGCAATCAGGGAACAGAGCAGACACTGCTCAGTGTGAGCTGTGCCTGCAGCCTCCCTGTGCTCTCCCCAGGCTGCAGAGGGACTGCACAGGGCCAGCAGGACTGAGCTGCTCCAAGGATGCTCCTGGCTCTGAAAGGTTTCCTGCCCCCTCCCAAAATGAACTCAGGTGTGGCCAGCCACCAGAAAAAGTGACCCAAACATCAAATGTGATAAGATTTTAGATGCTTTGCAGCATTAGTTTGGGTGGGACCTGCTTGTCCACCTCCTTCCAAGAGCTTCTGGCTGTTCTGTACCTTGAGGGCTCCTCCACTAAGAAGCAAAGATAAAAATCTGGGGGCTGAGCTGGAGAATTCAAGAAACATTTTACCTGAACTTTCTGTCCCTGGATGCTCCACTTCTCTCAGTTCACAAGAATGAGGCTGTAGAGGCACGGTGCAGTTAATTATTTCATCACCTTCTTTTATTAACTGTTCTCAAATAACTCCTTATCCCTCTGCAGAAAAGAGAAATCTCTCCTGTAAAGCCCAGAATGACTGATGGCATCTGGATCATGAATTCCTTAAAGAATCTTGGAGAAAAGCCCCGGGGCTCTCAGCTCTAAGCTTCTAATGTGTGTGTGTGTGGCAGGGAGGGGAAGCTGCTCTGAAAAACTCAATTCCTGAGGAGGAAATGGCTCTAGCAAACTCCATCAATATCAGCTGGAGCCTCTCCAAGGCTCTGCATAGCCCAGGCAGCACCAGAGCTGCTACTTTGATTTCTGTGGTTGCTCAGAAGCCTCAGATATTTGGGTTTCACCCTGGGATGGCCGATCACATTCACTTCAGCCTCCTGTCTGCTCTGAGCTACCTGAGATGAGAAACACTAAACTGGGGCTGTGCAGATACTCCCTCCCCACCCCAGTCTCCAGCCTGGCTGTCCCAGCACCTCTAACCTGAATTCTCTGCACAGACTGAACACATTTGTTTGCCTTTTAAAGTGCTCCTGGCAAGATGCTGGCAGTTGGTTCATATCTTGTTAAGGGAGAGGGAGATAAGCACCAGGAAAGATGAAATCCTTCCAGATTTCAGATCCCTGAGTAGACTGGAGAGTGGAGTTTCCTAAAGATTCCTTCATTTGTGAAAAATACCAGGTCCTTTCAGCCAGAATTCAGCCACTATGGTTTTAAAAAGTTATTAGAGAGTGATAACACATCAGAATCACCTTTTCACTGCAAATTCTTCTTAAGTCAATTACATAAAATAAAAGCTTTGGTGCTGTTGTATAAAAGATACATGAAAAGGTAACTCCAGTTTTAAAAATTACTAAATCACAAAAATAAAAGAGTAGAAACAGGCTGTGATTGATCAGAGAAATGACACTTTGCATAAATCCCCAAGCACCTTGTTTGCTTGGTGACAGCTCAGGTAAAGAGATTGGTCAAAGACATTCTTAGGAACATCTGTTTTTAAGATTCAACTTGCTAAATGTATAAATAGGGTCTCCTCTTGGTTTCACTCCACAGCAATTAGAATTGACAATCCAGCCAGGACCCTGAAGCCTATAAAACTTGTTTTTATGTATCTCCCCTCCTCTCTCCCCCCCTCCCACCATTGCATTAATACAAAATATCTCCACTCTTGCTTCCATATCATATAGACCGAAAATATTCCCCTTTGAGCCTGTACCCCAGGCTACTGAGAGAGAATTCCTGACTTCTCATTCCTGACCTCTGGCTGTTTCAAACTGGTAAGGGCTCTGCTGCCTCCTTCCAGCTATTTTAAGATGAGCCAAAAGGTCTCCAAGGGCCTCTTCCCCAACCATAACCCGAGGAAGCCAAATAAAATATTCATGATTGCAAGGAGAAACCAAAACAATTAAGTTACATAGGTTTGAAAACAGCCCCCTTAAATATTTCAGGAGCACTTTGTTGCCCAATTGTCTGCAGTTCAGCAGGGCTGGGTGATCCTGTTACACTGCAGGGCAGTGCCTGTGGCCCCATCCCAGGGGTCAGAGACTGTCCCAGGCTCTGGGAGAGGTGAAGGGCTCTGCCCTGGGCTAAGACAGGGCTCAGACTTCTCCCTTCTAATCCTCTGGCTAAAAGGAGCAAACCGAGGAGGTAAGGCCAGGCAAGCCTGTCCTAAATCCAGTCCTGCTTTGGTAACCCCAGTTTGGTAACCCCAGTGAGCTCCTGGTAGAGCAAAGCCAGCAGCAGCAACAGCCAGATACAGACCCCTGGCTCATCCACTGCTGTGTCCTGTGTCCTGTGCTGCTCTGGGACTCAAATGTGATGTCTCTACATCACTTTCTTTTTACTGAGGAACCTGGGTGGCCTCAAATGAGCTGTCCCTGCTCTCCTTCCCGGTTTCTGCATAGCTGGGAACCATGGGTTTGGTAGAGAATTCCTCAGAGTCAGTGAAATCCCCCGGATTTAAGCTGGGTTTTAACCCAATTACACATGAAAGCAAGAGGTTTTTAATGGTGGGGGGTGGGCTACAGCCCCCAGGGCTGTTCTCCCGTGGGAAATGAGTGCTCTGCAGAAAGCAGGGGAGCCCCTGAAGTACAAATCAAAGGCTCAAAGTGGAATGTCAGATTGTGCAGACTGAAATGATTACACCCAGGTAGCTGAAAATCCCCAGCAGATTCTAATAAGCTTGCAGAGATAAAGTTAGAAGGAATCATGTTACAGCCAAACTGACTTTATAGGGCCACTCCTTCCTTCCAGTGTCTTCTGTATTCCCCAGCTGTTTCCTTTGCTGATGGTCACCTCAGGGCAATTTTCTCTTACAGGTAAATTGACCTAATGCTGAGCTTCTTCCTAAATGAGTGGCCTGCTTGCCTGGAATTGCTCTTTCTGGTGATTCCCTTATTCCAGATCATAAGGCATTAGTTACTTAAAAACTAAATTTAAAAGCACAAATGTGCACCAAGAAAGGGAGCAGGAACCAGCAACACAGGAGGGCAGAACAGACCTTGGCCACAAAGGTGAAACTTTTGGAGCTCCTGAACTCTGTGAGGAAATGAGGAGGAGGACACAGGAAGGCCACAGTACCTGGAACAAATTTTGGGCTGGAAACTTGGACAGAGGCTCTGTCAAAAGCAGATTATCCTCCAGTGGAATAATAAATTTTCATGGGATACTGGGCCACTCACATTTTTTATGCCCTGTAATATTGTCCTTACAGTTTTGAGGCATGGGCACTGTTATCAATGCTTTGCTGAAACAAACTGGGAGTTGTTTGTTGAGCCAGGGCTATGAAGACACTCAAAGACTCTTCTCAAGGGGATTGCTTCCAAAACTTGACATTTATTTTATAGGATGAAAAACATTTTCTCTCATTTAATATTAACTACCCTTTATCTTATGCTCTGTTCCACTGCAGATATTTAACTACCCTAACCTTCTGTAGATAGATCTCTCCTCATTTCACAGGAGAGATCCCCACATAACTCTCTCTCACCAGATATCACTGTGACCAGTAGATGGTTTATAGAATTTGAGCCACTTCCATGCAGGATACTTTCTAATGGAAAGTTCTGTGCATAAGTAGATCCAGAACCAGCATATCAGTGAGCAAGTCCACCTGCAGAATCAAGCCTGGTCAGTCTTAGGAAACAAGAAATGATCACAGCTACTTTCTGTTCCTTCTCCGCAAAGAAAATCTACCAGGTTAATGGTACCTGCCTCCCATGTTATTAATTAATGAGGCACATGGAGCTGTGAGACATTAATTCATGCCTGTGAATTGAGTTACTGAGAAATGAGCATTTTTCTTGTGCACTAAAAATTACCAGTTGAAGATCTTACCCTCAAACAGGATTTTTTTAATGGTTTAAACAAACCTCTAAGAACAGCTGAATGGACACAGAGAACTGTCAGGAGGAATCTGCCTGTGCAACATCACTTAACAGAGATGAATTGGAGCAGGAGTTTCCATCCTGTCCAGGGTCTGAGGCTTTAAAAGGGCAAAGCACTTCAGGAAGATGACAGGGTATTATTTCACATTGAAATTCTCATGTACCACATGTTAAGGATGGTCCCTGGATGCTGCACAACAGAAATCCCAGTGCCTGGACTGACACTGCTCTTAGCAAAGAGCTTCAGGAGCCTTTAGGGCTCAGGTATTGCCACCTGCTCTGGAGCTCCAGGAATTGAAGTATAAAATTAAACCAGTCTTTTTAAAATGTTACTTCCATAGTAAGTAACTATCACTTTATGCTTAAATTTTATTATTTACAGAAACTGTGCCTAATGGATCTACCTTGACAGAACTGAACTTCCTTGAGATGGATTTTTTTTTCACATCCTCATTACTGTTAATTTACATTCAAAACATCTTCCTGTAATGAAAGTACAGGCAAATATCACCAGGTCTGAACTGTGAGCAAAGTGTCACAGCACTGACAAGATCACAGGTAATCAAACTGATTAAGGACTGTGATACCTCCTTTGGTCACAGCCTGCATTTCATCTGCTCTTATCTGTGTCAGAATAAAGTCAGGAGGAGGTGTTTGTCTGCAGAACAATCACACCCTTGAAAAGTACCTCTCCCAGATTCCACTCCTGTGGGTAGCTTGCAGTTTGGAATGCAGCTCCCTCAGCTATAGCTGAAGCCACTTTTGCCTCAATACACTGCCTAAGAAAGAACACCAAGCCTTTTCTTGATCCTGCCATATTCTCTGCTTCCTTGGACTCACCCCATCAGGGCTTGAGCTGCACTTGGGGGTGATGTTCAGCAGCCCAGAGATGTCCTTGTGTTGGGTTTTTTAGGAGCTCAGCCTGTTTTTCAAGGGCTCAGCACAGCAATCTGATACAGAGAAGTTCCCTTTAAGGAAGGAGATGAGAGCAGAATCCAAGCTTCATTTTTTGAAGTCCCTGCCTTAAGCATAAGCAGAGAACAGGAGATGGGATTTAAACAAATGAATAAATATGCAGAGTCTAAGGTGGCTTAGCAAGGACTGCTAAGATACAAATTTAGATACAAATTTCCACTAAAGTCTGTCTCATCTTTCAGCCATACTGATTCCTGCTCTGATTAAAGACATCCCAGTCCATGAGGCCACAGAGGCAGTGGTTTGGAGGTTGAATTCAGGGCCACAGTCCAGGCATGAATTTGTTTGAGCTGCCATAGACACAAACCATATTCTGAGAAACAGACCAATTAAGCTGTAAAAGAATTTCATTCTCTCACTAACCAGACAGGCCTCAGGCATCATGACCAAGAAGAAAAGTACTTTTCCTTCCAACATTATGTTCTTCTAATAGAACTGTTAGACAAATTCTGCAAACATTCAATTGCTAAACATCTGAAGAAACTTGCATTACTACTGAAAAGTTAAAAAAAAACTCAAAAAAAAACCCAAAAAAAAACCAAAGAGAGCTCCAGGCCAGGCTTTTCTAGGAGTAGAGAATTTTGGCAGCAAACACACCCCCCTAATAAAAGAGCTCACGTTACCAGAAAGCATTTGACCTAAAACTCAGGCCACTATAAAACAGCATCCCATATTAGGGACCCAATATGTGTACTCAGATGTGGAAAATTCGTTCTTTAGCTGCTATCCAAGACTGTCCCCTCTGCAGAGCAGCAGGTCTGGGGGGGTCAGGGGACACTGTGCCAGCATGGCTGGAAGGATTTTTTCAAGTCAGTGTTAACAGGTCCTGCAGCCAAGGGACACTTCCCAGTGCCAGAGCCCTGTGAGGCTGCACAAAGCAGGAGGGGGAAGCACTGCCAAAGCCTGACTGGCAACAGCCTTAATGAGGGCCAATGAGCCCTCAGAATGCTTCCAAGCATTAAAGCATTAGCTCTTGGAGAGGGCCAGCAAACTTCTATCAGATCCCAGACAAGGAGTTCAAGTGAAAAGTAGAGGTAGGCACAAAATTCGAGAGGTTTGGCAGCAGCTGAATCCTCTGATCAGAAACAGGCCATTATTTTCAGTGTCAGCTGAGGGGCAGGCTGAGAGTAACCACAGGGCTCAGAAGGCAGTTCCTGAAAGGGAGAGATGAAGAGGGATTTTTTTCTCCCCTTACATTCAAAAGCTGCTTACACTCATTCACTGAAGGCTCCACCCTTCATGACCATCTCATCCCATCACCAATTTTACTTGCTGCTCGTTTTCTGACAGCACAAAAAATGCACCCTAATTCTGTCACAAGCCTCTCCATCCCTTCCTGCTCAACTCAGAACACAACTGAAAGCCCAATTCATGAGTCTTGCCCTGCTTTGTCCCTTTGCAATTTCTCCTGTATTTTAGGCATAGAAGCTCTAAAAGGATTTTTAATTTCTCTGCCCACAAGAAGTTAAGGAGCTCATTCCAGTGAATCCTTCAGTTCCAAAGCTCTGCTAGAAAAAAAAATCTGCCATATCTCAGCACATATCCTAAACTACTCAATCCCATTTGTAGCCTGTCTTGTGCTTTGAGGAAAATAAGCCTGGATTAATTTTTTGTTGCTGTTGGTTTTGAATCTAAACGGACTTAAGTGTGTACAAACAAAGATAGCATTTTTGAGACTCTCTCACTCTTCCAGTGGACCTATTTTCAAGTTATGTGGGTGAAAATAGGGAGAAGATAATAAATTGCTTCTGCCCTTTCTGAGCAGGACTGTCACACCTCTTCCCCCAAGCCTGTCAACAAAAAAATACTCAGAAAAGGCTTTAGAATCAGTCCATCTGTGAGGAGCAGAAAGAAGCAGCTGGGTGCACCAGGATGATTCACATGCACAGGGGTCACACCAGCTCAGAAGCTGCTGATTAAACTGTAATTTCCTGAAAATTTGCAGCATCAGGCACAAGAGGTGGAAACAGCAGGACACCTCCCTGCCAGCCTCAGTCCTGCAGCAAGAGACAAGGAAATAATGAAGCAAACAGAAATAAGGAAGTGAAAACTACTTTGGAAGTGGAACCTGAAGGGAAGGCTCTCTAAAACCTCATTAGCAATAAATTAGGTCTCAAAGGAGGTTTAATATTTTTAGAAGGAAGGGTCCCTGAAGCACCTTACAGCTAAGCAACTCCACAATCATTTTTCCCTGCAGAATAGAAAGTCCCATCCTAGTGCTGTAGGTAAGAAAGGATCCCTCAGCTTTGCTTGGGAAGATCAATTCAGAGCCTGAAACAAGAGGGCTTCCAAGGACAGCAACTCAGCACCATTCCAGCAGGATTTAGTTCTTCCTCACTGGCTATCACAGTGCTACAAGCAAGTCACAGAAGAGAAATTTCAGAATACTTTGTTTTTCTTAAAAACAAAAAAAAAAGTGGTGTTAGGTGACAGATGAAGGAAGGAAATTTTAAAGAGGAGCAAACTGCTCTATGCAGAATTTCATCAGCTTAAATTCAAAATCCACTGGCAGACAGCACAGCAGCACAGCCAGATCAATCCTCTGTCCCTTCAGTGTAATCACCCACATTATTCCAGAACAAACCAGCAGTAATCTTCCAGGAACTATAACCTGAACCAGTGCCTTTCCTGGCACCATTCCCCATCCTGTATGGATGGCAGGATGGTGACACAATCACTTTGCTTCTCCCACCCACTCTTGCTTCACCTCCAGGAGTGCTCTTTGCTCCCCTTCAGCTCAGAGAGGGCAGCTCCACCTTCTCCCAGGGATTTGTGGGCAATATAAAAGAAGCTGCTGAAGGACAGAATAGATATAAGAGGAGACAAGGATCACAAAAGGGAATTCAGAGTTTTATTTCCAAAAAAAAGAGCAATGTAGTGTTGAAACAAAAATCAAATTCAATTAGTTTTCCTCCAATTTGAATGGCTACAAAAATAGATTCTACCCAAATCCATAAAGCCAGTTAACAGTACCATAACAAACAAACCCCAAAATTACTCATTCAGATACCACATACAGCAGTCACAGGAATCTAGCATATATTACTTAGTGTTTTTTTTTTCTTAAAGTAAATTTCTAAATGTTTCCATTAAAACTGAAATACCCATTAGATTTTAAAAAATTGTACAAAAAATAATTGTTGGAGGTAACAGTGTGCGTTTATTAAAATCCTGCACCGAGGCAGTAAAACATTTATAATTTAAAACCCAGCCCAGTAGAAAAGAGAAATGTGCAAACATTTGAATGTTAGATGTACTCAGAGGCTTGTGGTGCATCAGACCTGGCATCCACTGCTGTCCTAAAGCAAGGCAGGCTCCAGCAGGAGACGTCTCCAAGAGGCACTAAAGGGGAGGCAGAGGCAGCAAGCACAGCACAGGAGCTGCAGCTCCCCAGTCTGGCTGCTGGGAGCACTGGTGCCTCCTCCCCAGGGACGGTTTGCCCAGGCAGTAGTTATGGCACTCCAATGCCAGGGAGTCCTCCATCAGTTCTGGTCAATCTGCTGTAGGAGGGAAGAATGCAGAAGCCCTTTGAAAAGGCAGGCATTGACAGCTAATGAGAGCTAATGAGTTAATGCTCAGGTTGTTGCTGGGAGCTCTGGCTACCTCACCAGCTCACTTTTTGGTAAGGGTAAGAGTCAGGAGCTTTCAAAGGATTTTTAGCTCTTCCTTTCCCACTGCTGAACAGTGCTCACCCACCACTCAGCCAGCAGATTCCCACCCTGAAAATCCAGATCAGAGCTCTGCACAAAGTATTTTAATAAGCTGAAGCTTAAAAAGAAATTTCATTCTACTTTCTGCCTCCTTTGGTTCCTTCAAATACCTTCAGCCTCACCTACCTCCTCCATTACTTAGTCCATGTCCTAACGGACTTCTTGCCAAATTTCTTTCTGCATAGCTCCTGCAATGACACAAGGAGAGATTCCTTATTGCAATGCAGTCTCACCCCATCCACTCCCAGATGCCACAGAAGACCAGGATGATGTAGTGTCCAGAGGAAGTGCACAGAGCAGAGCATGTCAGGCAGTCACTGATCCTTCCACACCAGCAGTTACCAATCCCACCAAGCTTCCTGCATCCGTTGCAGACACAGTCAGTAGTCCTTTGCCTACACTTGGTAGCCCCTGGCCATCCTAGGGAGAGGAGATAAAGCCCCGCACCCATGGTGGTAGCTCAGCTCTACTGTACAGACAGAATGGGAGCAGAGACACTGAACACATCCAAGGGACAGTGTCAAGCCAGGATTAAAACTCCAGAGTCCCATCCTTGACCAACTAAGCCCATGTGGCCTGCCCTTAGATCAGTATGGGTTGACACAAATAGAAACCTGTATGCGAATACTCAGAGTCCTGCTCCTTGGGGATGTGGGAATGTGATCTCTCCTGCTTTGCGGAGAGAAAGAGACAAAGCATTATTCACAAAAACCGGCCAGGGACAGCCTGTGAGAGAGAACCTGCCTCTCATTACTGCCCTTTGGTAGCTTGTGGGATGCACACGTGACCAGATTCCGGCAGGAGGATCCCTGCCATCAGGTGGGCATCCCCTGCTGTCACTTCAAGCTGCCCTCCCCTGCCAGCCCCAGCCATCAGGAAGAGAAGTTGGTTGATACTCACACTCTGCCCCCCTCCAAAGTACTCTGGATCTCCTTCAGCACTTCTGGAAAGCAGAGGGTTAAAGCAGTGAGCCAAACCAGCGGGGATCTGCTTTCAGGCAGCTGCCTGACCACATTCCACCTCCCCAGTGAACAGCCTCCAGAACCTGCCTCCCACAGCTCAGAGGTCAGTCCTTAGATCATCACTGCCTCTTCAACAGCACCAGGTTTTTACTGGGCAGGCTGGCACACAGGACTGGAGCAGTCATTTGCCAGAGGAAACGTTGCCAATCCCTGTGTACCAGAGCCCCAACAGAACTGTCTGTTCCAGCTGTCATCTTACACAAGTCCTGTTGGAAATAAAGATCCATCTCTTATCTCAGCAGGGAATGCAGCTCTGCAGCACAACCCTTGCCTGAGGGCATGGCTATCTGTCCAATCCCTCATTTCTGGGGATTCAAGAAAACCCAGCATTTCTATCAGTAATTACAGATCCCTTGGAACTGGAATCCACAAAACTCCCAGCAGCTTTCTTCTTTTCCCACCCAGAAAGGCACCTTCCCTCTCAGCAGCGAGACTTGATCTCACTCACTTTCATCGTTGAGTAAGGCATGTTCCATCAGCCTCCAAGACTTCCCTTCTAAAAAAGAGTAGGAAAAAAAGCTTTTACTTAACAGTATTTTCCCCTTTTCTTGAAATAAGTGCAGTTTTGGAAAACCACATTGGAACTGGATTTTTCCCTCACATTAAGTACTTTCTGACTTTACTGAATGCTTCATAACTAATCCTAAAAGTCTCTCACACACTGAACTGTATTTTCCAGCAATACTAGTTTGGATAACAGAAGATCTGAGCAAGTTGAGACCTCTCCTTCAGCAAAAACTCTCTCCTATCCTTTAAGGGAATATTCCACACTGTCTTGGGGTGATTCTGTGACAATCCTGTATTCCCCATTGCCTGCTTGAAGTTTTTTCTACCTTTAAACTGTTTCCTCCTGGATTTGTGTCCAAACCAGCACACACACACAACTTACTTCAGAGCTATCAGCTAAAATACAGTTCAGGCAGGTCATAATGTTTCCCCCACACCCCTCCATACTTTTCCCTTGCTTAGGTAGAAAATATCTACTGTAGAATAGGAAACATTTTGAGGTTTACATACACCACGATACCTTCAGTACACTTATTTTTTGTACTTACCATCTTCTCCACAGTCACCTGGACTCTTTCCTGGTCCCCTAAAAAAGGAAAGGAGGCAGAAAATAATTACTGATGCTGAGGCACAGGGGTACTGAGAATTCATGTGTGTTCTTGACAGCTGTGAGAGGCTCCAATGCACATCAACTAAATGGTTTGCTAAGTGTAGGAAGGGCTTCCTCACATGCTGGTGATGCACAAGTCTGCAGGCACCACAGAACACTTCTAAACTCTTGGAATTAAATTTCTGTAGGATCTCTGTGAGTGTCAGATCTGCTGTTACTCGCTGAAGTTCCAAGAGGAGAGGAGGAATGCTGGATTACCCTTCACAGAGCAACAGCTCAGCCTCAGCACTTGGGAACAAAGCAAGCCAGGGCTTGCTCTAAGTTTGTGACTCCAGCTTAGGGACACCAGTTCTAATGCTTCCTGCTTTGTCCTACCAAATGTACTCCAAGCAGGAAAACCATCAGGAGGAAGGTTACATTCCCTGATGCAAGTCCCTCTATCAATGTTAACTTCAAAGGGGCTTTTTTTTTCCTCCTTACTCAGACACAGTCAGTGTGCAAGAGTGTCAGAGACTTTACCTGGAATTCCTTGCAGCATTCTCTGTGCCAGACTTGCTGTGCATGTGATTGTTGCTTGTCACTTCTGGCATGTCTACAATGCACCGGGGCTCCACCAACCATTTGGTGGAAAGGGAAAACCTCTCAAACTCCGACGGTGAGATCAGATAGAAACCTACAGGTGATTGGGAATTTAGAAGGGCAATTCTCAGCAAACAGTTCCAGAACCAAAGGTGATCCAAAGAAAGACAAGATCTAGGCATGGTCTGTGTTTGGCAGAAAGGGTTTGCTTTTCCTTCTAGCTAAGTAAGGAGGGATCGTTGAGGAAGATATTACTCCAGTTCCCCTCTGTGCAATTTAAGGTTATGCTGAGAGATAATTCTGTTGTCCTGTGCTGACACTTAGGAAAAATAGCACAGAAAGATGCAAAAAATGAACTGGAAAGCACTGATCCATCTTCAGCAGCCATAGGATGTTGGATGCCAGTTTTGCAAAGTGAGTGCTGAGACACAGGCATGTACAGGAGGCACAGTGGAGCCATTTCCCCAGAGCCTGCTGCTTAGAAAGCCATTCCCCCCCCACCAGACACCCAAGGGACACATCCAAGCTGAAAACCACTCTATTGATTAACAGTAACAGAATAAACTCACTCCTGCTTCTTCTCACTCATGTGTTGGTACCTGTTGGCAGCTGGTACTGCCCAGAAACACACATGAGCACATTTCTGAAATATTCTCACATTACACAGCCAGCTGTAAACACTAAGCCCTTTCCCACTGCCTCAAACACACCACAAGAGGGTTGATTTGGAGAAGCTCAGCTCACCTTGGCCGTATTTGGTGAAGACACAGGAGGCAATGCCACTCACATCCTCCTTGCGGATGCAGGGGTAGCGGATCTGCAGCTTGAGGAAGGGCAGGGAGATGATCTGGATGTCTCCCAGGTTGGTCAGCACTGCCAGGTCGTTCTCACTGTAATCATCAGTCTTGCAGCTGCCAAAGTTGGCAACCGTCACCTTCCGCACCCTGCAGCCCTCCAGGGCTGTCAGCTTGAGCTTCAGTTTGGAGCTGACCTTGGGCAATGTGAAGACCTGTCACAGAAAGGAGACACTGACACCTCTTCCTGCACAAAGGGCCATGTGCTGCTCCCTCCCTGGACAATGCTTTCATTCACAGGGAATACACACAGGGGTAACCAGAGCCAACCCCCTGCGCACGGTTCGAGAATCAGCCACAGGCAGGGTGAGAATCTCTTTCTGTTCTGACATCACTTTACCCTTCAGGCTGTAACTGCACTTCTCCCCTATTTTTTCCAAGCTTCTCCATATTTGGCTACACATTATTACAGAAAGAGAACAGGGTTTGAGCTAGTGTGCAAAACAAGAAACTTTTGAGCTACTTCACAAAAATACCTACGAATTCCTGCTTCTGCACTAACCACAGAAAAGCTCTTACCCAAAAGCAAAAGCAGCCTTGTCCAAAGAGCATAATCTAATATAGTTGTATAAATTTCTATACTCAGCACTGTGCTGAACACCCAGTTTGCCAGTACACACTTGATTTATGGACTGTACCAAACAGAAGTGCTGTCCCAGGGCTGTTCTTCACGCACAGAACAAGCTCTCCCAAGAGTTCTCTCTCCACTGCCCAGTGCTTTAGGAGATTTCATGCACAGTTCATAGGCACCTCTCTCCCTCGATAGGTGACACTCACCTTAAATTGCTCTTCAGATACCACCAGCAGCTGGTGGCTGCCTTGCATATCAGGACTCTTGGAAAGGTCATGTGCTACTTCTAGAGGTTCTGGGAGGGGAGTGCTGCGTCCATCCAACACAAGTATCCCCACAACAGGAGCCCTGTGCATCAGCTGAATCTCTTTGGCTAGACAGGCAAGATAAGGAGGAAAAACAAACAGAAAAACCAAACAGGAGTCTAGTCAGACACTGTTAGAAACTCATTCACATGCTCTCAGGGCTGGAGACCTATATACTGTGGTTATAGAAATGCTGCCTAAAAAGATTTAGTAGTTGAAGGGCATTCTGACTGGACTGATCTGTGTTAAACAGAAACCATTGTTACATAAAGACAACAGGCCCAGCTGTCAGAACAAGGGGCAAGTGCATCAAGGGTTGATGGCAAACTTCAGTGACAGCTGACACAAATTTACATTTCTGAAGTGAGTAGGAAATGAGGCTGAGGCACATCAAGCAGTGCTGGAGCTCCAGTTCAGCTGCTGCAGTGAGCATTGCTTAGCTCACACACTGCCACACTTGGCTCCAGTCACTGATAAACAGCAGTAATTGAGCAGCCCTGCTTTTCTGCCCATAACTCCTGTGAGTGATGGCTCAGACCCAGCAGAACCCTGCCTGCCCCAGGCACTTACCCTGCTCTGCCCTCACAGGCTCATCCATCCTCCTCTCAGCTGGAGGAACACGTAAACAGAAGGCGTAGACTGTCCCTCCATTGGTGCCAGCCCACAGGGACGGGCAGTGCCGGGAGCCTGGAGCAACACAAAGGCCCATGAGCAAGGCACCATCCATCACATCCCTGGATAACAGCTTTCCCTGGCTATACAAAACCTCCCTCTGTTTGCACCCTAAATATCTTTTTATTAGGGGAGACTTGCCAGGCAAACTTCAAGTTCCTAACATTCTTTTCCCAATACATGTCCACCAGCAGCCCTTAGAAAGACACTGCATGTGAGCAAAGGCAAAAGTACATGAACCACCACAACTGCTGTGTCCAGTTTTCACACATTTATATCATATATGAGCAGAGTAAACTTGTGCATGCTATCAGTTTGGGCTCTGATGCACAACCAGTCACCACCTTCACCAAAATTAAAAAGGCTCTGCTGGAGAGAGGGGTGAACGTCAGAGCAATGAGAGAAGGAAAAATTTCTACTAAAAAGTCAGATGCCATTCCATCACATTTGAATATCATACATAAAGACTTGATTCAAAGATGAACTGCCACTTGCCTTGGATTAGCCAGCAGCTCAGAATGGCTAAATAACAATTCTGCATGACAACATATGCTCTCATTCTATATTGGTTTTTCAGCACACCATAAAGTAGGACACAGTAGGTGCCGAGCTTTCCTGGCAGTAAATCCTAATACACTTCTTGGCAGAAGAAGTAAAAACCCATTTGGAAGAGGAGAGAGATGCTTTTCCTACTCACTGTCTCTCAGGAAGGTATCAGCAAAATACAAGGTTCGCACAAAGCCAGTGAAAGAGTCTTCTGCTGAGCGGGCTTCGATCTTGCGCTGGACTGGAGCCAGCTCCATCTCCTGCAAAGTGTCCTGGTCAAACTTGGCATTTGCTTCTTGCACCTTCACAGGTGAGGAGACACACTGTCAGTCAGGGGTAGATACAGCAGGGAGATAGAGAGGAGAGAGAGCAATAGAAAGGCACAGCAGAGTCACACCAGTGAGCTTGTCCTCTGAACTGATCTTCTCTAAAAAAGTGCCTGTTTTTATCCAACAGAGCAGCATCAGAAAAGGCCATTTTCCCCTCATACCAATAGCTATAGATTTGATGACAGAGCTGAGACCACCTCCTGCTCTAGGCAGTCTCAGCAGGCTCCAAGCTGCAAACAGAGGTGAGCCCCTCACCTCCGAGGTGTTCCCACTGCCGCCTCGCCGCTTCCTACTGGACACACGGCTCCTTCTGATCCGCCGGAAGGACTGACGGAGGGACTTCTTCAAGGATTTCACCCGAGACAGGGGACCTTCTAAGGCCAGCTGGTCACTGGGATGCAGTGTGCACCTGCAAGAGGAAGACAGTAGCCACATGGTCACTTTCTACTGGGTGGCAGTCACTCCCAAGAGTCCAACAGGATACACACAAATGTTGGAACACACTTATATATTCTGGAAGATCTTCAAGGGTGGAGAAAAAAGAAGCAGAGCTTCTTGTTACAGTGACAACTCTTGAGAAATCAGTTATCACACCTTGCTTTGTTAATAATTCCAGGTCACCATTAACATAAGGATTACCACAGACCCCCTGGAAAGGTGACACTTACTTGACAAAGACCAGCCGCTTCTGCTGATGGTCAAAAAGCCCAAAGCCATGACTGGTACCAAAGGCCACAAGCTTCCACTCTGAGTGCAGGGCCAAAGAGGTGACCACAGCTGGTGGCTGACACTGGACAAGGACAAATGGCTGGAAACCAGCTTCAAATCGAACAGGGCCATCGCGAGTTTTGAGCTTCTCGTGCCCTTTCCACCGATAGCCCTCTTGGTCCTGCAGGAGATCTGCTTCAGCATGGTCCACCACGTGCTCTGCATCCTCGTCGTTCAGTTCCATCACCAGCACCTGAAGGGAAGAGAACAACCTTTGCTGCAGCTTCTGCTGTGTAGGCAGATCTCCAAGCTGCAGCCCTTTACAGCTGCTAAACTACAGCACCCCTCAGGAGAGATAAATAACAGCAGATAATGTCTAAAATACCAACTAGACAAAGCAGAAAATCCTAGAAAGGTTTGGCTTGGAAGGCATCTTAAACATCACCTGGTTTTAACTCCTGCCATGGACAAGGACACCTTTTCTGGTCAGTTCCATCCAACCTGGCCTTAAACACTTCCAGGGATGGGACATCCATAACTTCTCCAGGCAACTGTTGCAGTGCCTTACCACCCTCATAATAAAGAAGTTCTTCCTATCTAATACCTAATGCAAACCTTCTCTCTTTCAGTTTGAAGCTACTCCCCCTTGTTCTGTCACTCCTGGACTTTGTAAGTAGTCTCTATCCATGTTTCTTGTAGGATCTTTTCAGGTATGAGAAGGCTGAAATTAGGTGACCCCAAACCTTCCCTTCTCCATGCTGAACAATCCCAATTCTCTCAGCCTTTCCTCACAAAAGAGCTGCTACATCCCTCTAATCAACTTGGTGGCCTCTTCTGGACTCACTCCACCAGCTCCATGTCCTTCCCGTGCTGGATGCATGCCCTCACCAGGGCAGGGTCCCATGAAGCATTTCCAGAAAACAGATCAATTTACCATGAGAGAAATGAGCATTTTGAATTTTAGCAGATCTTCAGACTACACTGAAGCCTGCACTGAAAACAATGTTTATGTTGATTGTTCATATTCCAATACCTGTCCTGCTGTACCAGCCACAGCCAAGTATCCACTGTATTTACACAGGTAGATCTTCTGGATCCCAAGTCTTGGATCATCACTGTAAGGATCAAAGGTACCAACCTAGGAAAGAGAACAGAGAGGGGCTGCTCTTTAACTGGGGCAGGAATGAGAACTCCCCAGGTTTTCAGGAAGTTTCTACAAGCAGCAGCTCTCTTACCTTGCGGAGTGGAGGCCATTCGTCCTCCCCCAGGGTGTTCATGTTGTCATTGGGATCAGCATCCGTGAGGAACACTCTCACTGTGCTCAGCTTGTAAAGGAGGTGCAAGCAGACACCAGAGGCATCCCAAAACCTCACTGTGCCATCCTCATGCCTGGGGGTGGGGATACATGAACACACATCACACAGGAGAACAGCACATGGAGAGTAAAACAGAGGGGAAAATAAAGAACCAAAAAAACCCAAACCACAGAGAACGGTTTTTGGCTTCTTGGGTATTTTTTGTGGGATTTGGTTTTGTTTTAGGTTGTTGGGTTTTCTTAATCCTGCTGTTCTTCTGGTGATCTGACACCATTACACCAATTTAAGATTATGCCAGAAAGCCATGGAAAAGAAAAAAAGCTTAGCACACAGAAGGAAAAACTCATCCAGGCAAAAATACTGTTACTGCAAAGGAAGGGAAAAAATAAAATTAAAAAAAATAAATCAAGCTTTAATCTTAGTTCTCCAGGTGAAAATTTGCAACAGTCTTCCAACACAAAGGTAGGAGCTTCTAAGATGCTCCATCAAGAATTCAGCCCACTGAAACTCTCAAAAGTGCTTTGAAAAGAAAATGGTACATTTTTATACAATGAGACAATCTCTTGCTAGCTACTTCTACCTCTTAGCTAGATCTGTTCACGCTGATCAAAGCAGACAGGAGTCCAGGCTAACCTCTATTTTAAGATTCAGAGTCTAAGGTAGAGGGAAAAAAATGCTTTAAAACATGAAAGATTAAGCTCTCCTTTTTACACTGCTGCCTTTGAACCAGGCTGGATTAGTGCCTGCACTCCTACACATTTTGGGAGTAGGGGGAATGGATAACACATCAGAACTAAAAATTAGCCACTTTCTGGGTTATCTGTGGACATCATGATCTGTTTGCTCAGAGGCAGCAAAATAATTTGGCTTTACAAAGCCCGCAGCACAGCTTAGAGAAGCTGCAGTCTCCTCCCCACAAGAAGAGCAGACTTCAACTCCACAGGAAAACCTCAGTTAGTTCAAAAGGGGAAACTGGAGCTGGAAAGGGCTCCCTGATGGTTCTCAGGTCAGTGCCTACCCTGTCAGCAGCAAGTCCCTCTGTGGAGGATCTGGAGCGATGTTGGTGCCACCATCAATCGGCCACGGCTGCAAACACAGTGAGAGAAGTGTGTGACTTCCTAGGCAGTGACAGTGTGGAGAGAATGTCAAGTCAGCAGGAGGGCATGAACTCCAGTGCAAGTGGCAGTGAAACACTCCATGCTGCCAGCTTTTGTTTGGATTAGATGTTCCCATTCTGACACAAACTGTGCCTTTTAGAAGGCATTCTACACATTTCCCTGAGAAGCTTCATGCTTTTACATGAGAACTTTGTTACCACCGACAGCTGGGAACACTCAGACTTTCCCTCTGGCTTGTCAAAGCTTAAGAAAATACCACATTTTAATTCCCTTGTGTGAGTAACTGTACTGGTGGTGCTTTGGGAAAAAGCCTCTCTGGACCCTGTTAAGAGGCAGGACAGTGTCTGGTGGGGCTGAACCCTCTGCAGATCAGCAGCAGCACAGACCACCCACACCCTGGGCAGTCACTCTGGCCTAAACACGTGGGAACACAGGGGGACACACAGTGGGGCACAAAGCTGCCATACCATACTCGAGTAGTGAATGTTCTGCTTGCTCCCAGCACTGATGATCCGCTCCCAGAGCTTCAGTGGGATGTTGGAGACGTGGTGAGAGCAGGTGATGGCTGAGCAGTGCAGGGAGGCCAGGTATGGAGGGTGCACTGCTGGCCAGCCTGCACTTTTCAAGTCTATAACCACAAGCTCTTCTTCTGCCAGCACCACCAGGGCAGAGGGGTCATCAAACTCTGCAGAAACAACGTGCACTGAGGCTGACAAAACTGACCATCCAAGGTCAGTGCAAACAAGCCTCCTGTAAGGCTGCTTTGACAACCATAATCACACAGCTCCACATCAACATTTTTGTTGCAAAAAACCTTAAATGCTTCTGTGTTAACTGGGCCTATTGAGTATGAATGGATCTGAAGACACTCACAGATATACTGCAAATTCATGTTTATTTACATCACTCCTCAGACTGTGACAGTGACTTTTAACAGACTCCATTGCAAAATAAAAAATTTGTTGACAACAATGACTAAATAACACAAAGTTCATACCACTGTAAAAGCCAGAATTCCAAAGACTTTACCTGCAGCTAATTAACAGCACTGGTGGAAAGACATGCATACTCCCCAGCAGTGACCCATTTAGTGCTGTGTTAGGACCACAGTCCATCCAGGCTAAGCTGCTTAAACATGCTAATGCCTTGGGTTCTGCAGAATGCTTCTCTGCTTGAACTGACAAGTATTTACAATTCAGCTCTTTTAGTTTTCATTTTCTCCTCTTCTCATATGTTGTGACACATCCTCTAGGAGATGTGTATACATCACCTAATAATTCTTATGTGTATTAGGAACAATTACAAAAGAAATATGTTAATGTAACTCAACTGGTGACATCTGACACAAACAAGAATTTTAATTCTAGCTGCAATGGAAAATCTTGAGTGGAAAAAAATCTAGTCTACAAGGACATTATTGCAGCAAGGTTCACAAGTCAGCCACAGCAGCAAACTGGTGGGGAAAACCAAAACCACAGACCAGCTCACAGCAGTGATAATTAACACAGCTACAGAAATCTGAGTGAATATAAAACTGGATTTGGGTTGATAAACAGTGAGCCATTAGCAAACTACCTAACTCAGCTTTTCCCTGACCTTCCCTCCTAAGCTGGACTTTTACTTCGCTCCTTTACTTGGTTGATTACTTGGTATACACTTGCAAGAAGGCACACACCAACACTGTTCACTCAGTAAAATTAAATTCAAGTAATTAGTACTTGGCATCACTAGTGAGGCACCCCAAGTTTCACCTCTGACTAGGCCCAGCCACAACACATCACTAATTAGTTCAGTTTCTTAATGAAAAAAATGTTTTCTATTCAGTTTTACTTTGCTTTCCTTTGTGCCATCATTTGCAGTTGCCTACAGGACTTCATAAAAAACCAAATAATATCATCTCTATCCTGAAACAGCCCTGCAGTTTGCTGTTGCCAACATTAACCAAAAGTGCTCTGTTTTAACAATTTTTTCCCCCTGCAAAGACACACATTCTGAGCTCATTTCTTATGGCAACAATCTATTTTAAGTTGCTGAAGTAGCAGGCACAGTAGAATTTGTCATGATTACCATACACTCACCCACCTCATTTAAAAAAAAAAAAAAAAAAAACAGGAAGGGCTGGCCTTTTTAAAAACTGTTTCCACAGCACATCCAGGGTAGTGGAAAGTCACCAGCTACGACCATGCTGCAATGCATAAGCTTTGTGCTTATTAAATTAAGTGGCTTTGGTATACAATTAATACCTTGGTATTGCCATTGCAGGGAAGACTGCTTAAGGGCAAACGAGGCAAGCTCCATAGATCCACTAAGCTTAGGCAATCAGCCACAAGGAAGCTTGTCAACCCTGGAAACCTCATTTTATTGTAAAAAACTTCCTCATCGAAGTGCAACAGTTTCAGTTTCCTGTAGTAGCTCCTGTTTGAATCCACTGGCAGTGGTGTTAACTAGACAACTCAGTTCTTGGGAAGTAGAAATATAAAGCCTGTTTGTTCAGTTATTTCACCCTAAAGGATTCCTAATCATATCCAAAAACTGAACTCTAAGCAGTCTGACTCTGACCTAAAAAACTCAGATTTCTTTCATCTTTAAGACTTTTGTTCCACCATCTAGAAACTTCACTCTGACAATTTCACAGAAAATAAAAGGGTGTCCTTCAATAACAGCAAAAGGTATTGAACTCTAGGCTCTAAAGAGCACCTCAAGTTTATCAGCACTGTGAGCTTGAAGGTTTAGACCTGTAGGTTCTGCACACTTGGAAGGTGCTTATAAAGGCAGTGCTATGAAGGGAAAATCAATAACAGACACATCTGCTCAGCTACATTGCATTTCTCTGC
The DNA here is from genome assembly GCA_013398075.1 of Notiomystis cincta. Lineage (NCBI taxonomy): Eukaryota > Metazoa > Chordata > Aves > Passeriformes > Notiomystidae > Notiomystis > Notiomystis cincta. Next base: position 72,520 of record VZRX01006856.1, read on the forward strand.
TCTCTTTTCAGTGACCTGAGAAGATCTGTTAGGATCTAGGAAGAGAGGCAAGAGGAAATCCAAAAGCTGTTTCTTTCTGCCTCTTTTCCCAAGACATTCCTCCCCTGGATCCAACATGCACCAAGAGACTTGGATGTGGAGCTGTCACCACCCTCCCTGGCAGGACACAGGACAAATTGGTTTGGAAACCAGTCTAGCAGGCAAACCAGAGACTAGAAAGCCTGAGAAGATCCTGCAACACGAGATTTCCTTACAAGCTCCTAAAAAATTTGCAGTTTAGTCTGATCCAGCTTCCAAAACTGCACATTTTTGGAGCTTGAAATAGCATTTTATACTCAGTTACTCCAAGTTAGCCAGAAGCAAGAACTACACCAGCATTAAACAAAGAGTTCTTGGAGAAAACCCTTTACAGTTTCATGAAAAGGAAGAATGTACAGTTACTGCAGAAGTAAGGGCAAGAAAGCTCTTCAACAGAAGCAAGAATCTGACAAGCTCTACACAATTCCAGGAATGAGAACTATTCAGTTTACATTCATGTTCACCAGCACTAAGGAAATTGAGTTCTCCATATACTGACCCTTGATTCTATGTCACCCTTTGCTGATTTATTACCCAGAGCTCCAGACACAAATCCAGGTAGTAATTAAGAGAAGCAGTGTCTCAGTGGGAGTAAATTCTGGTTTTAATTATTAGCCTCCTTTGAAGTGCTATTTCCAAACAACAATATTCAGATCCTCATTTCATGACCTGGTTATGTCCAGTGTCCAGCTTAAACAGACATAAGCTTACAAGATCCTCATTAACAGAGTAGCCTAATTTTTTTGAGGAATGTATGGCATTTGTAACCAGCCCTTTATTTACACCAATATTTTACATTTCACTTTTAAATGGGAAATCTTTCACAGCTGGACCCAATCTTAAGGGTCTTTGCCAAACTAAAAGATTCTGTGATTCTCTGCTAAAGTATCAGAAACTCCCCAAACAACTGACCTCCTTATCACACTTCATATGCTATTTATACCAGGCAGATTTGCACACACTTACACAGCTACCCTAATTCCTCAGCAATGCCCTTCCATCACATACCTGCAGCAGGATCTGAACTGAAGATGATGAAGAAGTCTATGACTCGTGAGGTGAAGTCAAAGGCTGTTTGCTGGCTGCCATGAATAACAGAGATACTGTGCCGGTCCCCATAGCTAGCCCGGGGCATTCCTCCTTGGAAAATGATGTAAGGAAGCCTTAAGAGAAAGAAAGAGTTAAAGTGGCGTGTGCTGAAGTGAGGAGTGAGGAAAATTTCAAAGAAATGCCAAAGAAATTTTGACAAAAAGTTCTTATGTTACTCTAAAGGGTTCATAAGGCATTGCATGCTGCACCCTTTAAATAGGTGAGGTTGAAGGGATATACCACAAACTCACCCATTTTTTGTTGTCTGCCAGTATATCTTGGAGATGGCCTTGCAAGGAAAAGGACCTGAGAAAACAGAGTTATTTGCTACAATTTAAGAAGTGAATCTTTACATCAGAAGTTGCTGATTCTGCTTCAGGCAGGTCACCTCACCCTCCACCCCAAGGGGAGCCACCTGAATTAGTAGGAGCCAGCATCACCTCCTCAGACCAACCCACATCACACAAGTCTTCTGGGACACACTGACCACAGAACTCCTTAGCAAAACACAGCTCAGGCTCAGGGGAAGTTCTAAATGATGTTGCTGATGGCTACCAGGGAGTGGAAGTGCTGCTGGAGGAGCTGATTAACTAGAAAGGATTGCTAAAATCACAGCCATTCCTGAAACTAATATAAAGTGATAGAGCTTTAGAAGCTTCTCTACACTCAAAAGGTGAGGTCATCCCCATTTGATGGGCTCCAGCAAATCAGAAGCTTCATTTCATCATTGCTCAGGTTGACAAAAAATACACTCAGTTCACTATTAATTACACAGGATCCAAGCAATCCTGCTGAACAGGACACCAACTAAAACAAAGAGCTGAATCACCAACATCCTTCTTCATAAGGGGCACTAATTTTGTCAACAGACTTGCTCTCCATGTTTCAGAACAGACTTAAACAATGCAAAGGAGTTTCAAATCCAAGAAAAAAACTGGGCTGAAATCCCTTAGTTCAGGCTCAGAAGCCATTCAGAGGCACCTCTGCATTTTGCCATTAAACACTAGGGAGAACTGTGACTTGAATATCCTACATAAGCTCAGAATTAGATGGAGTTTGGACAAATACACAACAGCTAAACCTCACTTACTGACCATAAGGCACAGTGTTTTCCAGAGGCTCTGGCTGCCTGTTGTCACTGGATACTGGCCACTGGGTGTAACTTCCATCGTAGTGACAACTAATGAATTTACTGCCATCCCTCTGCCAGTAGAGGTTCTCCAGTTGCTGAAAAGAAAGCCATACAAATGACTGCTCTCCAGAGAGCTGTTATCTCCCCAAAACAACCCGTTCTTATGAAAAAAGCAGCTTTGTCAGGCTCTCCCTGCACCTGCTTTCTCTTCAGCATGTCAGTGAGAGCCCTTCCTGCTGAACTGACTCTGGACTGAATCAGTACCTGGCTGCCCAGGAAATGGTGTGTTGCTTTGTTATTCTGCAGGTCCCAGAGAACAATCAAGCCCCTGCTGTATCCAACTAGGATCTGGTCTGGGTTCTTAGGATGCTCCTGAAGGGCTTCCACCAGTTCACAGGATCGTCTGCTGCAGTTTTCTTCTGGTATCCTACAGAAGAGAAAACCAAGAGAAGCTGATTCCAGGTACAACCTATAAGGATTGTAATAAAAGGTGTAAGAATGAGAAATTAAGTGACAAAGTTTAAACAGGTAATTAAATCTTCCCACAAATCCTTCAAGCAGCAGAAAAAAATCTTATAGGAGATGTCACACCAGGCCTACCACATGGACATGCACCCAGTCCTGTTTTCCTCAAGAAAAGGCCAAGGTTTACAATGAATTCCAGGACTGGATCCCAGGACTGTCAAGACAGTGTGAACCATCCACCCTATTCTCTTACAGAATAAAGGTAAGATGGAAATATCAGTAGGAGATGTGAAGCAGAACAGTTTTCAGCAGCACTCAAATCTCCAGAGTGATAAAATCCCCATTTGAACAAAGCACCATCAGATGTTCTGCCAGTGGTTGAAAAAAAATAAATGGGTAATTACAGCTAAACAAAATATTTTTGTTTCAAAACTAAACACAAGGTTTGCAGATTCACCCCAAGTGAACATGCTGCACCTCCACAGTGACACCATCAGGTTGACCAGGACAGAAACTGTTACTTAACACATACCAGGACCAAAAGTTACTTTCACGAGAGTCAGGCAGATTTGGACAATGCCTAACACAACAGTGAGGCCCCAGCACATAATCTGGGGTGACATTTTAACAAAGGATGTGTGTGGTAATGGGATTCCACCTCTTGTTTGCTCACTCACCGCTGCAGCACAGCCTCGGGGGTGATGGTCCTGTCCTCCAGCACTTGGAACGAGGGCAGCTCCACCACAAAGATGTTGCCACTCTCTGTGCCGAGGTACAGCACCTCCCTTGAGGAATGGGGAAGCACAGCTGTCACCTGGGTGGCACTTGGTGGAGAGCTGGGGATACAAAGACACTCTTGTTACTGAGTTTGGAGAAGTTTACAACATAACAGGGACATTTCTTAGTATCACTTGTTTCGGTGGCATGATTTTTTTTTAAGGAGGAAAACATAGGCTTGAAGACAAATTGTGTCAAAAATTTTTGACAAGTGCATGGACAAAGAAGGAGACACCTTTTTTACAGAACTCTAAGTGTTGCCAAAAATAGCTCACCTAAAACTGGCAAGATCAAGTGAAACTAAAACCACAACAGCATTTCAAAGTCTGACTTAAGGCATGGTTAGATTTACCTAATCTTAAAATTAACAGCAGTGTAGTCCCAGCTGTGAATGCACAATATTTTAAAAGATGTCACCCTTTGCACTGGCTCAGCACTTTTAAAAGCTGGTGTCCCATGCCCTAGCCAGCTCCTGGCTGGTTTCCATGGATGCCCTTTCAATGGATTCAGAGGAGTGTCAGGCTCTAAGAGCTGGACAAGCTCTAGCTTAAACACCAGCAGAATTTTTTAGCTTGCTGATCCCCAGACCAGCTCCAAGCCCTTCCTGTGCCTTACCCAGGAGGCCCCTTGAGGGTGAAGCGATGCTCCTCCCGCAGCTCTGATGCTCCTCCGTGCTGCTTCAGGCTCCAGAGGTGCAAGCTGTTATCATCCAGCAGTGTCACCAGCTGGCACTGCAAAAATCACACAACTTGCTTTTTTCAGAATGCCAGTATTAAATATAACACAGTAAATTTAGCAGTAGAGTTGCTGCTGTTCATAATTCCCTGCTAAAACAGGACTGGGGAGCCGGTTCCATTTTTTATGGCAGTGTACAAACCCTGCAGCAAACAGGATTTGGGGGGGTGGAGGGAGATGAGAAGTAGCCTAGAGGCTTAAAACCCTGTTATAAAGGCACAGGTTATCACTGAGGGGGATGACAAGGATTTAGGCTCCTGGAGATCAGCCTGTGCTGTAAAGCACAGCCATGCAGCTGCAGGCTGTATCTCACCTCCTCCTGGCTCAGCACAGGTTTGCTGAACACACCCCAGCTTTGGGTGGGGCTGATACACTCTGCTACACCACACTCCTCGCATTCTTTGTGTCCAACCTCATTCTGGAGGGTTGTGTCAGAATCCTTTTATGAGCCCAGCCCTGCTGGCTGGATGTTCAAATTGAAGCATTTTACCTGCTGCAGCCACACCTGGTGCAACACTCCCCATGGGAGTTTCAGTTTATACCATTAGTTAAGCAAACAGACACCCAAAACCGCCTCAAGAATTAAATCCCTCTCATAAAGAGGCCACTTGTGCTACACTGGGGGCATCAGCCAACAAAGTCTGTGACCAAGACACCAGTCTGACAGTCAAGGGAAAGGGAAAGTGGTTAGACACTGTCCAGACATTTGGAAAATTCTGCTTTCCTATTTTTACAGTGTGGTAGCTGTACTGTTCAGCAATCCCCAGGAGTAAGATTCAATACACCCAAAAACAAAGGCAACAAACTCAACAGCAGGCAAGGTTAGCAGTGCTGTTTTGAGCTCCTGAAAATAATTAAATCAGCTCAGCAGCAGCTCCTGTTCTATCTCTTGTGCACAAGAAAGACCACCCAGTCCTACTGAAAAAATAGGGGCTGCAAAAGGAAAAGGAAGTTCTTGCTTCTGCAGCAGATTGCCTGAACTATCCTGGCCTTATTACCATTCCCAGGATGTTGCTGGAGATAAATGACTAACAGTTATGAACAATAAAGCTACTCTTTACTTTAAAGCTTCCCTTTTAGTTTTACTGAGCATCTCCACAGCAACAAGAGCTGCTGAGAGCACAAAATACACTGGGATAAACATTCCCAACCAAGTAACACTTGAATATACTTGGTAATAGGAGCCCAGATCCCTGGAATAAAATCAGCACCTGTTTAGGAGAGATCTACATAAGCCACAGAGGTACTGAAAATGCACTTACCTGATCAGGTATAAAGTGAATCTGCATTACAGTGTTGTTTTCTTCATGTAAACCCATGAACTCCACCCCAGGAGCACCATATCTGATGAGTTTGTTGAGGATCTACAGTATTTAAGGTGACCCACAGCTACAATTAATTGATAAGAAGCTTGCTAGCAAGCAAGGCAAAAAGAGATCAGTTTGAACCACGTTTTACTGTTGATGAACTGGACTGCAAAGAGTCAATGCAAATCTACTTTTGATTTTACATGCTTGAAACAGTTGCAGGCTGTGCTCAGTGTGGAGAACAGGGAAGTTCACTTCTTCCTCCAGCACATGCAGAAGAGGTGCCTGGACCCTGGGTTTTCTCAGGGATGTTTCGTGGTTTCCCAGACACTACAATCCTGCTTAACTAATTTGTAACCAGGAGACAGATGGCTACTGCCTGCATGTGGAGTCCAGCCTCTGAGCACAAACAACCCTAGCAATAAATGATTAAGCTGGCAGAGACAGCACCAACTTTTCCTTTCTGGGCTGGGTGACATGCCTGTTTTACAGCTCATCTAACTGGTCTCTGCCATGAGAATCACCTCGTACACATAAAAATCAGATTGGACGTCATTAGCTAAAACCAAACAAATTACCACCTTCAATGTTTAGGTCTTTAATTCCTGGATGGTCAAAAACTCAGGAAGTTGAAAGCATTTCTGACTTCAGCTTTAACCTTTGAAATAGAATTGCTTTAGAAAAAAAAAAAAAAAGAAAGGAACCCTGCCCCAAATATTTAAACAACCCTGGAATTTACAATGTGAAGGATTGTTAAACTTAGGCCAGATCTAGTCTGAACTTCTGCATAGCAAGAGCACAGTCTTGTTTAATATCTGCATCAGCTCAGCTTCTGTTGGAGCTGTAGCTCAGCTCTTGGAAAGATAATCCCACCCTTATCACACCAAAATCATTCTAAACCCTGGCAAACTGTTTCAGTGTTCCAGTAACCCTTGCTTGCAAATTCATACTTGATCTAACTTTTGAAAGCTGCACATTCTGTTGAGGTTAGAGAACTCTCACCCCAGGTTTGCAAAGGATACAATTTGATGGCTCCTGACCGTGTCCCAATGGCCATGAGGCGGAGAAATGGGCTGTAGCCCAGGGCACTGGGCTGGTGGGGAAATCCATGTTCCACAGTCTGGGGGAGAGAAGGAAAAATCATGATCAGTAGCTTGTTTCATGGGCATTGTTGGGCAGAAATAAAACCCAGAAAGTAAGCATGGCATGGCAGGCTGAAATAGAGCACTTAATGGCAGTTTCTTCTGCTGAAAGGTGTTCAAACCTTTTTGATTTGCTGAACAACAGCCTAATGACCAATGTGTGCCAAGAATCCCTGTCTCCACAGACAGCATATCCAGAAGTGTAACAGAAATGAAAGAGAAATATTCTGAAAACAGTAGTCCAAGCAGCTCTTGATGTGAAGATTACAAATAAGTCTGCATAAGCACAGCTTAATCAGTCAATACAACACACTCCATCACTCCCCATCAGCTGCACTTCTGTAAACCAACTGCTCAGCACAATTTCAAAGTCTGACACAAATACTGTGTGCAGTAAGACCAGCTTTATCTGACAAATTCCACACAGGTCAGCCTTCCTGACCTCTTTTTGGTGACTGACATGAAGAAATGGTGCAAAGCAATGCAGAGCTACGAGTGAACATCAGTGCTCATCGAGGAAACTAAACAGATTTCCTATGAGCAGTCAGGAAAACTAATGTAATCCATATCCATTTTCCAGAGGGAACATCAGGAACACTTGAATTTAATGAGAGCAAGAGCCTGCTAGGCCACCTCAGAGTAATTCAAAGCCATTTGGGACTAAAAAGATGTCACTGTCACGGGGAGTAGTGTTGCTTGCCCTTAGTGGCTTCCCTAAGGTACAATTTACACTGCTCCAGAAGGGAGATTTGGAGCATTTGTACACACCACACTGAGCATGGCTGATGCATTTACACAGGGAATAATATCCTGCCATACTTAGAGGATGCCACCAAGCTGCTTGGAAAATAGCTCTGTGAGGTTTTCAGATGTGCTAACAAACAGCTCTTACCCTGGTTCAGGCAAAACCAGCATGCACCAACACACAGCCAGGTAAAGAGGGCTGCTGTGCCCACAGATTAACAGGGAATTAACAGGGATTCTTCCTGGAAAACACTGATGCTTACAGGCCCAACTTCTGGAAAATACCTTTTTCTAAGGCAAGCTGGCCAACTACAGAATAGGAATTAATTACACTCACTATTGGGGGGAAAAAAAAAGCAGAGAACCCTCCAAATACAGCACTTGCACCTCACTCCCATCCTCATTTCCATCATGTCTTTGAAGCAAAGCTACCACATCACTTAAGTTTTATGCTTTATTCAGCCTAAAAGTAACACCTGGACTTTATTTCCTGCATAGTGATTTCCCAACTTAATCCCCTGCACGAGAATCAAATGGAGCCAGTTTCATTTCTGTGGTCAGGCCATAGCCTGAGGTGCCCCAGCTGCTGCAAAGCACTTTAATGTCCTGCTCAAAGACACAGCATAGGAGGATCCAGCTGACTCCAGAGTCTGCCAGTTTACTTCAGTTTTACCCATTTGATCATAATTTCTAAGTTGCAAGGAAAGACCTCCCTCCTCTAAATATCAGTTACCCCAGCCTGAGGTCCTCTTAAGGGAAGATGAGCCTCTGTAGAAGATAAAACTGAAAATATTGGAGCATTTCCCAATTTTCTGCTTGCCAACTCATTAGGCTGGGCAAATGACTAGTTAGTAATTTTTTACCTTTTATAGGTAGTAAGCCAAGATTAGTACTATAAGCTCCAAGACCACTGATCTTACTTCCTTTTATGATAACTTAATCTCCAGCCTTACCTATTTATATTCTAAGAATGTAATTTAAGTGTTAGGTTTGCACTATTAAAAACAAATTTTAAGAAGTCAATCTTTTCTCTGTCATCTTTGAAGCTGTTGCTAACCAACCTTTGCATAGTTACACATATAAAACTTCCTAGAGAAGGCAGTATTAAATTAGGAATTTATCAGTGGATTTGGAATTAAAACAGGGCAGTTTCCTAATCCAGCACAGGCAAAGAGGAATTTCTCTGCACTGTGATAGCTACTGAGACAACACAGGAAAGCTTCCTAATTGTCAGAGTTGTGGGAGTATAAAGCTATAGTGCAAAATTCTGGGAAGAAGATCCAAGGTAACATTATCTTAACAACAAATCAGACATTTAAATGAATCAGGTGTAGCATAGGCAATAAACACCATTCCACTCTCACCCAAAACAAAGTAAGGAACTTGTTAGGGAGACACCAGCGTAACTCCCCTGTCAGTTTTAGTTTCAACTTGCTCACAGTCACTGCGCTGTCATGTTATCAGCACAACTAGGTGCAATTTTCAGTGACACATCAATTAGAAACTGTGATTATTCTGAGATTTCATCCAACTCAGAAGATAAAGATTTAGCCACAGCTCTCAGAAAACCATGACTTATACAATACTGCACTGCCTGTTAGGAAGCTGTCAACGCCAGCCTTAATACTGGCCTAATTATATCTTGGCTTTCATGTGTTAATTTGTAAACACATTAGACAAGTCAATAAAAGCTTTAATTTTCAAGCATGAGACCTATGAACTGCACAACCAAGTGTGTATGATTCAGTAATAATAATAGGAGGGTGGTTTTTTTTCCTCCAGGTTTTCATTCAACCAAAAATTTGAAGTACCCCCCACTCCACAAATTTGCAAAGAAGGATCAGCAATAACCACAGTGTGCTACACACTTGCTCATGGAGAGCAGTAAATGTACAAAAGGTTTCTGATAGCTCGGAATCTTCAACCAAGATGCTCTAAGATGCAACACAGATAACTCTCTTATGTCATTTGTTTCCACAGCTGGGCAAGAAAGGCTTCAGGGTGGCTTTTGGGCTTCATTTGACACCACCAGGGCCAGGCATTCACATTCACTGTTCTGATTACCCAGATCTTTTCCTTACACTTATTTGCAGCCAGTTGTTAAATCACATCAAGCAAACTTTGGGCTACCCTCCTTCCCTCCCCTGGGCAGCTTTCATCAGCCAATCCTTTCACCTGCCCAGTAGGTAAATGCAGCAAGGGAGAGGGAGGGGGCAGGAGGCAGCAGAGGTTACAATGGAGCCTTTCAGCAGAGCTGAAATAAGAAACTGGAGTGCCCACAATGTGCCCTCCTTCTCAAAAGGGCCTTTGTTTCTTTGGGGAAAGGTAGGAGCTTTTTTTTCATTCTCTAAAGGTTTGTCAGACTCAAGCAAACCTGGTGTCAGCAGCAATGACAGAAATGCTTCATGTCAGTCATATTTACTGCAGGAAAAACGTGGCCAAACTGAACAGTTGTTTCCAGCCCACACTAAAGCTGTGCTGGTGAAATTCAGCTCTGTCTTCTTCCTTTCACTTGTCTCTGCTTCTCCTCTCAGACTGTTTTATGACAGAGCAGAGACAAACCCAACCACAGGCAATACAAACCCTGTCCCTTTGTTATTTCATCTTTTGAAGGAACAATGAGGCCTGTGTGTGCTAACTCCACTTTGCTTAGACTCTAATTCAGATTTCAGGTGAGTTCTCCATCACACCCATCGGCAAAGGGGTAGGAAGGCTGAAAACAGGGGAAAAACACGAAGCCATAAATTAAACACAATGCTCCCAGTTGGGTAACATTCAGCTGTAAGACAGGCTGGTTCACCTGTGTGTTACCCATCATCTAGTCTGACAATGCCAGCCTGAACATGTTTCTTCTGCAGGGCTTGCACTGAGCCAAAGGCATCCAAATACAACTTCCAAAAGCAGGATAAACTCAAAGAAGTAGACTGCCAAGTCCACATACCTTATCCTTCATTCTATCCACTGAGCTAAAAACAGATTCTTGCAACAGGTACACACAAGTATGGGAAGTTCTTACTCATACAGAAAACAGATATGCAAAGCTAAGTGACTAGCAGAATTTAGGAAGGTGTTTTTTGAAACAAACACAACTTTGAAGACAGTTTGGAGTGCTAGTCCATTCATCAATCAGTCCTTTAAAACCATCTGGACCACCTCTTATGCAAAACAGAAATGCAAGAGAGAAGCAGCGAGAAGATCACAGCCTATTTATACCTGACAGAGTAAACAAACAAACAAAAATCCAGCACCACCAATTGAATAGACTTTCTAAATCAAAGTCCACTCTAGGTCAGCGTGGTCAATACATTCACTACACTAACATTAAATCTGTGTGGCATCATGCATTCATATTCAACTTCAGTGTACAATGAGGGCAGGCATCCCCAGCACCTTTAAGGTACAGACCTTGCCTTTAGTCATGACCTGCATCACACACTGAAGAGCTGCAAATCCACTGTGCAATTTCTCTGATCAGCAACTTTACCCACAAAATATTTCCCAAGCAGGTTCTTAACCAGAAGTCTTTCAAAGACCTCAAATAAAAAGTGTTTAAAAACCTGCTTACCAGCACTAATGTGCTTTCTCTAACAGCACATTAGACCAGGACAGCCTTGGCACACAAAGCACTATGATTCTGGGCTCCTTGAAGCCAAAACCTTCAACAGCTCAGAATTAAGGTCTGACTTTCCCAGATTTTCTCAGTCTACCTAGCTGTGATTAGATGTTTATTGGATCAAAAGGTAGAAGCTCTCATATGACCCATTATCTCTGGAAATACCGGAATGGGAGACACAAGACTTGGGAAAAAAAACAAAAACAAACAACCCTCACTTTCATACAAGAAAAAAGTAGAACGTAAAAGATTCTGGTATAATGTTCATTCCCTTCTAATTCTTATTAGAACAAGTTACTGTGGCTTAAAGATGCAAATGGATTTTACAAGGCCTTTAATTACCAAGCAGTTAATGAGAGTAAACCATTAGGAAGTGTCCAAAGTAGTTGTCTCCCTAGAAACAAGATGCAATATTTACCTTCAGGACTGAATCAAATGGAGTCACAAATCCTGATGTCAGCTTCTAATGTATTTGGAAGTTTCTCTCTGCTGCAAAAGCTAGCTCTTTCAACCCTGTTTTGCATTATCCAAATTAGTGTGTCTCTGGCAGGTAAAGCTTGGCCAAACATTCTCATAAAAGAAAGACATACTCAAGGAAGAACCATCGCTAAAACAGCAAAGTTTCTCCAGTGTATATATAATTTTAAATGCTTATAAGCAACTCTGACCCATCCCATTTCTGAAGCTGACATTGCATTTAGCTGGATGCAAACAACACAAATCTGGTCTGCATTTACTGATTTTTCTACTGCATCTGCCCTAGGATTTCCTGGTGGTAGCAGGCAGAAAACAGACCTGAAGCACTCTTGAGTTCCTTTGTCTCCCCGATGGCAGGGAGGTATGCATGGAATTGGTGTTGCTTAGTACCAATTACATTAGATCATTTATCTCAAATATCCACAGGTCCATTTCAAGTATCCATCTACACTACAATTCTAATAAATCAAGGAGGTTATTTTCTAGGCTGATTTCATTTATCCATTACACTTTTCAGCAGAATTCCATTTAAACCTTGGAAACACAAAACCTACAAATATATTCCTGCTCCCCAAAGAAAGTGTAAGTAGCCATTAGCCTAGCCATGATTTAATACTAAGCATTTTCAAAGATAAAAGCACTATGCTCCTGGCCAGGGCTCAAAAGAAAAATGCCCAGAGTGCTGGATAGATAAGGAAGCCATTGCCATTTCTTCTTCACAGAGGGAAGGAAAAAACCTAGAAACTGATTCAGACTAAGATAATAGTAAATTCATTATTAATGGCCATTGTGCTGCCTAGGTGCTAGCACAGCCTTTTAAATTCCCATTTAAAAGCAGAGATACATTTGTAAATCCAAAGTATAATCAGGGACAAAGAACTCTGGCTTCTGCTGCATCACAAACTGTGGCTGACATGTATCTTTAGAAAAATGTTTATTTTCCTTAAAAAGAACTACCCAAAACAGAAACACTCCCAGCACATAGCAGGACAAGTGACAGACCACTCAGAGGAGAGAAAAGCTGCTGTGAAGATCTCTTCTTTGAACAAAGTGCCATTCAACAGCATCACAATATCCTTCATCTTAAAAAAAGGAGAGACAGAATTGAGAACATGCCCAGGAGCTTAAAGGAAACTACTCAGGCACATCGGGAGAGAAAAGGAGAGAACCGAAAAAGAGAACAAACCACCTCTCCTAAATTTAACTTTTCCCACCCACACTCAAGTAGTTTATCCCTCCTTTTGCAGGATGCAGTGGCTCAGGACAGACTTGCCTTGAAGTCTGAGGAAAGCACCATACCTTGTTAAACTGGAAAAGGTCGCGTTTGAGCCTCTCTCGCACTGGATCGTGGCCGGGTCTTAAGAACCTTCTCATCTTCCTTGCTGTAGTATCTTGGCAACAAAAATCCTAACAAAAAAAGAAAAGAAAAGCCATATAAAGAAAAGCAGACTGAGCAGAAAGCAGGCAGAAGTAGGTTATTTATTTTGGTTTAGCAGGTAACAAATCAGCCAGAGCAGACTGAGACAACATCACTATCGAGTGACTAAAACCTGATACCAGTCTAGCACAGCTCTCTGGTGCAGCACTTCACAATTCCATTTTCACATTGATAAAGCAAACTAGTACAGATAAAACAAGAGGATTTTAAAAAGGGTTTTGCACTTGGCCATTTTGCAATCCCTTGAATTGACCTTATCCAATGAAAAGGCAAAACTGCAGCATTTGCATAAACATTCAGACAAACCCAACCTAAAGGCCAACTCCCAGGCTCAGCCATTATTGACTAGCATCAGTTTTCACCCCAGGTAACCCTCCAGCTATTGAGCCAAAAAGAGAAAGAATCCCATTTTCAGGTCTCTCCATGGGCAAGGCAGAAAGGGCGCTGTGCTGCCTGCAGGGGAGCTGCATTAATTATTAACTTGCTTTTGTAAAACATCAAGCTGAACTCCCTGCTCGAGGTGGGGGAAGGAGAAGGGAATTTCGCACCTGCAATTGACTGTGCAGAGTGTCCCAGTGCCTGGTCTCTCACAGGAGAGCCACAGGAGGATCCAAGCAGGACAAATCAGACCTGACTCCCAAGCCAGCAATCAAACAGGGAACACCAGGCTCCAGCTTCCTACTCTCTGCAGCTCAGGAGGCTGTCACATCTCCCCTCTGCAGAGGTGCTAAGTGACAAGTAAAACTCTGCCAACTCAGGAGCAAAGGCTGGAATTCACATCCTGACAACTTACCCTGGTGTAAGTGCTCCTGCCTGCCCTGGCCATCTCCCACAGGCTGCACTTTACAGACACTCCACTCAGTATTTTATTTTAATTTGTTGGACAGGGAGCAATTCACCAGCTACTCTGTACATGATACATGTGCAGTGGGGACCAGAACTTCTGAGGTGCAATGAAGGATCAGAATGGATATTCTGCATGGTCAGAAGAGGTTCATACACACCTACAGCGAAGTGGAGAGCAGGGGGCTGATGCTGCATGAGAAAGAGAGGGACCAGGAGCACCAAAGGAACTGACAAGTGAACAGAAGGCCTTGGACCCTTCAAACAGTGGGGCTGGAGATGAGTGACTGAAGGGAGGAGCTTTCACACCTGTATAGATGGGAATAGCACAGCTGGAAACAGGGCGGCTGCTTCTGTGCTCCTGCCAGCAACAATGGCCTTTGGATAACGATTTAAAGCAGCCACTCCTGTGGAGCTTGAGTTGTTTTTCAAAGAGCTCCTAGCAAGGCCTTGCACCAGCTGTGAAGGTCCAAAAGAAGGAAATGGTGTGATAAACAGGATGCTCCACAGGCATATTTTGAGAACTCCCTTTAGAAACTCCCTGCGCTTGAACTTGTACCTCTTTGTTGCACTACTGCCCTTTTACCTTTCCCACTGACACTCCAACACCTCCAGCCACCTGTGCAGCACTGCCCTGAGCTCACCAAGGAACTGCAATGCAGCCCTGATTCAGAGGAGCAGAGGAACACAAGAGGATCAATCACCTGAGTCACTTAGTCCCTAGAATCACTACGATCTAGGAGACTGCAACACATCACCTCTGTGACATTCCAGTCACCTACAATCACTGGCAGCACCAATTACCACGGAGAAACACTGGCTCTGAGCAGGGCAGCTACAGGGTTTTGTGCTTGTGAGCCATCAGCACATGCAATGGTGAAGAATGGGCACAGAAACAAATGTATGAGGAGCCCAGAAAAGAGAGGAAGAATAGAAGTGTAGTTTACTTGGAAAGTAAATCCTTCTACAATGATTCAGCACCTCAACTAAAATTTCAAAAATAGTATCAGATCAAAAGCCTTCTTTTATTAGACATCCCTGAGAGAGGAGTGTTTTCACAAAGCTACATTCACTTTAAACTAGCAAAAGTTACAGAGCAGTGACATGGGGCTGTGCAAGGAAAAGAGAGTGTATCACACCCATGTGTAACACACAACTTGCCCTTAGCCAGACAAGGAAAGGAAAGTGCCAAGGAGACGCACCCTTCCCCACTGTCAATCAATATCCTGGACCTGTTAAACGAGGCAAACCCACAGAGAAACTCCACTAATTACCCTCCCACTTCAGAACAAGAGACCTCAGCTGTGCCAGCAGAGACAAACTCAGTGTTAGGAGCAAAGAAGAAGGGGCATGATTTGAGACACAACTTTACCTTTACAAACCTGCTGTTTTTTTTTATCCTGAAATATTAATTGCATCCTGAAGCATGCTGTTTGAGCCTGCTTATGCAAGAGCTCCAACATTCACACTCCAGCCCACAACAACTTGTTCAACAGGCTATGAAGTGTAGTAGTTCTGAACTGAGCAGTAACTCACTTGAAGAACCATGACCCTGAAGGGCTGAGAGGATCAGAGCAGGCAAGCTACAAAAGTCACCTCTCATAGACTGATATCAGTGATCCCTTCTGAGCAAAGAACCTTTGAGTGTCACAGCATGGGGAGAGGATGAGAGGACAAGCAGTTTTGAGCTCAGGCAGAGAAGGAACAGCATCCACTGCAACACAGCTTGTCCAAGCAGAGTTATTATCACAAGTTTACAAGGCTCTTATCAAAGAGAAGAATTTTGGGTTTAGTACAATAAGCAAGTACCTCTTCCAATTCTAGCAATAGATTCCACAATCTGTATAATCTTATCTTCCAGATGCACATTTACATTTTAGCAGGCCAGTTTCTCTCCCACACACCTTTGGAGTCTTACATAAAACTCCAGCCCCATGTGCTCTGCAGTTGTCTGCCAGTCAGCATTTACAACCATCTGGTAACATTTGTGGCTACCAGTAGCCAGAGAGGAATTCTCCAGTAGCCTCTGAAGCTGTGCCAGGTCTGCATGTATCTAATGTTCTTCTTTTCCAGGGAAACAATTCTTTAGGCTTTCAAAGACAAGTCTTTTACCAGAAACTATGTGCAACATTCTCTTCTTTTAAGATGCATTGAGGGCAGCTGTTTAGAGGCAACAATAGCCCGAGGCTGAGCCAACCCAAGTTCTGCTGGTACTCAGAACATGGACACCTGGCAGCAGAGCTCAGAGTGCCCTAAACATCAAACTCCTGCTACTTCCTTACCTGAATGCTCATCTAAATTCAACAACCTCGCCTTTTTCACCTCATTGGATTAGATCCAGACACAAAGCAAAATCTCCTCACTGTTCATATAGAAAGGCAATGAAAGCACGAGTGGCAAGATGGTCCTGTTTCCAATCAGAGACTAAGGAGCAGTTTAACATCAAAACCAGATTTCATTCTGTCTTCCTTGTTCATTTCAGATGCCGTGAGACGTGGCATGTGAACTCGTATTCAACAGAAGGACAAATACTTCTTCCCAAGAGCAGCATTAATTGTTCCTCACTGCTGACTGTGACCAATCCAGAGCTTCACATTTTCCTTTTGCTTCTGCACACAGCCATGGACCTTGGTGCCTGTGCACAGCCTGGTGAGACACTCTCCATCATCTTCTCCATCAGCTTGGCACGGGCTGGCAGGGAACTACCCAGTACAGAAATTTGTTGCAATTTTTCCTTATGTCCTCCCCTGAGAGTGGAATTTCCAGCCAAAATGTTGTAAGTCCCAATCACACAAGTTAAGCCAGTCTTGCAAGAAGAGGAAGCCCAGGTCAGAAGTTTTTACTGCGTAGACAATATTAAGTGTGGATGCAGTCTCAAGTTAACCCCACAACAAAAACAAACCCATAATGAGTTTATTTTGGTTGCGTAGCAGAGTTGCAAGGTACCATCTGTGAGCTTCCTTGGCAACCTTTACTCAGCTTGAACAGGTTTTCAAATGGGATACAGTGCAAGAGCTTTCTTTTCAAAATGCAATCAAGTATCTCAAGAACTCTTAAATCCTGCCTTGATTTAGGTCTCCTTCTTATTCCTTCCTCAGCACTCCTTCCTGCTTACAGGTCCTTAAAGGGAGAACTTCTAGCTATGCATCTGATAACACTTTATCACCCCTGCTAAAATAAAAGAGGCCTTATCAAGGAGCTTTGTTTGAACTCCAGGCAGTTGGTGCTGCTATAACAAACCGTCACCACCATGGCCTTGCCTGAACCAGGTTCTCTCCTGCACTCAGGAGTTTGCCTTGTTCCTGTTACCAACACAGCAGCAAGAGAACAGAGGCTGGGTCAACTGCACAGCAAACAGCTCTTCCTTAGCACCAGTGATCTTACACCAACAGGACTGAGCAAAGTATCATTAAATACCAGCCTTATCACATTTATCGATTACAGGCACCATGACTCACTGTGAAAGGACAGGTTTAAGAACCATTTTAGCTTGAAATCAATGAAACGAGCCTGAGCTATTCTTTAGCTGTTCATCTCCACCACCCTGCTTGGCTGTGACACTCTGTCAAGGCAGGTACTCAAGAACAAAGCACAAGCCAAGCAGAACAGCTAAAGCAAGGGAAGGAGCAGTTGCAGTGCACAGAGAAAAGTGTAGGACACCACCTCCTTCTCCCAGGAGAAGGAAGATGCTCTAACATTAATCTCAGTTTAATGAGACCATGCAGAGATCTCCTTTACACAACTGCTGTGCCATTGCTGCCCCCCAGCACTTGCAGTTTCATAAACAGGAGAGTGTTCAGGTGCACCTTGCATACAGTAGTCAGAGAGGAAAACCAAAAGATCCTCTAAAAAGAATTTATTTTAGTGAACCTGGAGAGACAGACAGTGAAATGAACAACTGAACAGACTGTAGCAACACTACATACAGGTAGCTGCCCTCCCAAAACACAAACAATATTAAATAATAAAATATCAGACATTGATTCTCCAAGAACTCTTTGAAAATAATTGAGAACTAATCACACAGCTCAGGCAAGTTCATGTACTTCCAACAGCCTGGTGCTTGGAGTTACCAGGAACCACCCACCTGCAATGAATTTGGGAATTGTGCAAACCTTGTGTGTCACTATGACTCCTATTGTGTTTTCCTTGTCATGGGGTCATGACAACACAAAGTTTCAAAATGCTACAGCAGAACAAAGTCTTTGCACTGAACAACATTACTGCCCATGATGCAAAACCCTTTGTAGGCTTTGCTAAGAAGCGTGAATCAAACAGAAGAGTGGCTTGTAACTTTGGAGCAGCATTTTACACACAGCAGGTCAACAGAGCAAACCATGAAAGCACTTGCTTCATAAAGCAACACAAAGAGATCCAGCTATGAGAAACTTGGAGATGAGAACTGGAGTTTACATACAATTTCTGCACAGAAACCAAACCAGTGCCACCTTTGGTATTTTAAAGAAAGATGACCCTACTAGCAGTATCACATACTTTTATTGCCATGTATTAACTGCAAGACATATGTTTAAAACCTCCCTTGCTCTCTGACATTTCTCAAGCCTGTGTGTCAGCCAAGAAAAGACACACCTCTTCCATAAGCAATTCCCAGGAATAATTATGTTACCATACCAGAAGGCCACTGGAAGATAAAGAGCTCTCAACTGGTTTAACTCCTCCAGTACTTTTCTTTGGTCAGCTGTTATAGCAAATGAAATTTGTTCAAAACCAAATAAAAGACATTCCTCAGCACCATCCTATGAAGATGTTTGAGAACTCTTCTCCCTTTCCAATACCATGAACTATTACAGGAACCTTTGACAAGCTACAGGCAGCTCTGAGCAGGATTAGGGACTGCTCACTACTGGCACAGATCATCCTCATCTCCTCCATGGGCCACTCTGTCCCTACAAGGAACGTGCCAGGACGCACGGAGCAGCCTTGGAGCGTACCAGCACTTTGCATTCCACTTGCCAGAAGCACCAGCTTCCCGAATCAAAGCTAAGATCACCAGGCAGCTGCTCTGGGCACACAGCTTCAGCTGGGACTTGGTAAAGCCAGATATTCCAGTTGACTGAAGTGCTCTCAGATGACTACAAGGAGCAGCATTCCCCACCAAGTAAGGCATGACAAGGGACAACTTTTACTTCTGCCATCTCAGTGGAGCTGTCCCCCTGTCCTCTCACAATTTCCACACCAGCACAAGGCTTTGTGCCACTGGCTGCAGAAACACGGAGCCGGGAGTCTGATTCAACTGCTCTACACCATCAACAACACTGAATACAAACACACAAAGCTTTCTTCAGCGCCAAGGTTAAGCCTCAGCTCCAGGAGGGGAGATACCAGAAACAGCCTGTTCCCATGGCACAATGAAGGGCAACCTGAGACAAAGGCTGAACAACTTGTTTCACCGTTTTATTACACCTGTTTGCTGGCTGCTGGAAGTAACGTGCTCCTTCATCCAGCAAATTCTCACAACTTTGGGGAGGGGAAAAAAAACTCACTAGGAGTGACAAGATGCTTTTAATACGGGCACAGTAAAAAAAAAAAAAAAACAGAAAATGCTAACAGAATATCCCGAGGGAGTCAGAATCACTGAAGTTCTTGTTCTTGTCTGCTCCAAGACCCGCTGCTTGGAGCCAGCGGCAGCACTGGAGACCCGCGGGGCCGGGCTGCGTGCACGGCGGCTCCCACGGCAGGACGGGGCGGGAGCGGTGCCCGCAGCCCCCGCGAGGCTCCGCGGCCCGGGAGCGGACCCGCTCGAGGGCCGGGCAGGAAGTCCCGGAGCGGCCACTGCCGCCACCTCCCCCGGGGGATCCCGGGATGCGGAGCTGCCGCGCGGTACCCGCGGGGCTGGGAGCAGGGGCCGGGACAGACACAGCACAGCACAGCGAGCCCGGCAAGGGACACAAGAGAAACGAACCCCAAGCGCCCT
>VZRX01006856.1:92576-102602 GCA_013398075.1 Notiomystis cincta
CGCTCATGAATAATTCAGCAGCGCGCTGGCTGCAGCCAATCAGGGAGCGGCAGCGCAAGGCTCGCGGAGCGCGGGCACCCGGCGCCGGGAGAGGCGGCCGGGAAAGGGCGGCCGGGAAAGGCTCCCGGGAAAGGGCGTCAGGAAAGGCTCCTGGGAAAGGTTCCCGGGAAAGGCTCTCAGGAAAGGGCGTCAGGGAAAGGCTCCTGGGAAAGGTTCCCGGGAAAGGCTCCCGGGAAAGGCTCCCGGGAAAGGGCGTCAGGGAAAGGCTCCCGGGAAAGGCTCCCGGGAAAGCCGCCCCCAGGGCCGAGCTCCAGGGCCCTTCCTCCTGGCTCCAGCGCCGCGAAGGAACTCCCAACTTTCACAGCCCTGCCTATGAAAATACTCTACAGAAAGTCGAAGCCTTTGCTGGAGAGAGGGACTCAAGCCTCCTGCGCAGCCCGGCAGCAGCCAGCCTGTGTCCTGCTGCAGGGAACAGCAGCTGGACAAGGAAGCTGTATTTATGTAGAGGGCAATGGCAGGCGAAGGTCTGCCCACTCTGGATCCATGCAGAAGTTTGAAATTACCCCTGACAAGGGGCCAGTAACAGTACTTCACCCACGTTTCCAGAAGTGATGTTTTTCAATTAAATATTCGTTTCTCTCATCTTGCAATGCTCAGCCGATCTGCATCCCAGGCCAAAAAGGAGCAGTGTATCAGTCTGGATCGTGCTCCTATTCCGGGGTGGGTAAAGGTGCCATCAGATGTTACGGTGCTGAGCAAGGCAGTCAGAGTTTCTCAACCCTCCCTGCAGTGGTTATTAAACTGTAATTGTCTTGTGCTGAATCAGGGAGTCTCTGCCCCAGCGAAACTCACTGGGTTGGCTCTCGTAGAGTTCATCAATACAGTTCCACCTTAGCATAAGGAGATGAGACTGATTGAAATCAACAGGAGTGAGTTTGACCTAATTCCAGGACAAACATGAACCCCGTGGGTCAGGCTGGAGCTCTCCTGGCTGCACCTGTTCTTAGAAACTCTCTTCCCACTGCCTTTAATCTGTAAAACAGTCTGGGAGAATGCTGAGGGCAGATGAGGCTGCCAAGCCCGGCTTTAGAGAAGTATCAGAGCCAAAGCACTACTGGAAGGAGGAAGGGGAGGGAGCGTGGGAGGAGCCGTCAGACCCTCACCTTCCTTAGGAGAGCCCCGCGACTTCCAGCATCTGATAACCGGGGCGTGTGTGTGAAACAGGAGCGGGCGCTGGCAGCGGAGCGCCCTGGGCTACGATACCTCTGACCAGCAGGAGGAAGGGGAACGAGGAGGAGGTACCGTGTGCCGCCCACAGGAACCGCACGCGGATGCAGGGACACCTCCAGGCTGAGTCAGGCCGCCCTCCCGGGAACAGGGCACGGCTGCATCCCGGCACAGAAGGCGTAGGAGCAGGGTGAGCAGGGGCCGGGCCACAGGGCGCTGTGACCTTGAGCAGGCACTCACCAGCTGCTGCTGCTCCCCCTCGGCATAACTTAACGTTTCTAGGGGAATTAAGAACCACACCGAGGAGCTTGCATCTTGGGAGAAGGATTTTTTTATTGCTTAGCCTTCTCCACATCTCCAAAAGGAATTAAAAAAATACTAAATAAAGCACATCTAAAGCAGTTGCTATTACAGTTCTGAAAACTTTGATACCAAATACAGCCAATGCTTAGTTCACTTCCACCCACTGAGCAGACCTTCTGGCACATGGCACTTCTGGCATAGAGGCTAAAGCAAATTTGGTACCTAGAGATCCTGATGGAGAGCAGATTGGAAGGCTCATTACGAATCTGTAGCTTTTTTCTTTACTCAGGGATCTCCCACTTGCAAGAGAAATAACAAGGATCCACATCCAGGAAAGAGGATGTTGGGCTGAAAGAGAGGGGCTGCAGAGTTCAGCCCTGGTGAGACTGTCAGATGCAGTGTGCTGACAATGGTGGTCAAATTTTGGCATGGCTTAACACTGTGTGGCCAAAATGCATCTCAGCACAGCTGCTGCAGGAGGCCAGGCTGTCTTCTGCAATGCTCTGGGGCTTTCTGTGAACTCTGGCTGATGAAATTGTGTTCAAGGCACAGTTTCCTGCTCTTCAGTGTCTGGAAACTCTCCTCCAGGTGACTGAGTTTATAGCTGTGCCCTTCTCAGACCACAATCTGATCTGATGGTCATTGGCACAGCTGAATGACAGAGGCTCAGGACACCAGCACTGATCAGCTTATTCTGTCCCTGACTGATCTCAGTGACACTCCAACCATTCCATTGGTGTAGCACAGTGATTCTTTGCATGTGACAAAAGGATCACCAGCAAACTGTTTCCTAATGGTCCACAGTAAGCAAAAGATGACTCAGGAAAGGCAGACTGGTGATCCATGAGGTGAGAAAGCTGGAGAGCCAGTGGCTTCAAGAACAAAGCTGTGTGCACTCCAGCCCAGAAATGCCCAGCTAAGCCAAACACACTTGTATGCTATAAATTACACATTATGCCTGAGCCATTTGGGTGGGTGCAGTCTGTAATAACCAATAAAGTGGCCAACTTCCCGAGGTTCCAGTCATCACAGGCTCTGTTTTCTGTAATATTTCATTAACCAGGAAAGCAAGTCCTGAGTAAAGCTCTTCCCTTCATCCCATGCCATTTCTGCAAGTAACAGCAACTTCAGTGATTAACATCAACAGGCAGCTTGAACTCCTTCAGTGAATAGAAGGTGATTTCTCCGTGATCCACCAGTGCAAAGACCAGCGGGACGTCCCCACTCAGATACGTCACCTGCTTCAAAGCCCGCAGGGACGGGATCTGCTCGTCAAAGCTACAGAGAGAAAGAAACATTGTTTGTTCTCCAAGCAAGAGGAACACAGAGGCAAAGCTGTCCTGGCCAGCCACCACAGCTCCCTTTGGCCTGAGGAGTTGGTAGTGATCCTCCCTATCCATTTCAGTCCAAGCAGGAGGCTGCCAGCCCTGAGAGTGAGTACCCAGCATGCTGGGAACTGGGAGCTGTTGAATCCTTTGCCAGAAAAAAAGATAACTGCACACTGCTCCACACTGTGCCCATTACATGCAGCTCACAGGGATACTGGCAAATAGCCAATCCACTGCAATCCTAATACCTTTGTGCTGGGAAGACCTTTAGGTTGCTGGGATCAACATCTGACCTGCTTTTCCCTCCTTTTAATTCAGCAGAGTCTGTTTGCTCATCACTGAAAGTATTTATACAACAAGGATCATCCTACTGGCTCATGACATATCCTGGTAAAACTGCATTACCACCTTCCTTGCTCTGTCTACTACAGCTGCAGAGAGCAGAGGGACAGTTCTAGTAAAGCAAAATGAGAAAAGGCAGAAATGGAACTTTCTACCTAGCTATGGAGTCTAAGATCAGGTTCTGGATCCACAGCCTACCCTCTGTTCCTAGTGATCTCTTAACGTTACACTTGACAAAGATCAAAATACTGAACCTGTGGCTCAGAGCCTGTAGCAAGCTCTGGGGAGGTTCATCTCTGCAGAAATCCACAGTGATCTGCACTGACTGAGGATTCAGCTCCCACAGCACTGGGTTCTACCTGAATTTCACAAGCATTGCATAAAATCTGTGGCTTCTTTCTCCTGACTTGCAGTAATACTCAGACATGAGCATCAACCAGATGACCAAATAGTGTGGGTTGAGTGCAAGGGCAGAGGGGAATTGTCAGCCACAGCCTCCAACAAAGGAGAAGGAACTGAAAGGAAAAAAAAATCCTGAGCAGGACCACCCTCAAGAGAGACACTCTGATGATCTGTAAAGCTCACAAGAAGCTGGGTCATTTACAGATCATTAGGACTTTGTTTCCACAACAACTGCAATGCTTCAGAAACAGCACAAGACTCATGGGTACCTCCGAACACACATCCTGACATGGGGCTTCCCAGGGTTTGTCTTCTTAAACTTGGACACAGCATCTGCTTGATACACGTTGAAGTCTATCTTCATGGCCTCTGGGTCCTCCTGCAGCCTGCACGGGAACAGACCCACACAGGTATGGGGTCAAAACACTGCAGGGGACAGGTACAGCATAGAAAAG
Source organism: Notiomystis cincta (assembly GCA_013398075.1). Lineage (NCBI taxonomy): Eukaryota > Metazoa > Chordata > Aves > Passeriformes > Notiomystidae > Notiomystis > Notiomystis cincta. Next base: position 96,634 of record VZRX01006856.1, read on the forward strand.
AGGGAGCAAAAACTTCAGGGGCCTGGCTAGTTTGGGTCCTTTGAAAGGCTTCACTCCTCAAAGGACTGTTTAAATTACTTTCCAGAGCTTTTCTGTAGTTGGACCAGAGCAAGATCCTGGCTCACATCTATCCCACACCCTTGCAAGAAGCAGCACTAACAAAGACAGGAGCAAAGCACTGCAGGGACTGCACACAAGCACCACACAGACTCTGAGGCAGGAACAGAACCCTAAGTCCCAAAGCCAAGGTTTTATAACCACTGTAGCAGGGATGGCAGCACATTCCAGGAAGAGGCACAGGTGAAACCAAATCAAACCTCTGGAGGAGATATCTGGCTGGGGTGCAGAGAGGGAAGGGCAGGATGACAGAGTAACCCTGCTGTTTTAATTGGCCTGGAAAGCCCCGGCTCTGTTGCTGCAGGACCTGGTAATTCACAGAAATGTCACCACCTCACTAGAGATGCAAGGAGGTCATGGAGCAGAGCACTGGGTTCTCTCAGCACCCTGGACGTGAGGCAGCTCCTAAACTGCTGCTGGGAGCACCTCGCAGACCTCACAGCAGGGACAGTCACAAGACACTCCCGCTCCCCAACAGCTCCCAGCTGACTGGCTGGATACTAACCGGGAGGCTCCATCCAGGATGTGGGAGGGCTGCAGCACACTGATCTGCTGGAGGAGCTCAGCTGGAGGGAGAAGGAATGGGAAAGGATCAGACCAGCAATTTCCCTCCCAGGGCACTCCAAGCACTCCACACCACCCACGAGCCTTCCTCCTTTGACAATGGCTGGCAGCTCCACAGTCACCACTGGCTACTTCAAAGACCTCAACTTCCTCATCTCCTCCCAGCACACAGCCCAGACACTGCAGTTGCTTTGCATCTTGCTGGCCCTGACTGTACATGCCTAACAGCCCAGCAGGAAGGACTGCAATACAGCAGGACATGGGGAATGGATTAGAAGACCTCCCAAGGCCCTGTTTATCCTGGCACTTGAGTGGGCTATAGAAAGATTCTCCTGCTCCAAGTACTGTCCCCAAAACCAATGTTCAGCTTCTCCATGTCATCCCTTTTGCTGCTGCATTCCAGGCACTCTTTCTCAGAGCTGGAGGAGAGAGAATGGTCCCTGTCAAGTTCCCAGAGCCACTACCTGGCGAGGTCACTTCCTCTGGCCGCAGCAGTGGTGTGACAGCTTGGTCCCAGAGGTGTGATGGTCGTTTCCAAACCCTCTGCTGTCTCCTCTGCTCCAAGAGGGCTTTGTACTCCTGCCAGTTGGAGCAGCGCCTCACCTCCTGGTCAGCATTGACACTGCTCTTGTACCTGCTCTCCCTCTCCCTCCTCTCCTTCCGAGACAGCTTCTCCTGCTTCTGGTTGATCCGGGTGCACCAGGAAGCTGCATCCACATCCCTGCCCTGCACATTCTCTGGCAGGAGCCTGCTGTCAGGGGAGGGCAGATGTGTGCATGGCTGGTCTGGGGCCACATTGGGAAAGATGATGGTGCTAAAATCCCAGCGGGGTGCATGGGCGCAGGTGCTGCTCTCCTTGTGGTCTCCAGCCTGCCTGCTGGAGAGGCTCAGAGAGTCCATTTGTCCTGTATCAAGAGGAACTGGCATTGACTCCCCCTCTGCACTGCCAGCAACTGACTCCTTTGGCTGCACTGACAAGGGCTGTTCATCCACAGGAATGGAGTCTCCACAGTCATCTCCATCTTTGCTGGAGGTCCCTTCAGCTTCTGGAAGGTCATCATATACTTTGTGTTTCTTCTCATGCAACCTAAAGACAAAGGAACGATAAAAAATTCAGGGAGAGCATGTCGTAGAATTTTCTTCCCTTTAAATCCTGCCTGCTCCCTGTTAACAGGAAGAATGCAGTCTGCCAAGCCTGAAGGAAGGACAGCAAAGGTGGCAGGAATCCCCAGACAGGTCTGCAAACCCTTGACAATAACCTCCTTGTTTGTGAGAAAAATGAGAAAAGAAAAAAGCAGGCCAAAAGTAAGCAGAGAATGCCAAAGGCAGAATAAACTTCTGAGAAGTCCTGCACAAGGTTTGACTTCTCCCAGCCTTGATTTGTATAGACAATGTTCCCAACCTGCCACGCCAGGTCCACACCCCAGACACTGACCCAAACACCTCCATGCAAACCTGATGGACTTCAGCCAAAGCAGCACAGGCCAGACAGAAACCTGCCTGCCAACACTTCTTACTGATGTGAGATTCAAACCCTGATCCCAGAGAAGATGGGGCAGTTCTTAGACCAGCAGTTTAATCTCCCAACTCCTACAGTTCCACGACTCCTCAGGCACTGATTTACTGCCAACAGGGACACTCCAGCCTTGTCCTACCCGTTTCTGAAAGGCTGACGCCACCTCCTGGGAACTGTCAGTATTATGAGCAAAATTACTTTGTCAGTTTGTGGTGATGTTTTGGACACATGCAAGCCCCAGGATGAACCTCTGCTCTCTGCTGTAGAGTCTTGGCAGGTAAGTTGGACTGAGGAGGTGGGTGAGTGCAAGATGTGCACAGTGGTAGCTGTGCTCCTGCTGAAAAAGAGTTGGACGAGGCACCTGACACGTGTTCCTTTTGCACTGACCTCTCTACCCTTCTCTTGTGGCATCTCAGTGCCACAGCTGGGGGATTTGGGGACAACTTGCCCCTCTTAGCCCTGGCATGAAGCACACATGTGACAACAGGGAACACTGCAAAGCGTTCAGGAAAAGTGCTGCACTGCTTGGGGACAGCCAAGAGCAACTGTGCCAGACAAGGTCACCCCCAGCAGGAGGGCCTGGGGACACTGCAGCAAAGCAGCTGCTCCTGAGCCAGCGTGCCCTGAGGACAGGAGGAGGCTTTGGGCCACATCCTTACCGGGGGCTGGAACTTCTCCTCCTCTTGAGATGGTGTTTCCCAGAGCTCTTGCAGTGACCTTCCAAGTTCAGCTGCCTCTCATAGGGAGATGGGACAGTGCTGGAAAGAGAAACCAACACCAAGGCTGAGAGCAGAGTGAGGCAGCGGAACTACCTCCTGCTCAGACCCCAGGATACAGCCACCAAAGGCACAGAAAATGCCCAAGTGGGACCAGGACGGCCCTCAGTTCATGCCCCATTTCATGTTCCAAATCACCTCCTCAGGATGGAGGAGCAAGGAAGGGTAGAGTGCCACTTTTAGCCTTTAATCCTCCCAAGAGGCGGAATGCAGGGCCTAAGTCCTCTTCTCTGCCATTCCCTGGGGCCAGGCAGTGGGTACAGAGAGTCTCAAGGTCTTCAGGAAGGAGAAGGCAGCATGGGAAGGAAAAGTTGGTTACCTGGGGTCGAATCTCAGTACAATATAACCCAGTTGCTTCAAGTGGCTGAACACCTTAGAGCAAAGGAAAGCAAGAAGGTTACATGACAGCCCTAAATAAAAACAATTTACTTCAGTTCCACTATGACTGAGTGAATACAGTGTGGCACTGGCAGAGGAGAAAATGCCAGGGTTAGGAGCCAAAGGAAAGGTGGGGAAACAGGAGCTGAACATCTGGAAGAAGGTGAGTGGGAACAACTGAGGATGACTTCCCTCCCCTTCCCTCCCAGATCATCCTACCCTGCTTCCAGCCACTGGAAGAGCTTGTGTGGCAGAGGCTGGGCTTTCTGCCTTCGTCCTCCTGCAACAGCTGGAGGTCCCAACACACCTGGTAATGTGACAGGCTCATTGCCTCCTGGCACAGCAGGGTCTCGTAGGCTTCCTGGATGGACAGGGGCACATCCCTGTAAAAGAGCTGGACAGAGCCCTGCAGGCAGAAGCTGGGTGTGAGTCACAGGAACAAACTGAAGCTCATACCAGTCCTTTCCCACTGGTCCTGACAGCTGGTCCCAGCACCCTCCCTGACATGATATCCATCCCTCCCCATGTGCCACCTGGACTACCTACAGTCCCTTTCCCATATCCTGATTTGATCAGCCAGGTAAGAAGTTCCCACCCACAACTCCCGCTCCAGTTCCTGCATCTGTTTGGTGGATGCAGCTGGGAGCAAAATGCTTAACTGATAAAATAATCACTGCTTTAAAAGATAATTAAACTTCGATGATCTGAGTGATTCAGGAGACAGCACAACAATGAAAGCACTTATGACCAATATAACTGAGAACTGGAGCAGAGGAATCAATGGCAGCTTCAGGTGTCACCAATTGGTGCCTCCTCAGAAGCATTTACTTTCTTTACAGACCCAGAGATCCCACAGGTAACTACTCCAGGGAATAGCAAATGACCTCTAGGAGGCTGGTTTAGGCTACACCTCTTTTTCCTCCCTTTTTGTTTTTTTAGGTGGTATTTACTCATAAAGGAAACAAAACCCTAGGAACCACACCTTTCCCATGACATAGGCTGAAGGCATCTCACTGGTTCTTTCTGCTCTTCATGGGATTTTGTACTCAGCATCTGACTAAACCATTTTATTGCCATCAATTTGTTTACAAACTATTTGTCAGAATGCCAGGGTAAAAAGTCCCACCTTTGCTGTCAGGATTTAAGGGACTGCATCCGCTGCTCACACTCTGTTTTGCTAAGTGATAAAAACTCCCTTTAGATCAATGCACCAATTCTACTGACAACAGGCTTTGCTAGAGAGACAAAAAAAAACCCCTCCCTACAGCAAAGAAATCCAGCTGAGCCCTAAGCAGCATTTCTGCAAGCAAAAAAGCACTGAACACAATATGGTCTCACTACTTCATCTGCCACACTTAAATTTCTTTCTGCCATATATATTGGGAAGAAATCCCAAACAGCAACCCCAAAGATCTCTGCTTAAGCTGAATGAACTGGCCACAGATCCAACTAACACACTCTGTCAGTGGCACAGAGGCTGCTTGAGAGTACAAGGTGTGAACCACAGCCTGGTGACAAACAGCTCCATCAGCAACACACCAAAAGAGACAATTCCTTGAGAACCAGATGTTTATCAGTTGCTACAGCTCCTCCAATCATTCAGTGAGGAGCCAGTGCCCCCATCCTACTTACACACTCCAGCAGGTACAGAGCTTCCTCGGGCAGCAGACACTGTTTGCCTCGGTCGGAGAACCCCATGGTGTGCCAGAACTTCCCCTGGAACAGCAGCACAAATCCCTGATGGGTTCTGGCTGTTCCCTGCTGACAGCCAGGCTCCTTCCCATTGCAAGAAGCAAATTAAGGAATCTGTGAGGCAGCAGGAGATGATGGCACTGAGCACACTCTGTAGCACTCACCGCAGGGGACTTCAGCTCCACGATGCCCTGTTCTGGCTTCCACTCAGCTTTCACCAGATTCCCCCTGAGAAGGTTAAAGATTGGGTTTTTACCACTTGTGTATCCTGCAATCAGCTCCTGGTGTAGCAACACAACAAGCTCAGGAGGGCATCAAAAGGCAGGAAATTTCCAGGTGGCATTTTTACAAGGCATTATAAAGACACCATACCCTAGATCTAGCAGCATCACCTTATCATCACCACCAGTTAAAAGTGTCTTCAGTCAGCACCACAGAGACATGTTCATAGGCTACAGCAGCTTGCTGGAGATGCATGGCCTAACCTGGGACATGGGGATATTGAGGAACTAACACAGGCTGCCCAGAGAAGCTGTGGCTGCCACGCTCCTGGAAGTGTTCAAGGCCAGGCTGGATGTGGCTCTGAGCAACCTGGGCTGGTGGAAGATGTCCTTGCCCATAGCAGGGAGTCCAGTAGGGTGATGTCCCTTCTAACCCAAACCATTCTTTGATTCTGTACCATACAATTACTCAGCTGCTGCCAAGACACCCTCAAATCACTGTACCCCACCCACGTGGAATCATAGGGAAAAACGTAGCTGCAGGCCAAGAAAAGAAAGTGTGTGTTGAGAGGAGGGTGTGAATGTCTCCCAAGTGATAAGCACCAAAGTCTGGCAGCACTGCTGAAACCGCCAAAACCGATAAACCAGGGACACTGACACCTGGTCAAATATGCACAAGACCCCACAGGAACATCAACAAGACAC
>VZRX01006856.1:103899-136155 GCA_013398075.1 Notiomystis cincta
GGTTTCGCGCTGCCTCCGCACAACACCCGCCGCTCCGCAGGGATGGGGAGAACAGAGGGTGAAACGAATCAGGGGTTGGAGTAAAGGGCAGGAAGATCACGAAGGGATACAGGATACGGGTAAAAGAGGCTGGATTTAAGGTGGAAAATATTTTTTAAAATAAAATAAAAAAAGGAAGGGAGGAAGGGAGAAAGAGAGAAAGAGAGAAAGAGAGAAAGAGAGAAAGAAAGAAAGAGAGAAAGAAAGAGAGAGAGAAAGAAAGAAAGAGAGAGAGAAAGAGAGAGAGAAAGAGAGAAAGAAAGAAAAGAAAGAAAAGAAAGAAAAGAAAGAAAGAAAGAAAGAAAGAAAGAAAGAAAGAAAGAAAGAAAGAAAGAAAGAAAGAAAGAAAGAAAGAAAGAAAGAAAGAAAGAAAGAAAGACTAATTAATATTAGTCCCAGGTTCGGATATCTGCTCTGTCTGGGGAGCAGTGCAGCATCTGGAGCATCTGTCCCTCCCCTCTTTCCCCCAGGAAAGCTCACAGGACCTTCTATCACGTTTTTCCCCCTCTCTCCTCACTGTATTTCTTAAATACATTTTCCTAAGGAAGACACGTCCTTAAATAATAAATTCTTAATCATTATAATATAAACAACTCTTGAGTTCTCATAAATTATTAAATTCTTATAAAACCAATAAATTCTTCAGGACATTTCCCCAGCATCAGTGATGGGCTCAGCCTGCTGTGGGGCTGTTGGAACCACGTGGAAGCAGCCAGGAGTGCCTGGAAGTGGCTGTGTCCCGCTCACTGGGGCAGGATTGTCCCTTCAGTGGTGTCCCTGCTTCTCCCGGCTCAGGCTCCAGCAGTGGCTGCTGCAGCGATCCAGTGGGGCTGGGAAACACAGAACCCCCCTCACACCTCTGCCAGCATGGCTGGACTGGCTGCCTGGGAAGGCATGGGCAGATCTGCTGGGGAAACACACCAACAGGTCAAGTTTCACCCCAAACCCAGCTCCTGTTGCTGTGGGATATCTCACAGGAGGCACTGAGCCTCAAGCAGGAAAAACACGGCTTTCCCCCCCCCAGAGTCCCTGTTCCAACTGTGGTTTCCCAATAAAAGCCCTTTGACAAGATGCCAGCACAGGGAGATGGATGTAAAAACCATTCCCTTCCATTTTCCACTGAAATTATTTCATTTTCTCTTCCTGCCTCGTTATTTCCTCCTAAATTTCACCTTCACCTTGTGAGGGGATCAATGATTTTGGCCAGCAGTTCCTCTCCATGGCATGTGGGGGGACAAGGACCCTTGGATTGGCCAGGGGAAGAAAGCTGTGCAGGGGCAGTACTTTTGCACCCTCATTTCCAAAAAATACATGTGTCCTGCTGGCTGCTGGGGCTGCCTGGTCATCACATAATCCCAGGACTCCACTTTCAACTTTCAGGCTGTCACCCCTTTGTTTAGCTCAGTCTTGCCCTAAAATAGCTCTGTTTAAATTGCTCAGGGAAAAGCTCTGATCCAGAATTTGCTTTTGTCACCCACTGTTATTACAAGACCCAGAAATGTCAAGACTAATCTCAGTTCATGTTTCTTTTCAATGCTGGGATTTTAGCTGTCAGGTGGGGGGGGATGTCCTGTTCCTCTCAGGGGCACCAGCAGAGCCTTGTTGGGATGGGACTCCTGTTCCCCCCACATGAATCCTCTTATCAGCCCTAATTCTGAGTGTCAGCAGCTTGGTGTGGGTGGTCCTGGGGGCTGCACTTCCCAGTCTCCCCTCACAAATCAAGGGTGAGGTGGGCCTGGTTGCTTCCCTTTACTTATTCTGGGTTTGAGTTAAGATTTTTAACATTAAGTTTCTGTTCAGCTGCTTTGAAACCACAACTGTGGTGCTCATGGGGGTGTGTGCTTGTGTGGGTTTTTTTTCCTTAAATTTGGGGTCTTTTTCCCTTTGCAGTGGAACCCAAATGTGTTTTGAGTGGAGGTTGATTATCCTGGGTTCTCTCTGTGGCCGGGGTTGTGGAAAGAAGCTAAATTAATGGTCACTGAGCTGAGCAGCAGTGAGCCCTGGCCCTGTGGGTGGATGCTCTGCTCAGAGGGTCCTGGCAGCTCAGATAACCATGGATGATGTGGGGCTGTGGGCCTGGAGGCTGCCAGGGAGGAACAGCGAGGGAGAGGGCAGGATGCAGCCTGGAGGAAGCTGATGGTGGAGGCTGAAGCTGCTCCTGCCTTCCCTGTGTGCCCTCATGCTGAGTCAGAAAGGGCTTGGTTTGACTGCAAAAACACTGGGTAAACCAGAGGGTGCATGTGGCCCTTGGAGCAGGTGAGTGTGGTGGGTTTGCTCACTTCTCCGTGGTGGGCTTTCTTTTTTCTGATTGGGGAAAAATGCTCATAAAGTACAAAAAGATCATTAGGATTAAAAATGGGGGCTGGCTGCCTCTTCTGAGCAGGGCAGCCTGCTCCTGGTTCTGCCCCCAGTCCAGGGGGAAGCAGAGCTGTGGTGTGTGGGGATGGGTTTCAGTCCTTCCAGCCTTTTTCATTTTCTGTTGTGCTCAAGCTGTGTTTGTGCAGTCCCTGTAAGCACAAGCTCCTTGTGGTTAACTCCTGGATGAACCTGGTGTAAATAGACTCAGTGTTTTTTGAAAAAACAGGGGAAGGTTTGGCCTTGGGATTGTTTTTCTGGTTTCATATAGCAGAGCCAGGTGGGAATTGCATGCTCTGTGCTGGAGCAGAACAGCTCTGCCAGGTACAACTACCTGCTTTAATCCCTGTGTTAACAACTCCTGCAGTTCCTGGCAGGGTGTTTGGAAATATTTTAGTAATTCTGCAAAAAGCAGCTGTGCCTCAGCCTTTACAAATGGTAACACTAGGAAAGCAGTGTCTGGGATGGATAACATGGCCCATCCTCTGGCCTTCATTGCAACCCATGGAGTTTGTCCTGATACCAGGAGGATTTGTGTGTAGATGATTTGCATGATTTGGAACAGAAAAGGATGTTACAAATGTTCAGTACCAAGCTGGATGGGCCTTTGAGCAGCCTGGTCTAGTGGAAGGTGTTCCTGCTTAAGGCAGGGGTCTGGAATGGGATGAGCTTTAGGGTCCCACCCAAACCATTCTGTGATTCTCTGAAACTCCCTAAAACTGGCCAGTGCCTCAATTCTTGTGTGTTGCAATGCCTGTGATAAATCACAGATGCTTTGAGCTATGCCCTCATCATCACTCCCCAACAAGCCTGCAATCATAGGTTAGCAATCAGTTGCCTGATTTTTATTATACTTAATTATATTCTAGTGGAAACATCTCAGTTCTGAGCTTTCAGAGCACCATTTAGACAACTTAAACTTTGTACAGTAGACCATGAGCAGGGGTGGTTTGGCAGCCCATTACAACAGGATTTGGCAGACCTTGAACATACACTGAAATATTTGGGTTTGGATGCAAAGCAGGTAATGGTGTCAGGTGTTACAGCTTGTCTGGGAGGTGTGGGATCTGTTTTCTAGCCTCACCTGGGAGTCTTTTGGCAAATTCCTTATTGCTTTAGGATGCCTGTGATCATTCCCACAGCATGTTACAGCTGGGAGTTTGGGCCAAGCAATGGAAAGAGACTTTTGTCCAAACAGGAGATTACTGAGGAAAGTTTTTGGGCTAAACCTCTTATCAGGGCTGGGCTTGGAAGACAGAAGGAGGTTTTTAAGAAAAAAAAAAAGAAAAAACCAACAAATAAACATGTCTTTGAGAACAGGACTTTGGGAATTTAGCAGTTAACACCTCTCCATAATCACTATGTGCTCTGGCTTGCTGACATCGACTACTGCCTCCTGATGGCTGAGAAATGGGAAGGGCTTAAATTTCACTCTCTTTCCTAAATTTGTGGTAGAAATTGCCTTTGTGTGACTTTCCATACTGCAGGACAATTCTTGGGGCTCTGCTCTGCGGCAGGAAAACAGAATTAGTGTCGTTATGCAGGGCTGTGGTACCCAGCCAGCCACTGGAGACCCCAGTACTGAGCTGAACCTGGGCTTTCAAATGCCACTGGGTGCCTTTCTGGAGCTGCTTCTGTTTGGCATCTAAGCATTTATTTGCAGTCACTTACTGGAAACTTCACTTTGTTAATTACACGTGAAAACCAAGGAACCACGAGTCAGGAGCCTTTCTTACCTCAGTGATGGGCTGGGCTGGGAGAAATGCTGAGTTATTTCTCTCTGGAGAGAATGGCTGAAGCTTTCCTCATTTCCCCAATTTGCCTTGGCATCCTGCTCATGGTTCAGCTGGACAGACTGACACTGGGGTGCCTGCCTGGGCTGAAGGAGCCTCACTGTGCAGAGTTTGAGGCTACAAATTACGCTCCTTGCTCGAGTTTCATAACTTCTGCCGTGTGTTTGTGCTCACCAGGTAGCTGGAAATGTCTTCCCTGGCTTTGGTCTGGAGAAGCACTCAGAACCCTGCTGGGTATTCCATGGAAGGAGATGCCTGGCAGGGAAATGCCTTTGGGTCAGAGACAAGCTACTGAGTCAGGACACCCAGGGTGCCCTTGGCTTGAGCTGGAGACTGAGAGGGAGGAAATGTTGTTTAAGGCAAGGAACTGAGAGATTAAGGATCTGCTCTGCAGTGTCTCATTAGCTTGTGAAGCTCCAGGCTATTCCTTACCTGTCCTGTGCTCCCCAGGCTTTAATCCAAATGGGATGGACAGTTCAAGCTGTGCTGCTTGTGTGGCTGAGTCCATGAGCAGGGTGAGATGTGGAGCAGCAGGTGATCTGTGTTCAGAAAGGGTGAAGAGCTGCTCAGTGTCTGCACCAGACCCAGGACCACTGAACTCTCTGTGTCTGTGTTTCAAAGGTCTCTGCTTAGTTTATTTGGGATGCTGGTGTGTGCCTCTCTGAGCTCTTGGGTTTAATTCAAATGCTACAGCAAGAGTTTAGGATAATGATGGTATTTTAACAGCTCCAACAAGCAAATCAGCCTTGTGAACACCCAGTGCCACCTACAGCACTGTGACAGGCTGAGACAGCTTCAGCTGCAGTACTACAGCAGGTTGGTTTGCTCTTGGTACACAAGGCTGAGAGGATGGTGCTCGTTTCCTCTTCTTGTGGGAAGCAAACTGCCAGCAGAGTTATTGGATGAAGTGGGAAGGGATGAGTCTGCAGCTGGTGTGAGGCACCGAGGGGTGGGAAGTAAGGCTGATTGGGACTGTGCTTTGTGCTGTTTGGAAACTGGGCTGCTGCTCAGAAGCTGGCCCATGGGCTGGAGGGGCTGGCATGCCCTGCTCTGAGAAGGAAGGTGGGAGGGGGCTTCATGTGATGATTTTTGACTCCTTTGTCTGATATCCCTGCTCCTTCTCCACTGCTGGGTGCCCTGCTCTCACTCCACACTTCAGTGCTGGGAGGAGGTTTGCCACTGTATGACACTTGCAACCCCCCTGATATCCTCCTTGGTCTCCCTCCCTCCTGGGTGTGTGGCTTCAGCAGCCAAGCTGGGAGCCTGGTGGGCTTGAGATGATACCCAGAAGGTCTTTGATCCCAAATGTCCCACTGCTTGTGGGATCTTGCAGAGGGAAGCCTGTCTTTGGGGCCATTAAACAATTGTTAAAGACTCTGACCCTGCACAGGGCTGGTCTTGGCTTGACACTCCCCAGCCAAGTTCTGCTGCTTGCATTTGAAGCTGCGCACAACTTTCAGAGCCTACACCAAGGCTGTTTTGTGGCTGTAACTCCCTTTTGTTTTAAACTTACAACCCGAGAATTTTCTCTCAGATGTGTACATGGCATTTTGTGTGATTGGATTCCATCTGGAGTAAAAAGGCAGGTTTGTAGGAGTGGTACATCTCTGCACTGGAAGAGCTGTGTAAATTGAAAACCACTCAGTGCCTGAGGGCTGCTATCTTTCTGCCAGTCAGTACAGATTGTAAAGGCAGTTGTCTGCTTTTTGCTCTTCAACAAGGCTTAATGCTGGAGGAGAGAGTAATTTTCACCTGACACAGCAAAGGTATTTTTTTTTAACTCCCCTAAACCCACAGATGTGCTGTATGGAGCACTTGGGGGAGGTGTGGAGTCCAGTCTGTGTGTGCAGCAGCCCTGGGACATTTGGATGAATATTGAATGTGGCAGCTCCTGCCACACGTGCAAGGACTGTCCCATAAATTTTTCCCTATAACCAAGGTACTTTTCCCCCTCTTCTCCCATAAATTTGTGGCTAAAAATTCAACTAATTTGAAAGCCTGTGTCCATGATGGGCTCTACTGCCTGTGCTTGCCTCATAGAAGTTGTTTGAGCTCCTTGTTTTGGGAAATAGTTTATGTCCTGACCTACTGCTCCTGGTCATCCTGGGGGCACTGAGCTTCCCAGGAGCAGTTGGGTGCAAAGGCTGTGCCTCTCACTGCAAACCTCTGCAGATTCAGGCTGTGCCTCACAGGTGGCTCCAGAGCAGCTCACATTTGTGTGCAGCTAAATTAATGTTTTTATTTAATTTATTACGGTTGGGAGCACTGAGAACTGGTGTCAGGAATCTCTCAATGTCCATCTCTGAAGCTTTAAAAGATGTGTTCAGGCTGAACTTGGGGGACAGGCTGGGATGCCACCTTTGCATGCAGTGCTCTGAACAATGACTTGGAAAAGTAAGGGTGATGCCACTGAAGGGAACAGCCATGCTCCTTTCTCCTGAAAGCCTCATTTTCCTTTTTTCAGGCATTGCTGGGAGCTGTCAGTAGCTGTAGGGATGAGTAGATTTGATCAAGAAGCTGTTCCAGCAGAAATGGCTGCACAGTGTCAACTTGAGCCGAGCACAGCTTTATCCTAATGCATCTGGAGAGATTTTTTTTTTATTTTATTTTTCCCTTGGTGCACTCCTGAAAGGAGATGGAATTTATGTTGAAATACCTGGCAGCAAGCTGCCCTGCATGCAGGGGACAGCCTGAGGATGGAGTTTAGTTAGAACTGATCTGCAATGTGTGTGAGCAGCCCTGCTATCCAGTGGGTAAAATGCAGGAGCCTCCGAGGGGGTGGAGGGTGGGGAAAGTCTCCCTGCCTTTCACTGCTGGGTGGGAAGGAGGATTGGTTTCAGGGTGAGAGGCAAGGACAGGGAGGTGATCTGTTCCCCCCCTTTGGCCAGAAATGCTAAAGTGACTCTTACAACTTTGGTATCAGGGGTTTTTAAAAGGATACTGAAAGCTTGGAAGGCATCTGGAGGGAAATGCCTTGGAGGGAAGGAATGCAAGAACTCAATCTGCTTAGTCCTTATCAAATGAAGGACTGGGTGACTTAATTACACTTAAGTACTTTTCCAGATAACAAAGAGAACTTTAATCTTGCAAAAAAAGGCACAATGAGAGCTTGTCTGAAGGATAAAATCAAACCAATTGCACCTAGAAATACTGTGCAGTCTGCTAATGACTTCCACCCAAAGGGGGAAGTTGTCTCCTGGTGGGACAGCATGAACTGGCCAGATTTGTTTTGCATATTGACTAAACCAAGCACCTGAATGGGCTGAAAAACACAGTCATTGGAGTGCTCACATGGGAAGGGAGGTGTTTCCCACCATGGAATGAGGGCAGTGGGCTCTGTTTTCAGCACTGTAAGGCTGCAGGGCCCAAATTCTGGGGTTTTGGACATCTGGCCAACATCTTTGTACTGCCTGTGACAAAGCAGCTGTGCAGATAAGTGGGATGATGGTCCTGCCTTGGTCTCAGCACCCACAAACTGATGTCCAGAGCATGTTCAGGCAGCCAGAGGCAGAGCTGGTGTTCCCTGGTGCCGAGCTTGCTGGAGGCAGCGGGTGGAAAGAAGTCTGTGCTCATATGAGAGCAGAGAAATTGCTTCTGCTGGCTCTGGTTTTGCACTTTTAATGCTGCTGTTGGCATTAGAAGGGTATTGTATCCAGATTATTCATGCACTGCTAATAACTCTTGCCTTCAGTTGCACCCAGCACTTCAGCTGTGCTGAAGCCAAGGGAGCTGAGAAAAGTCAGAATTTGATATTAAATAAATCTGCAGCGTTTTCCAAAGCATGGCTATAGAACAGGGAACAGCATGATCCCTGCTGCTGGCAGGAGTAATTCCATTTAAATGATATATCTGCAGATGGAAAAGCTGCTGGTGGATCTGTCTAGTGGTGTAGAGAGAAATGGAGCACCAGGCTTAGAACACCTGGTAAAATAAGCTTTTGTCTTTTCTTATGGACTGGAGATGAAAGGTGTGTGGGTCAGGCAGCTCTCCTGCTGCAAGGAGGTAACAGATATTCCAAGGAGGATACAGGAGCATGGAAGAGTCCCCCTAAAATGCTGCTTGCCCTGATGCTGGACAGACACCAGATGTGAGCCCTGTGTGTAGGGGGGAAATGGGAAGGTGCAGCACTGGGCTGTGGCACCACCCTGGGATGGAAAACCTCCAGGGAAGCATTGCTCTTGATGAGATCCATTTGCAAGAAAATGGAGTGCCTTTCTCAGGCATTGGAAATTCCACCTGCAAATGCAGCCCTGGGGCTGAAGGCTGCTTGGTTCCTCTTTCAGCTCTAGCAAGGCTCCAGAAATCTGATGATGCCTTTGAGGAAGGATCCTTGTTTAATTAAGTTGAAAGTGTTGGGAGGCAAGTGAGTAATTTCCTTTGTTAGCTGCTGCCTTGCTTGGGGAATGGCTCACCTTGTAATTAATGAAACCTCTCCCTTCTGTGGTGCATGGAAAACTGTCTGGAGCCTAAAGAAGGCTCAGACCCTTGCAGAGGTGCCCTTGCTGCTTAGGAACACCAAAGATGCAATTGGTTTTTGTGGGGAACAGACCATCTAGCAGCAAAATAACCAGCTCCCAAGCAAGCAGGTAAATAAACTGGATGTGTCAGGGGTAAAAAATTCCTAGGGGAGAATGGGGATGTCTCCAAGAGGCATTGGAGGCCCAGGAGCAGAACTGCAGGACTGGGACCTCACCGACCTCACCGTGTGTTCAACTGGATCCTGGTGCTGCTGAGCTGCTCCTTTGCACAGGGTGAGTGAGATGTGTGACTGTGAAAACTTGTGTCAAACTGAAAATCCGAACATACCCACCCACTGCAGGCGGTGTCAAAAAGCAAGAAACCTCACACAGAGCCACAGGGGGGAGAGCCAAAGGCTGCAGTGTTGCAAGGTGAGGCTGAAACTCCCCACAGCAGGATGGAGAGCCCTGCAGGAACCCCAGGCAGTCTCTGGTCCCCAGTGGATGGGCCTTGGCTCCAGCTGTGCAGCCTGATGTTGATAAGGATGAAGAGCTCCAGACACTCACATTGACTTCGGGTGTGGAGATGGAAAGCTCCTCTCTCTTATCACTGATAATTCTCCAACCTAATTTCTCTTTCTCCATGCAAACCAACAGCTGCCTGCTAAATCCCAAGCAGGTTTTGTAATTGGCCCCATTTCCCTGGAAGCTCTGCCACAGCAAAGCAGATTTTGTCATCTTTTCATTCCTCAGGAAACTTTTCTTTCTGGATGAAGAATGAACTTTTTTCATTCTGCCTTCAGTCCTTCCAGGTGTGGCTTGTGGGGCTTTCTGGAACTGGAGGAACAGTTTATCTCTGCTCCCTGGCTGCATTGTTAAATTCCTGATAATGCAGAAAATTGAGAATCATAAATATGTAATTGAGCTTCCCATAGTTCCTTTTTGATTTTGGGTTTGTTTTGGGGGGTTTTGGGGGTTTGTTTGTTTGTTGTTTTTTTGTTTGTTTGTTGGTTTGGGATTTTTTTTGGGGGGGGTGTTTGGTTTTGGTTTTATTTTGTTTTTTTGAGTTTTGTTTTGTTTGGTTTTTTGAGTCTTGGGAAGTATGCAGGACTGCATTTGGGGTTCTTGCTGGTTTGCTGGAATAGGACCCTTTGAGTTAAGGAGAAACTGACACCACTGGATTCTGTCCGGGGCTGCTATAGGGTTTTGGACAATCCTGATATTGTGGATCTTGATTCTCTGGTGGAGAGAGACCAAGTACACAGCAAACCCTCTTCCAGGAGTGTCCAGTGCACCAGGGGCCTGCTGCTGCCAAAAAGCTGCATTTGGGAGTTAAAGGGAAAGGGGGTGATGGAAATCCTGCAGTTGTGGACTGCAGTGGCTGCAGGACTTTAATGCTGGCCTGGAGAAAGATCCTGGTGAAGCTGATGTGATTCTGAATGCGTTTGTCAAAGGCAGCTGCAGATCTGTGCTTCCTCTGCTTGCCTCCAAGGTCTGTCTCAGGACAAGAATTTACTGGGAAACAGTGGAGAGTGATGGTTCTAACCCTTTCACAACTTTGGACAGCTGAGGCTCACTGCCAGGGTCCTGTGTGCTGGGATGGGCTGTGTAAATGGGGGCTGCAGGCACCTGTGCCAGGCAAATGTGCTGCTTTTCCTTGGTGCATCCCATGCAGGCAGGGGTACAGCCCTCACCTTGGGCTCCTGGATTTCCCTGGCAACTCCCCATGGCTGAGTGCTCAGGGAACACAGTAAGAGCCTCTCCTCCTGGCAGCCCCAAGGCTCACTCTGGATAAATTGGCAGTATCAGCCTTTGTGTTGCTGAGCAACTCTGTGGGCAGCTGTCAGTGAAGGAGGGGGCTGTGAGTTAGGGAGGGACCCACATCTGCTGGCTCTAATTCAAGGTCCTGGCCCTGATGCAGACTGGAGCCTGGTTTGGCTACTTGTCTTAACTCCAGCCCTGGCTGAGTGTTCACAGTGCTGTAGGGTTCACAGATTCCATCCAACAGTGTTTGTATTTGTTCCTAATGCTTTGGTCGTGGCAATAAATCCCAGATCCTCTGGCAAATTGAATCTCACCTGGGAGTCTGAGAGAGCTATAAACATTGATGGGCTGAGGTGTTCTGCTGTCTCCCAGCTTCCTTCAGCTCTGCAGGATGGTGCCACCTTCCCTCAGCCCATTTTGGGATCATGTCCAAGGAGGTGAGAAGCTTTCCCTCCCTCTGCCTCTTGGGCTGCCAAGGAAGAGTGTCCTGGGGTAAGAGTGCTGGTGCTGTGGAGGGGGAGAGGTCACCTGGACATCCCACAGGTGGGCCCTGAGGGTGACAAACTGCTCTCCAAGGCTTGAGCCCTCCTACAGTGGAAAAAATAACTTCCAAACTTGCCTTGTTTCCTGTTTGTCCTGTCTTAGGAAAGATAAGACATTTGGGCTTGCTATTCTAAAGCCATTTCTAGCCTTGGGTGCCCCACAGCTTTGGACTTTAATAATCAAGCTGAAAATCTGGTTCCTCTGAAGGGAGGTTCCCAAAGAGAACCCAAGCCTGGCACTGCTGGGTAGTGAAGCTGCCAGAAGCAAAGGGGAGTTTCTCCATGGGTTTGTGAGAATTGCACTGAGGACAGAATCTTGCCTGTTACTGCTCTGCCTCTATCAGAAAGGAGATACCTGGGGCAGCCACTGTGGTGGAAAGAGGCTGATTCAGACCTTCCCTGGTGAGGGTGAGGAGGGCACTGTGTGTTAGTGCTCAGGGAGAACCCAGCTGTTCCCTGGCCAGGGATGGGGCTCAGCTGGGCAATCTCTTGCTTGTGTGCCCCAAGGTCCCAGGGCACTCACCCTGCCCCAGGCCTGGGATCAGCAGTTCAATGAGAAATCTTCATCCAAAGGATGCTGCAGGGGAGGAGCTGTCAGAAGGGAATAGCTTGGCAGGACTGGCTGGGAAGTGATGGATGCTTCTGAAATCCAGGCTTGTGGCACCCAGAGAGCACCATCAACTGCAGCCTCCCTGTGGATTGAAGGTCAGTCCCCCTGAGATCTGTCCATGCTGATTCTCACAGTGGTGCTGGGGCTGTCCTGACCAGTGGTTCAGCTCCCAAATCTGCTGTCCCAGCAACAAATTCCAGCAGCTTCCGCCATAATTTGCCAGTCCCTGAAAATCCTGCACTGGTTTTGCATGTTGTTCCTGAAGGCTGAATTGAATGTTTTTAAGCATTTTGGCCTCTGGTATTCTTTGCCACCCACTCCCCTGACCTGCTTTGCACTGTGACTTTCTCCTGGTCGCAGCCTGTGGTTCCCCAACATCAGTCTCCATTAGGTGACACCTCTTTACCAACATTTACATGCTCAATGTACAACCAGTTAATTGCTGTGCAATTGCTCACCCAGGTGATTTATTACAAGCTGAGCCAGTCACAGGCTATAATAATTAATCTGCAAATTGAGCTTGCCTTTAAATTAAGCCATACATTATAGCAGCAGGATGGGTAAATGTCATCTCTGTGGATTTAGAAGGAAGTGTCACTTCTCCCACCAAAACAAACCATGGTGGCTTTAATGTGGCTTTAATGGAGCTTTCATGTGGCTTTCATGTGTCACATCATCCCCAAGCACTGAGAAGCCAAAGCAGGGATTGATCTTGGAGCACTGAGAGCAAAGGGTGAGTTCATTCAAATTATTGGGAGCCATCAGCACCAGAAACCAACTTTCCATGTGAAGCAGAGCAGCTCAGGCACCAGGCTGAAAACTAATCCTAATCCCAAACTTTGCCTCTAATCCCCTGATGTTGGACTTGATTTAAAATAGCTTGAGAATAAAGGAAAAAGAAGATTTAATTTTTGCTTGTTTTGCAGCTTCCACAGGGCTACATCTCCCTGATCCAGCTGGGAGAGTCAATAGGTCTCAAATGAGCAATGCATGGTATAAATTCCTCAGTAAATACCAAATGCCTTTTTGGTTTTCTGCATCTTTTAAGACTTGGGAAGGAAACTACTGTCACGTGGGTGGATCCATCATTTAAAGAGGACAAAAGCTACTGGGAACTGAGTGGTGTCAGCAGCTGGAAGTTCAATGTTTCTGTAAAAACAGCCCTTCCTATGCCATGTGTGGCTGATCTAAACTTTAAACTATTCCCACCTTTCCTTTTGTTTGATTTCCCCTTAAGTGAATCCTTTCAGGGATGGTTGTTAATCCATCCACATTTGAGCAGGGGGTCTCAGGAGTGTCTGTGGTGCTGAACACTGGCCATACTGGTTCTGTCCCCCCTTCTCCTGCAGCTGGGAGCCCAGCTCCCACCCATTCATTCACTCATTAATCCCTTTCATTCCCTCCTCATTTGTTCGCATCCTCTGCAGCGTGGGGAGAAAATTGCAATCTGAAAACAAATAGGAATTCATCTTCTCTTTGGAAATAAAAGCTGGTCCATTTA
The DNA here is from genome assembly GCA_013398075.1 of Notiomystis cincta. Taxonomy (NCBI): domain Eukaryota; kingdom Metazoa; phylum Chordata; class Aves; order Passeriformes; family Notiomystidae; genus Notiomystis; species Notiomystis cincta. Next base: position 116,961 of record VZRX01006856.1, read on the forward strand.
AATACTTTGTTCTCTTTGAGGTTTGCCTGTGTGCAGATGAGGCTGAGGTCTCCTGTAATGGAGTGGAAGCCTCGGTGCTGGGCAGGGACAAAGCAGGGAACCCATCCCTTCTCCTTTTGTATCTCCCCCAAGCTGAAGGGGATGAGATGCATTTTCCAGGGCAGATAGGTCAGCTTTAATGAGATAGCTCCGTGCTGCTCTGTCCTCCGGTGCACATGATGAAAGCAAAGAGATTTGCTGATGAGTTTGGGTTTTTCTGAAGGCTGTGAAGGCATTGTGTGGCTCCTGCCAGGATGTTTATTCCAGCCTGTGCTCAGGGGAGGTGCTGGGCTGTGGGTCCCTGTGATTGCAAATTTGCCTGCTGGGACAATGACCTTTTTCCTGACTCTATGGGAGCCCTGACAGCTCAGGAGGGGCCAGGATCCAAACCCAAGAAGGTGCTCCCCTCCTAGAGGCATGGGAGAGGCTTCTTGGATTCCTGGGAGGAGGAGATGGCAGTGGCATCTCTCAGTCTGCTGCCTCATTCCATCTGATCCCTTCTCTTAGACTTGTCCTTATGAAAACCACAAGCTTTGCCTGTAACTTTGCTGGAAGAACAGATGTAATTCCAAACAAAAGAGACATTGGAGTTCAGCCTACCCAGCTTCCCACCACAGCTGGGCTGGGTCCCAGTGCTTGCTCACGGTTTTCCTGAGCCAGGTGAGCTGCTGTGACCAGCGCAAGGGTGACTGAGCACAAAGCTCCTGCTCTGTGGTGAGGACATGGCTCCCTGGGGGCAAGGGACTCTGCATCATGCTCCTGGCATGGGTGGGTGGGACAAGGTTTGGGGAATTTGTAACCTGCATGTGAGTGGAGGCTGATCTTTTTTCCTCACGGAAAATGGAATGATGCTGTTGCAGAAGTGGAATGGAATAAGTCATGTCCTCCCAGGCTGGACATGAACAAGCTATTTAGCTCCTGCAAACCACTAAGTGATCCTTTAAATGTAAGTTTCCCAATGCAGAGATGTTGAGGTGCTCTGGAAGTGGCTGCTGCCTTCTGAAGTGCCTCAATTTGAAGCTGAGCAGACCCATGAACAGTTTCTCCCTGTCTCATACAAGGAATTTCTTTTCCATCTTGAATAGGCTACATTTCCTGAAAGAAAAGATTGTGAGAGTAATGAACTCTGGAAACTACTTATCTGCCTTTAGAAATAAAAATGCTTTTGGCCTGGAAGCCAAATGATATCTTGCACTTGGCAAAAAGAACTAAAACATACTCCATCTCACATGTCATCTGCTCACAAAACTGCTCTTGATCCACCTACAAAGCTGGAATTGTTTACTGTGTGACTGACAGGGTTTAGCTAGTATCAGTTTCTGGAGGGCAATATAGTGAATTAAATCTTGCAAAGTGAGCTCAGGACTCTTTGCTTTGGATGAGCCCTTTTTACCCTCCTCCTGTCCAAGTGAAATAGTGCTGTTACTTCCCTAGGATGTCGCTAGCCTAAGAGGATAAAGGGATCCTGTTACCCAGTGCTGGCAGTCCTTCACTGCCTCTCTGGCTGCCCTCATCCTCCAGTGTGCTTGGAAAACTGGATAACTTCACCTGCCAGTCTGGGAATAGTTTGTCTACCACAGTGCCAGAGAGGGAAGACCTCCAGAACCCCGTCCCACATCAGTGATGTGCTGGAGAGTCACCACTCCATGGTGACAGAGCCACTGTGACCCCCAAAGGGCTCATGAGCCACTGCCTGCCTGCACAGCTGCTGGGTAGAGTACTGCTGGCTTTTTCCTTAGCCAGAACTTACTGGGTTTGCTTTTTGCCCCTTGAGTTCTCTATAGGCAGAAGTGAGAATCTCCAGCTCGCTGTGAGTGGGTGAAATGAGCTGTTGTGAGCACCCAGAGCAGGGTCCCTTCTGGAGGAAGCAGCACCTGGGTCTGGGCTGACCCCAGCAGCAAAAGGCATCTCTGGAGCTGTGCACTGCTCTGCCAGCTGGAGGCTAAAGCTCCTCCAAGCCTCAGTGCTCTGCCCAACTCATCCCTTTGGCCTCTGTGTCTTGCTCTTGCTCCTCACCACTGCCTAAGGCAACAGCCCCCTGGTCTGCAACCACAGCCAGCAAATCAGGGGGAAAGTGCCATTTCTTGTTTAGAAAACACTGCCTGCACTAAAAATACCTCTGTCCCTGCTACCCAGAGGGTGAATGGAGGAGCTGGGGCTCAGGGGGCCCAGCAGGCTGCCAGAGTGACCAGTGCTGGTTCTTGTGCAAGGCTTGGTTCCCGTGGCTGGCTGGTGACACACCTGGGTCATGAGGCTCTGGCTGCAGGGAGGGGTTTCCCCCTGTCTGGAGCATGGGAAGAGGATTGAATTGAACTTTAAATTTTAAATCATTTGGGTGTCTTTCCACAGAGCTCTCAGCAGGTGCTGCTGAAAGATGTCCAACATCCTTCTTGTGTGGCTGCTCAGCAAATTAGGGCCTGGCCTGGGTTGGGTTCAGCATGTGCTAATTAATATTTAGCTTTAACCACTACACAAATGCAGCTCTGTTGCCTAATCTTGAATGCAGGGTGACCTGGTCCTGCTCAGCTGTGAAGGACTTTCTGGTTTTGCAGCTCTTTGAGGATAAAGAACATGAAAAGGTTGAGCTTTAATTGTGCCTTTAAGTGAATTCAAGTCTCTTGAAAAAGCTGCAGGTTGAAGTAGAGATTTGGGAGGATGAAGTACCTTGCTGCAGGGACAGCTGGTTTGGCAGGCTGGGGCTTGGGGTGACTACAGAGAGATCAGAGCTTGTTGCCTTCTTGCAAGGTTAAAATTGGATGGGGAGCTGCAGCCTGGGCAGGTTCTTCATTTCAGCTGGAATGCTGAAATAGCTGCTGAGGCCATCTCCCTCCTCCACTGGTCTGCAGCAGCACTGCCAGGCTGCTTCTCCTCCCCCAGTCTAACTCACAAGAGAAATTAATTTCTGGAGCTGTTGCTTGCTGTTTCTTCTGAGAAGTGCAGAAATGCTAATGGGAAAATACAATATTTCCCCTCACCTGTCCTCTTACTTTTGAGTTAAAATGCATTCAGGCTCCTGGGAGGAAGAGCCTCTGCTGTGGTAGTCTGTCTTGGTATTTAATTTAATGCAATTTCATGGCCTGTCTCAAAAGGTCTTATTAACAAGGTGGGTGTGAATTCAGTGTGAAGCACTCGAGCAGCACTGCCTCCAGCAACAGCATGCAGGGCCATGTGCTCCTAGTCCTGTCCAGCTGTCTGGTCTGATTTTTAGCTGCTGCTGCCTTTTCTTCAGAGGCAGCTTCCCTCTCGAGGTGGAGGAAGTGATGAGGTCCTGGGGAGAGATTTGTCATGCCCAGCCCATACCCCACCAATGCTGAACCTGTTATGGCAGAGTCAAACTGCCAGAGGGTTAAAATCCCATCACACCAAGCACCAAGAGTCAAGGGAAAGAGCCCAGAATGACTGGTGGTTATAGGGTGGTGAGTGGGTGGGAGACACCCCACAGACACCCTGCAGGGATTTGGAGAGCTGGGTGCCTGCTGACATTTATCCTTGTAGCCCTGGAAGGCTGATTTCCTGCACTGTGAGAGCTGTGGAGGAGGAGGGAATGCTGCTGGTGTTATTGGATTATGGTTGGTGTCAAGGCTGATGTTCCTGAGTCCCTGGGGTCTGCAGCACTGCAGGCATTGACTGGAACAAGTCATGTATTGATACTGCAATCAAGGCTAAAGGCCAGGGTAAGGGATCAGGGTGGGAATTGCTGTGTCTGACACACCAGTAAGACAGTGATGCTCTGGGCTCCCAGCCTTTGCTGCTTAGAGAATGGAGAGGAGGGGAAAAACAACCCCCAGGTGTCTGTATTAAAACCAGCAAATGTGCAGAGGCTCCTTCTCAGGCAGGTGGGGATGCCTGGCACTGAGGTGAGCTTGCACAGCCCTCCCTGTGGAGCTGAGCTGCCTGCCATGAGGGGAGAAGAGCCCTGGCTGGCAGTGTGGGTGCACAGAGGGTGTCACTGGCAGGGGATCCAGAGCCAGGCTGGGGAACACTTCAGCTGTGGGCTGGAGGTAGGTGGGAAGCAGCGTGACCAAAGCCCAGCCTCTCACAGCTGTGTTTGTGAAATCCAGCAGAAACTGCCCTTTGCTGCCCTGGCTTTGTGTGAAGCCCCAGCTTCTGGGAAGTGCTAAAAATTGATAACAGCATCCAAAGGGGGCTCTATTCTCTCCTGTAATGACTCACTGGTGCAGCCATGGGCTGGTTGCTGTGTGCTGCTCTGCCTAAAAGGATGGTTAATATGCTCTACTAGTTTGCATCCCTTACCCACTGTATTGATGTAACTGCAACCAGCTGCAAATTAATTGGGACTTCATTGTCCTAGAGCAAATTGCTTGCAGATGTATCATAAATTTGAAGACAGTGAGCTAGACTGGGGTGGTGCTGGGTGTTCTCTACCCCACTCTGCATCAAACTGATTGACAGTGCTGGGAGGGAAGGAGGGAGGTGTGCTCCAGAGCAAAGCTATCCCAGCCCTGGGTGCTACAGCCTTGCTCAGGGAGCCTGAGAGGAAGTAAAAATAGGAAAAGGGTGGTGCTGGCTGAGCTTTGAAATGAAGAGCTCTTTGTGGAAGTATTTTAGTGTCGTTTGTCATCTCTTTCTGCTGCATTGAGGTCTGAGGTGCAGTGGGAGGGGGTGAGCTCTGGGGGCTGGGGTTGATCCCTGTTCTCTGTGGGAGTGAGGGTCTCGCTGTTCCTGGGCTGGAAGTGCTTTGACCTGCACGTGCAGGCTGGTTCTGGAGCTGGTTCATCTTCACCCAGCACAAGCACAGCGTGAGGGAAGCATTCCCTCTCTTCACAGCATCGACGACAGTGCAGCATCAACAATCTCAAATTAATGATATGTTGAAAGCTCAAGGCTAAGGCAGCAGGAATTAATATCCTTGAGACCTGTCTAGTTCTGCCTCTTCTGACACCTCCTAATTTTCCATGTAAATTGGCTTATGGATCTCTGGCTCTAAGGCTGTGTTGTGTGCTGGGGGAGTCTGGCGTGGCTGCTAGGAAATTATCTGGAGTAATGGTAGGGTTATAATTGTGCTGTAGCTATTCAGATCTGCCTCCCCTGTGTGGACACCCTCTCTGTGACTATCTGAATAATCACTGCATTTAGAGCAGTTTCACTTGCATTTCAGGTTTGTTAAATACCCTGTGCCAGCGTGTGATGGGCCTGTGTGTGCACAGTTGTGCTCATAATAAAATATCATGTTTAATCCTCCTCTTCTATTGACCCAGCCATGCATAAACAGCAGGGACAGTTCTTACAGACTCACCTAAAACAATAAGCTCAGGCTTCAGCTTATCCAAGCAAAGCAAATAAACCTCAGAATTTTGGAGGAAGTAAATAAAGGTGTGAGCACAGCTGCAGGCAAATCTGTTGAAAAGGTATTGATTTGCTCCATTCTGGATCTGTTACTGTACACCAGAACAGGCTGAAATCTGTTTATGTCTTCACAAGAAAAATCAAATGTGGGAGTTGACTTTTTAAAAAATAATGTTGCAATAGGGGCAAAAATCTGTACAAGTCATTTGTTCAGCGGAAATTCATTCAGCTTTTAAATTAGAAAAGGTTTATTGACTGGTGTGTTTTAAGTGCTGATGATTTGGGGACTGTGTAGCACAATGAGAACTTGTCCCTCCACACAATCTATTAAATAAAAACAAGGTATATTTTTATATACAGAGCCAGTGTCCCTTTGTGCTATGGGTTTGCAATTGGAAAATTCCCTCAATTTGCACACTGCTGCTTGGTTTTGAGGCCCAGATGGGAACCATAGAAACATCAATAATAAATCCCCAGAAGAAAGGGAAGTTTTGCTGAAATAATGCCCCTGCTTGACCCCGAAAGATGGTTATGGAAACAAACCTGTGGGAAGCTGGAGGCACAGCCAGGTGTGTGCCAGCCTTCAGGGGATGCTCAGGGGATGCAGCTGTCCCTTTCTCAGCTTCAGCCCAAAAAAGGCTGGCAGCTGCTTGTAGGGAAACGTGTATGAGGGCAGGGATCTTTCCTAAGTCCAGGACAGAGATTTTTCCTAAGCCCAGGACAGAGAATGAAGTTTTCATTCACTTCAAGCACCCAATTTCTGCAGAGTCTCAGCAGAGATGCTCTAAGCACCAGCTTCACTCTGACCAGTTAAAGTATTTTTGTCTCTCAGGGAGGAAATGAAAATGTGCAAACCAGAAACTCTTACAGGCTCAGGAAGGAACATCCATTCCTATGTTAGCTGTGTTGCTAGCATCCCCTTGCTGACACTTTGTGCTTTGTTGGGTTTGCTTTGCTCTGTGGGGTGCTTTGGCAGCAGGGAATGCCTGTGGGGGAGCCTGGGCAGGTGCTGAAACCCCCTTACCAGTTGAATTGAAGAAATATAAAAAGCCAAAATCAACTGTCCTGACAGAGCCACTAACAAGGCAAATAAGAGTGCAATAGATTTTGGTAAAACTTGCCTCTGGTGTTAAACAGCTCAATAATTCTATTCTCAGAGTGTGCTTGAAAGACTTGGGATTGACTTTGAGAGGTTTTTTTATTTTCTTCCCTAAGAGAAAGTAGCAGGAGTTAACTTCAGGAGATGGTGGATTTAAAAAGAAGAAACACAACAAATTATTTCTTTCATAAAGAGCAGGAAGATTGTTTCCCTTTGGCTACTCTTCCCTCAGTGCTGAAATTGTCTTGTTCTGAGTGTCCAGTACCCATTGCTCCTTCTGGAGCTTAAAACAGTCCTCCCAGGGATGCTGCTCACTTCTCCTGACTGCCTCCACTCCACTCTGGCACAATCAGTGCTGACTGGTCTCTTTGCCAAGTCCTTAGAACTTCCCTGCATCTGTTTTCCTTCCCACCACCTGTATCATCACCCTTGGTCATGGATCTTGTTTAAAGATGTCTCACTCCCACTTAGTCAGTGAAAACTGTCCAACTTTTCCCAGCTGATGTAGCCAGATTTTAGCTCCTCACCACTGTCAGTGCTCCCCCAGATTCCTCCTGTGCAGGCTTTACAAGTTAAACCCAGCCTGGGTAACACAGCCCTTTTCTTGCCCATCCTCAAAGTGTGAGGAAGGAGCAGGCTAAAGGAACTGTGGAATTAGCTTAAAACTTGATATCCTCAGAAGTTATCCCATTTCTCTTTAAAGAAGGGATTAAACACTCCTGGAAAACACAGCTGGCAGATCTCAGTGTTCCAGCTCCTCACTGGCTGCTAGAGTCTGTTTTCTGTGAGCAATTCTGGGCATCAGCTGCCTGTCACTCTGTCTTGTACTCATCTGAAGCAACACTCACTGCTGGGGCCATCTCCCCCAGCCCATGGGATGTATCTGAAATCTTTGCAGCTTTTGAACTAAGCATATTTTAAAGAATGAGGTGATTTGGGGAGATTAGAGGATGGAGGTTATGTGCTGTCTTTAACACATCCAGGCTCAGCTGCTCTGCCTGGTCCCTGGTGCTGCAGCTCCTCAGCAGCTTTGGTCTCTCACTGGTGGCTTTGTCTTTTCTTGAGCCACCCACTGCTCTCTCCTGGTTTCCTTTCCTCTACTAAAGGACAGTCAAGACAAGCAGTTGCTTTTCTCAGCAGTACTGTAGATTTTATGTGAGACAACAGCCTACACTTTACAAGGATAAAATGATCCTCTTTCTTCTCCTGTCTCCAGCCTTCATCTGAGGTTTGGGTCATAAATACTTGTAAAACATCTGAAATTTTTAGACTCAGGAGCTAGAGGACAGCAACATGTCAGCTCTCCTTCTTAGCAGCTCATTTTGGTGGCGAAATCAGAGCCCTGAGATGTCAAACTTCACTCTTAGGCAGCCAGGAGAAGCTTTCGGCATGACTCAGACCTTGTTTTGCTTGGCTTTTCTCTAATCCCATGTCATTAATATCAGAGGAAGCAGTGTTGAGTGAGAGCAGGCTCTGAATTTCTTCCCCTGGCAAAGGGGTCTGAGCTGCCCGTGCCCCTGGCCCCTCTCCTGGTGCCATGGTGGGCTGGGCAGTGCTGCCTCTGCCTCCTGGGTGCACTGGGCAAGGTGCCATCCCACTTTGGAACAGGTACCCACACCCCTTGGGAAGGGTGGTGTGGTCCCAGAGCATGTTCAAGGCAGGTTCCCTGGTTAACCCTTGTTGGAGGTGTGAGGGTGGACTTGGAGATAAAATAAAGGGATCTCCAGTACGTTTAGGTGTTTACGATGCTCCTCTTCTGAGAGATAATTACCCAGCTCAGCCTCTTCTTCCATCCTGTAGCCTTCAGAGCCCAGGAGATCTGGGAGGACCCAGAGGAAAGGCAGAACCTGGCTGTACTCAGCACAGCTCTTTTCCCAGCTGCAGACAAAGCTGGTCTGCTCCTCTTCCCACTAAAGCCAGGACTAATTAGCTGTGCTGTGGCAATATAATGAACAGTGGGCTTGGATTTGCTGGGTAAAGCCTCCCTCAGCACACAGGAGACATCTTAATTAGCCTGATTGGGCCACTACACAATTCAGGGCTGATGGGGAGATGCTGGAATGTTGTTTTTCTTTTTTTTTCCCTTTTACCCTGAGCCTGAGAGTGTCAGGAAAAGAGGGGGAAGGTTTCATTAAAATCCTCCCAAGAAAGACACATGATTTATTTCTCACGGAACAATCGATGTTTCCCATGCTGCAGAAAGGCTGAATATTAATTACAGCAAATGAGCTCCTTCTCATTGAGCTGCCAGTGTTTGTTCTTAGACCTGAGCCCCCCAGTACTGACTGGGGGTGGGGGCTGTGGCTGGCACAGCCTGGGAGCAAATGTTCATGTGCTTTCTTCAGTGGCAGCAGTTGGCTGAAGAAAAATATCTGGATCTGAATGAAAGCAAAGGACTTGCTCTCACTCTGAGAGGTGACATTTTACTCTTTTCTTTTCCCTCTCAGATAGTTTCTGTGTTGATAACATGTTTGTTGATGACAAATGTACACGTTCAGAGCACTTGAAGGTCTAAGCTGAAATCCTAGTTGGAATCTACGTGGTTGTAATGAGTTGACCTTTAAGAGAAAACAAAAGTGGGAGGGAGTTAAGTCCCCAAAATGTTTTGTGGAAGTTGAAATCTGTAGTGTTAATTCATGAGCAGCCAGGAAGGAGGGCAGGGAGCCCTGATGTGTAGTCTGCTCCTTTCACAATCTGTTTCAATTTCATGGTGGGAGGGACCTGGCTGCTGCAGAAGTTGAACCTCCAAGAGCAAAGTTCCTAAGGGAATAAGTCAATAAGAACTTTTAGAAACTCTCCTCATTGATAACTTCACCCTGATAACCTGATAATTTCACCTCATTGATAACTTTCCATCCCTCTGCTTATCCCTATGGAGTCCTCTGTGCCAAAATGAGTGTGAAAATGTTGGAATTTGGCTTTCTGTGTTCAAGCCCCAAGGGAGAAGGGGTGGAGGATTGCAGCCTGGAGTGGGATGTGGGTGTGAGAAGCCGTGCTCCTGGATGAGGCAGGAGACTTCCTTGCTGTGGCTGCCTGAGGAGAGCTCTGCTCTCTCCCTGAAGTGTCTGGTGGAGCAGGGAATGGCAGCCCAGTGTTTCCAAGCTGCCGTGCTTACAGCAGCTTGTGTAGGAAGATAATTGTAAGAGCTCCTCCAGACCTAGCAAAGGCAACTGAATAGTAACTAAACACCAGAATAATTAAAATGATGTCACTGGCTCTCAGGCTGCCTACTCTGCGAGTGGAAACCTGCAGGGGACACAAGAGCACAGGCTGGGGGGAAGGGCTGACTCATCTGTTAATTCAGTTTAAAGTAGCAGAAACAAGGCTTAAAACTTCAACAGTGACACACTCAGCTTTTGGTTTAACTGAAGCTCAGAAAAATCATTGCTCCCAGTGCATTTCTGTGGATCCAGACCCTGGAGATGCTATTGCCATGCAGTGCTGGGTGATGATGCAGTTGGTACCTGGGGTAGAGTCTGCTCCCTGGTGTGCTCAAAACCTCATCACTGCTGTGGTGTCAGCTCACTCCTGGTGTGATGAGCAGAACCTGGCTCTCATTTTTGAAGGACTGACCCTGTGTGGACCTGGAGGATGAGGTCTTGAGCTTTCAGTGGTGCTTGTGCTCTTCAGCTGCTGTGCATGGGGAGGGCCAGGCTGATGCAGTAACTTGGCTTTGGAGGAGCAGAGGAGGGAGGGCTTCCTGCAAAGGCTGGACCTCAGGGAGCGTGGACCTGACTCCAGCTGTGTTTAGAGGTGGTGAAAGGTCCTGAGGTGACACCCTGATGGCTTTTCTGCTTTGTTTGTCCTCAGCACATCCACAAGTGCCTCTGGAAGCACCACTCTGTGCGCTGCCACGTCTCAAGCTGAAGCCACTTCTCAAGGGTGACTTTGCAGTTGTTGAAGCCCAGCTCTACCCTTTGGGAGGAACCAGTGCTGCTGCTCTCCCTGAGCAGCACTGGGACAGCAGGAGTGATGCTTTCCATAGCCAAGGGAACCCCACTGGTAGAAAGATGTGAGAGGAATGATTATTGTGTCCTGTACAATCATAGGAGCTGCTTCCCAAAGGGGATATGGATAGGGATAAAGGCTCTCAGAGCTGCTCTCCTCTCCCATGCCCTTCTGCAATTGTGGTCTACATCTCTTGGCAAGGTTTTTCCCCCAGTGGTGCAGCGAGTTCCCTGTTCAAATGCTGCCCAGCAAATGCAGATTCTGGAGACTGGAAGGCTCATATGTACTGGAGGCTGGAGATGAGACATCCTTCCCCTTTCTCTCCTGTGGGTGTTTCCTTTTTGCTGCCCCTCCCCAGCCCCACAGCAGGGATGGAGCCAGTGGAAAGGCTGCTGGGGGGGTTTGGCTGTGCTGCTTTGCTAAGGGGAGGTGAGCAGGGAAGGGCAGTACTGTGTGGTCCCTGCATGTGGCAGGAGGATTTAGGAGAAGGAGTGGGCTGGGAAGGTCTCTGTACCTGCCACGTGGCTCCTCTCCCACCGCTGAGTCTCTTGAATGAAATGTGCCCAATTAGCAGCCCAGGAGGGTTGAGGAAACAGGATTAGTCAGGTTCTGGCTGTGTCCCAGGGGCCAGTGAGTCACCCCACCTTTCCCTGCTCCCCACCCTGCAGCCTCCATCCGTGTGCTCCATCACGGCTCAAGTTTTCTCCTGGGCAGGTTTAGCTGTGCAGAGACTTCAGGTGAGAAAGTTGTCCAGGGAAGGATGTCACCAGCTGGGCTCCAGGGACCTCAGCTGCAGGGATAGCTTGGCAGAGCTGTGACTAGGGGAGGCAGGAGTTTATTTTGCTGCCTATGGGGACACAGGGAGGTGGAGAGTGGAACAGAGGTAACTGAGACCGGTGAGCCAGGGACACGACCAGCCAGGGATGGCTTTGTCACCAGCAGGGAAAGTAGGAGTGAAAGTAACTAGACCATCTGCCCTTTTGTGGGAGTTTATCAAGAGCAGAGCTGTGACATGTGGCTTCACTTGCACCTCTGAGGACAATGAGGGGAAGAGGAGGGGCTGGAGAGTGAACCCATCTGTCGCCCTGCTGTCTGACAAGGCAGCTCACAAACACAGGGGATAAGTGCTGGCAAAATGAGCAGAGGAAATTTGTCTCCTCGACTGTAGTAGGCTGTTGATCTGAAAAAACAGATTGAATAGTTTTTCTATTACCCTTTAGTTTTGGGGGTGTTTTCTCCCTGGTTTTTCAGCTGGATTTCCCTTTGATTTCTCTCAAGATAGAAAATGGGCTGTGTATGGGAGGCAGGACTGCTGGGAAACGAGCTGCCTTATCTCTGTGCCCTTCTCACAGCACTCTGAGCTCCCCATCCCTGCACCAGTACCTGTGCCCTTCCCTACTTTGCAATTCCCTTTATTCAGGCTCTGAGACACGAGATCACATAATAAATACAAAGAGCAGAGAGACAAAGAGGTAAAGCTGAACACAAACCAGAATGTTGATGGACTCGTTGACTGGACAAAGCCAGCTCTGAAAAAGTTGGAAAAGGGATAGGATGTTTGGAGGAGATCACACCAAGATGCACAGAGGCTGTTTAGCTCCTGGAAGGCCTTGCCTTGTACCCCAAGTAGAGTGACACTTCTGAAGGCATTTAATTAAGAGGTTTGCTAAGGACAGGCTTTTGTTCATCGTGCCCTGTGCTTTGGGGTGGTTTTGGGAAGCTGACAAAAGTTACATGCTGGCTGTGTTCTTGGCTAGTTTGCTTTCTGTCTGTGCCTCTCTTCCCAGCCTCTCAAAACATACACAGGTGTCCACATCCTTGTCTTCCCACAGAGTATTTGTCACACGTTTATAGGTGGACATGGGAAGTGAAGGACCCCACAGCCAGTACTTAAACACTTGGAGTAGTAAACCCCTTCAGGACAGGCAGGAGGAACAGGAGGGAATGGAAACCCTGAGCTTTTGCAGGGTGGTAGGAAGGGGCTCATGCTTCTACAGGGACACTGGCTAAATGGAAGCCTTGTCCATGGTGTTGGGACCAGCCTTTCCAGTATGGCTTTCCACCTTACACAGATGAGATCTACAGGACTTCAGGCTGGGAAGGTGCCCATGTTGTGGTCAGTGTTGGACTGCTCTGTTGGCTTCAGTGTGATGAGATCTGGGAAAGATCTGCCCCACAAAACCCCTTTGGAGTGCTGCACCAGTCAGTGCTGGGGCAGCCCCTTCTTGGTCAGCCCACTTGCCCCTGTGGTTTTTAGCACATGGCTTGGCCACACCATCAGATCACTCACTTCAGATGGGAACAGACTTGTTCAACCATAAACACCTTTACTGTGTAAGCAAGATAATATCTCCAATGTACTGCTCCCTGAGAGAGCTCTGATAACTCAGTCTGTTTTCACTCCTCATACTTTCCTTATGGCTGGCACTGGAGGAAGAAACACCCACCCAGTCATTACCACCTCCTTTCCCAGAAAAGTGTGCCAGTTCTTCCCTTCCCTGCCCCATGGGAGAAAGGAAACACAATAGCTTCCCTTGTCCTGAGGGCAAGTCTGGCTGGCACAGCACACATCCTCCTCGACCTTCGCTCCATCCGAGCCCTTCAGGGAGAGTACTGACCAAAGAGCAAAGCAGTTCCATGAAAAACAGCAGGTGAAAATTCCTGGCAGTTGAAACAGGGCAGGCGTCTGGCTTTGTTTGCCAGGGAAGAAACGCAGGCAAAAAAATCCACAAGATACCCTCGGTCACTGTGTGGATGTGCTGGTTTTGGCAGAGCCTGGAAAGAAAATACAGAGAGACCCTGTCCTGAGGTTTGTTCAGTGACTCAGAAAACAACGTGCTGCATCTGATGGTGTCAGAGGTGCTGGTGTTGCACACCTGACTGCTTTGATCGCCAGAGGTGAGCCAGTGGCTGGGTGCTCTCTACAGGGTGTAGGCTGAAGTATTGGCTGTACTTAAATGTGCTTCCAAGTCTGCTGTGGGTGCATTAGATGCACCTGTAAGTGTGTGTGTGTGGCTTGGGACATCCCATGCAGGTGACACAGCTTTGCTTGGGAGCTGAGTAAGGGTGAAATTCTGTTCTGGGCATGTCGTGGGTGGCTGGTGGCTGAAACCATAAGCGTCGTATAACAAATTCCTTTGCACTGTTTGATGTTTTTAATTCTTTAAATTAAATCCATCTACAGTAACCAGTCCCTCCATGTCTGACAAAGTGTTGAACAATGCCTGCGTGGTCCCTGTGGAGCCCAGCACAGGCTGTTGGTGTAATCCCTGCTTTGAGCTGATCTCTGCTGTCTTTTCTCTACTTCATAATGAGCAGAGTTATTTCCTAACCTCCGACTGTTAAAGCCGCATATACAACACACAGACATTTAATTTTCCCTCTTTTAACTTTTTGTAAAGCATTTGTCATTTTCAAGGAAACTGCATAAGCAACTCTGCTTCCCCTGAGCTGCTTTCTCACAGCTTCTTGCTCCACAGATCTCTGCACATTGTGATTTTTAGTCCTGTTTAAAACCCTCTGCCAGGGGTTCCCCCAATGGCTGTGCAGACTGTGAGGCACAGGAGCAGCATGAAGAACTAGCAGTGTGAAAATCTGCTCATTGTCATGAAAATCCAGAAAGCTGGTGTTAGCAGCAGTAGTTTTGAGAATTCTTTGCAGTCCCTTGAAGCAGTGTGATTATTATGTGTCTGATTTTGCTTGAAATGTTTAGGATTATCATCAAAATGAGCCAGTTCTTGAAATGTTTTTGTTGCCAAACAGTACAGCCCACTGGAAGCAGATGGGGTCAGAGTGAAAGGCCAAGCAACAGGGCTGAGTGAGACTTCTGTCCCCAAGATCTCTCTGCTATGTGCTTCTAGGATATCAGCACAACCAGCAGAGTCTGCAGATTACTTATAAAAAAAAATATATGGCATTGTGGTTCCAAGGTTCAAGTTTTGAATGAAGAAGCTCTAAGTTGGCAAGCTGCTTAGAAACCCTGGTCGGGTCAAGAGGTGAGGAATCATTGGGCAGTGTTGATAGAGGTTTTTCTCTTCCAGGGTAAATATTCCCCCTGGAAATCCTCTTTTTGTCCTTTCTCTCTTTCCCATTCATCCTCTTTGGGGGCCCAGTGGTGGCAGAGTCCTCCTGTGCAGGATGAAAAGCAGAAGCACACAGAACCTCATAGGCTGGGAGCAGTGCAGGAGCAGAGCAATGGCAAAGAGAGGCACCTGGATTTAGTCCATAGGTTTCTCCAAGACCTGCCGGAGGCTGCTGCTCCTCCACCAACTCACAGATCCAGAGACTTTCTGTTGCCCTCCCTTCAGAGTGCCCTAGTGAACAGCCACAGTCACTGGCAGTGAGCGTGGGGAGAAATCCTCCAGAAACTGAGTCTGCTGGGTGGATTCTGGTGCCAGCTTCAGGCACACACTGGCCTCTGTCATGCTGTTGTTGTTGGCAGAGCTGCTGCTGCGACAGGGCTCCTTGGTGGGGCGAATGGCCACCAAGAACTGGCGCTTGAAGGTCTCGCTGAGGGCAATGTAGAGGAAGGGGTTGAGGCAGCTGTTGGCGTAGCCCAGGCTAATGGCAAAGTTGTAGGCATAAAAGAAGGCCATGGATGGGGTGTCAATGCCCAGGTGAACCAGCTGGAGGATGTAGAAGGGAGCCCAGCAGATAAAGAAGGCGGAACAGATGGCGACTGCCATTCGAGTGACCTTCTTGGTGCGCACCCGGAGACTCCGCTGGGGCAGCGGGACCACGGTGGTGGCCATGTGCTGGAGGATCTTGAAGTAGACCACGCAGATGATGGCCAGGGGCACAGCAAAGGCCAGCATGAACTGGTAGAGGGTGAACCAGTAGATGTCGGTCTCTGGGTTGGGGAGCAGGAGAGCACAGCGCACAGTCCCGTCCTCCAGGGGCATGAGGCCAGCGTACATCCAGACAGGAATGATGGTCAGGAAGGACAGGAGCCACACCAGGCAGATGACGAGGGCTGCCACACACGGTGTCCGAACGTAGGTGGACTTGAGGGGGTAGACAGTGGCCAGGTAACGGTCCAGGGTCATCACTGTGAGGATGTTGGTGCTGGTGATCTGGCTGTTCGTGTCCAGGGCGGTGATGATGGTGCACAGGGGAGCTCCAAAGTACCACGAGCCATTGCCTAGGAGCTGGTGGATGAGGAAGGGCATGCCCAAGAGGAAGAGGAGGTCTACGATGGAGAGGTTGAAGATGAAAATATCAGGCACAGTCTGTTTGCATCTCAGCTTCTTCTTCTTGACGATAGTGTAGATCACAATGAGGTTCCCCACGATGCCCAGGAAGCAGATGATGCTGAAGAGACTGGGCATGATCACATTGGTGTGTGGTGCTGGCTTCTCTGCTCCTGCCAAAACAAACCAAAGCAGTGAGTGCAACCCAGAGACAACCTCTTTACAACTCAGTGAACTTGTCCTGTCCTGCAGATGGACCTATCCCCATCAAAGACATAAATTGGAATGATTTTTAATACCCTTCTCAGCACTTGGAGAGGCTTAGGTGAGGATTTGGCACTTCCTTCTCTGCCTCTCAGTATGTGCAGCTTGCTGCCCAAACCTGGCTATGTGTAGGCATCTTTCCTCAGCTCTCCCCATGTGCTTCCGTCCTGCTCTGCAGCTCCCCAGCCCTTTTTTGAGGGACTAACCTCTGCCTGGCGTGCCTCTGTGTTCACCAGCACCTGAGAGAGTTGGGAGTAACTTTTATTCCATGGAGTAAAGTGTTTTAGCTGTTTTTGAGGGGAGTGGGTGAGGCAGCTTGTGCCTCACAGACTGGAGAAGTAAAGCCTTTCGGTGGGTGCCAAAATCTGGATAAAGTCAATGCTCAATGCTGTCAGAAAGGTTCAGTTCATCTGTTGGGTGGTTTATCTGTTGGATGATAGGAGAGACAGAGTTCATTGACCATGCAGACAGGCAGCCCATGCTTATCTGTATTGTGAGATTTGAGACTGTACCCTGGCTGTGTCCCCGTTCACTTGTCAAGGTTAGGCCAGAGAACGTTCTCCTTCCCATCTTCCTTCTCTGCCTCTCTCCCTTTCTGTAGTTTCTTTCCTACAAAGAAATCCAGGTGTGTGGCCAGACAGGGATTGGGAGTATATTTCAGAGGGGCCCTTCAACAGAGATTGTCCTAGGAGAAAAGCTGCTTAAAGCTGCTGTCTTTGAGTTCTGGATGTGGCTGGATTTCCAAGGCAAAATTCCTGCCTGATAACACTTAGCTTGTCCATGCCAATGTTTGACTGTTGCTTTTTGGGGTGAGAGGTCCAAACATAACCAAATTCACATTGGCCTTGTCCCTCACCTGGATGTAAAATCACGTTTTGAAGCCACAAGGTCTTGGGCACAGAGGTAGTGTCAAAATCAGTGGTGGTGCTCTCTGTTCTGCAGGGTTTCCCGTCTGCTGGAGTCTAAAATAGCCCTTCTTAGCTGAGGCAAATCTCATTTCATCTCATTACTCCTCTCCTATGGGACCTGGCAAGGTTTTTTTCTAGGAAAAGGTTTTGTGTGAGTTATTTATGTGGCTGTTACAAGGACTGTTCGTGACAGCCCCTCAGCCTGGGCTGCCTTTCATTGAATTGCAGATGATTCAACAGTGCTGTTAATTGGAAATGCTTTCTGTCACTGAACTGTTCCATCTCCTTAGCAGCACAAGTGGGGAAGCCTCCTACAACAGAACCTAGGGAAATCTTGAAAATGAGATTAAGTGAAATAACAGACACTTACAGGTGTAGTCTTTGCCAAAGCAGTGTCTGTTTGCTGAAGTGGTATTTGCTGACTTTGACCTCTGGAATTCTTGAGTACAAACTTCTCCACATTTACTTTGGTGTGACAGAGAGGTTTGACAGAATTGGCAAGATAACTGGGGCTACACTGCTGGCCTGTGGCTGGAAATGTGTGTGCCATATTTCAGTGCTCTTAGAAGTGGGCCATGATGAGCTGCCACTGGCTTAGTCCTTCTGGCACTAGGAAGCAGCCAGTTTAGGCATGAACAAGTCCAAGACTAATGCCAGAACCCAATAAAGCAGTTCCTGCACCATTTTATTGGGAAGCCTCTCTGCAGGTGTCAGAAAGCAGCCAGTGAGGCACAGGAGAACTAGCAGGGACCTGATGGTGGAAGCCAGGCTTTGCTGATAAGACAAAAAAAGCCTTGTCCAGACCCTTTGTGAGGGTTTAAGTGGTCCCTGTTCCTCCTGGTGAGTCATTAATGCAAGGAAATGTCCCCTGTTATGTGATTTTTAGTAGATAACCTACAGCCATCAGCACCCAGTTGAAACCTGACACTCTTGAGCACCCAAACAGATCTCAAGCCTCCTTAATGCTGGAAGATGGAGGACTAGAAACTGAAAGATGATGACTCTGGTCCTGCTATTCTGCATGTAGCTGTTATGAGTTCTGATCTCCTTTCTTTTAACCACAGACTGTGAGTGTGGTTGGAAAGGATTGCTTGAGTGAAACATAATTGCCACGTGGTTAGCTGGAAATTGGGGCAAAATGTCCCTTTCCTGCTGTATAATCAATACAGTGCTCCTGGTGATTCTGTAACATTTGGAATGAGCTCAGCTGGCCTCAAAGCAGGATGTGTGCATGTCCAAAGGCTTTGTGTGAGAGGTGGTCTGCAGTGCTGTAGCATCTGTCCTGCTGATGGTGTCTGTACAAGCAGGGCTTGCAAGAATGATCAGCTGCACTAATTTGAAGCTGTAGTTCATGTGTGTTTTATAGGTTGGAGTCGAAGAGCACATCTATCAAATACTCAAAAGTTCTGTCTTTTCTAAAGTCTCTTTCATCTGGAGACATCATTGAATCTGAATTTTCAGTGCTGCTTTTGTGCATATCCAAGTGAATATATTTTGTATTGAAGCAGCTACTTCAGGCATTGGTTTGTCCTTGCTTGTATGTCTGTGGCTGCCCTGATGGTTTTTCTCAGAAGTCCCAAAGGGGCTGCACTATGTGAACTGAATGAGGGCTGGGCTAATTTTTTTTTTCTCTAAGGTGGTTGTCGTTCTGAGCCGTGCCCTGATATGTAAGAGACTTCATCTTCACTGCATTTCAGAAGGAAGTACCTAAGGCACGCTTCTGGTTTCTAAAGGACTGTGCTGGTGCAGAGAGAGTCAAAGACCACATAAAAACCACCTTCCATTGAACAGTTTCACCAACTTGCACCACTGAGAACTGTCTTGCCTGACCCTAAACTATTGATTTGAAAACAGAGTAGTGTGGAGAAGACGGGAGAGACTGGTGAGGATCTCTGCATCCCTCTCCAGCGCTCTCTCATCTTCTCTGCGCCTCCCTCCCTGTCCAGCCGGGCTGGTTCCTCCCTTCCCAGCAGCCGGGACCTGCGGGCTGCTGGAGTTCGCTGCCTGGCAGGCAACAGGGAGCGGCTGGCTCCGAGCTGCCGTGGCCAGCGGCGAGTCCGGGCTGTGTTTCCTCGCTGTGCCGTGGCCAGCGGCGAGTCCGGGCTGTGTTTCCTCGCTGTGCCGTGGCCAGCGGCGAGTCCGAGCTGTGTTTCCTCGCTGTGCCGTGGCCAGCGGCGAGTCCGGGCTGTGTTTCCTCGCTGTGCCGTGGCCAGCGGCGAGTCCGGGCTGTGTTTCCTCTCTGTGCCGTGGCCAGCGGCGGGCCCGGGCTGTGTTTCCTCTCTGTGCCGTGGCCAGCGGCGAGTCCGGGCTGTGTTTCCGCGCTGTGCCGTGGCCAGCGGCGAGTCCGGGCTGTGTTCCCTCGCTGTGCCGTGGCCAGCGGCGGGCCCGGGCTGTGTTTCCTCTCTGTGCCGTGGCCAGCGGCGAGTCCGGGCTGTGTTTCC
>VZRX01006856.1:136189-155787 GCA_013398075.1 Notiomystis cincta
CCGCCCCAGCCCCGCCAGCCCCGCTGAGCCCCGGCCCGCGCAGCCCCGCTCACCTGAGCCGTTCCGAGCCTCCGGCGCAGAGAAGTTGCGGGAAGAGTTGCCGAGGGCCATGGCAGCGAGTGCCGCGACCCGGGGCAGAGAAAGTTGGGCAAGTTCCCTGGGCGATGGGATGCAAGTTCCCCGCGCTTTCCGGGCGGGATGCGGGAGGACGGAGCCCTCCCGCAGGCGGCGAGCGGCGGCTGCGCTCGGTTCCGCTGCCGCCCCGCCGAGCGCGGAGCGGGTTCTGTCAGCAAGGAGCAGCTGACTCGGGCAGCCACGCCGGAGGCGAGCATCCCTCGCCGCCGCCGGTGCGAGGGAAGGCGGGTGCGGAGCGGGGCTGCCCCGGGGGCCGGGCAGTGCCCCTGCACATCACACCCCGAGGGGAGGGCTGCGATCTGCGCCCGCCCGCTTACAGCCAGCCTGCGCTCGGCGGCGTCAGGAGGAGGGTCGCATTTTTGCCTTTTAAGTAGCTCTGATCTGCCTTCAGTGTGTATTTTTCTCTTTACAGACACGTGCACTTTTCATCCCCGAGTCGTAGGCACAGCCCCAGTGGGGCTGAAGGATGTTAAGGAAGCAAATTACCCGCTGAAAACTGTTGCTTTGACCCTCTGATGCCTCTAACTTAAATTCTAACCTGAGACACTTCACTTGTAATTAATTCTCTGCTGTTTTCTGCTGTTCTGCTTCTTGCCACAGCTCATTTGCTTCCTAGCTCCAGAAATTAGCTCTATTGCTAGCTCGGATTTTATTTGTCTTCTATTTGCCTTAAAAATACTAGGCAAGGACTCCCTTGGGTTGTGAGGAGCTGTTTTACTCTCTTTTTTTTTGCCTTCCCAGAGCAGTAGCCTGTTCTTTTCTGTGGCTTTGAGCTGATGATGGTGTTGTGCTCCTGGCCACTGTTTATACATGAGGTGGATTCCTCCATTATGGTTTGATAAATCACGTTACCAAGGCAAACAGATCGTTCTGTACCTCGGAGCACTTCCTGCACTGAAAAAACATGATATCATGTCAGAAGCCTGTGGGAAATCCAGCAGCAACAGGCAGGGTTTTCTCTGTGCCAGAGCACAGTGCAGGGGGTTGGGTTTGCTTTATAAAAAGTACATATGTCTGTCTGGAAATGTCCCTTGCTTCTGTCTCTCTCTCTGTAGTTGCAAAGGCTGGCATCAGCTGCAGGAGACATTTTTTGGAGCTTCATAAGTCTGTAGGAATCAATCTGTACCAGTAAAAGGGAGGCCCAGCATACACAGAGCAGCAATCCCAGCATGGTCTGTCAGCCAGATTTGGCAGCAGCACTTTCAGCATGGGCCATTTTTGTGTAACCCACAGGAGATCATCATTATTAGGTTGTCCTCTAGTGGACCAGCAGCAGACAGAAACCTAGAGCATATTTTGTCCTGGCATTGCAGCTCTTAGAAATCAGAGACAGATTGAGTCTAGTTTTTCTGCTCTGCTCTAAGCTTTTTGTTGAGTCTCTGGAGTTGCCTCAGTCAGTGATTTGCCTGTGAGTTTTTTTCCATGGCAGGTATCTGTGGTATCTGTTTTAAAAATGTACAACTTATGAAAAAGTGGTGTTTCTCAGTTAATATATTCTTTAAAAACCCTTTCCTTTCCATCTTAGTGAATGTTTGTATTCATCTGTATGGGGTTAGTGCTGCAAAGCAAGCAGTAGTTGTGTGTGGGTGTTGAAGTGTTGTGAACAGGATGCTGTCCTCTGCAGAGAGTGCCTTCAGGTAATTTAGCTTTATCCAGGCTTGAAGTATGGATTATGAGTGTTTGCATGGGAAACTGATAGGCAGTTGCTATTGCAGACATTTTCCCTGTATAGACAAGCTCCTACTCAGTTTCCCTGGAGAGGAATGAGGTATCTTACAGCTTTCAAAGAAAGAATCTGACATTTAAATGTAGCAGTTGTCTCAAAGCACAACTTTATTTTTAATTTGCCGTCTCAACTATTGCTGTTCACTTAGAAAAGCCTCACATATGAGGAAACTGTAATTCCTTCCTCTCAGCTGTAGAGGCAAAAAACCTCTCAGCAGCTCTGTCCCTGATGTGTCACAGCTGACGTGACAAAGCCATGCTCAGCATCTGAGATCTGCCTCACCACCATGGCTGTGTCACTGTTTCATTACTGGGCTTTCATAGTCAGGCTTTGACAAGGTTTGTTTTCCCCTTTTTTTTTTTGCTCTGTCAATAATCTGTGGAAGTTCTTGCCCCAGGAGGGACTGGTTGAGCAGAGTTTTGCCAAGTTGAAGGGATAGAGAGAAGGGAGGAATGCTAAGGATAGAGAGAAGGGAGGAATGCTAAGGATAGAGAGAAGGGAGGAATGCTAAGGAAAGAGACAAGGGAGGAATGCTACCTGCAGCAACTGGTGATGCTCAGCCTGTCTGTGCACAGAGCTCACAGCCAGCAGCAGGAGCAGGCACAGTAATGGCCTCATTATCTGGCTGAACACTTGAAGACAGCAGCTCTCTGAAGGACTGGTTCTGTGAGTGTTCATCTACTGGAAACTGCAGCAGGGATGAGCTCTCAGGGGACCTTGGGATATGGTCGATGAGTTGTACCAACCACTGCATGTAATTACAAGGAAGATTGAGGCACTAACCCCTTGAAAACACCTCTTAAAAGAGAGATATAGTAATTAACATTTAGGCAGGGAACTGCCATCTCAACGGCCTAATGATGTAGATAAAAGTGAGGAAATGGAGCTCAGCCCTCTAACATAAAAGAAAGAAAAATTACCTCTTCCTACAAACTTGGCATTGCCACCACACTTAGACCATCCTGTCTGCAACGTCGCTGTTATGAAGAAAGATAGTAATCATCCAAAGCTGCTGCTAGGCAAATTCTGCAACCAGGGAATGAATCTGACTGGTCTAACAGCAGTTTAACCCTGAAAGACTCTTGCATTTCAGTACTGAGTTCTGTTTCCTGTGCCTGTCCCAGCTGGAGATCCTGACTTACGCAAGGCGAGTGGAACCACAGCGTCCCGTGGGCAGAGAGCAGCGCCGGCTCCTGTTACTGTGCTACTGAAACCATTTCCCCAGCTGGCTTGACCAAATCATTTCTCATTAAATGGAGACTTTCTCATTTGATAAATATTTATTTAGCACCTGGCTGCTGCTCCAATTTGCACTCTGGAGAGAGGAGCCTTCACTAAAAGCCAAGTTGGAAATCCTCCCTGTGAACTCACTGCTCTCCTTACTCACGACTCCAGGCTTACAGAATGGGCCTCTGCATTTTATTGCTTAGCTCTTTGTCTGTGGTTATATTGATCAAGAAGCCTAATGGGTGAGGTTTTGTCCTTGCAGTGGCATTAGGGACAGGGATGATCTCACTCAGGATGTGTTAGACATGGTGCATCAACCCTCCATACTGGCTGAGTGCTGTCTTCGTCTGACAGCTGCACATCAGTCTCCCTTCTCTCCAGGCAAGATTGGTAAAATAATTTCCAACTGCTGTTCCATTTTACCTCCCTTGATTCTGGAAAGTGGGTCTTTGCCTCATAACATTTTCCTTCCCTGTAGATGGAAATGAGAGCAAACTTAAATAATTTCCCTAAAGCCACATGCTGAGCTTGTGCTTAAAAATTGACAGCAACACTCCCTACAACAGCCCTGGCTTAGGCAGCATCTTATCTTCCTGCAATGCCTATCTCAGCACAACTTTTGTATCTTCAGAGAGGGATGTGTACTGAATGTAATGATCTGATTAAAAAACTAAACACAGAGAACTCAAATGTTTGGTGGAGTAGATCTGTGAAGGCAGCTTGGCAGTGACTGAGGTGCTGCTGTCATTGATCCAGATGTGCATAGCTGTGTGTAAGGTCTGGCAAGTTGGAAAGAAGCTGATGTTGCATTAGTGCCTGACTCGATTTAGGTCAGTGCTACTGTGTGATCCAGTTCTGCCCTGAGCTGGTATTAATGAACAAGGACCCTGAGCCATAAGCAAACTCCTGATTTCCCAGCTCCCAGGCTCTGCTTTCTCTTAGACATGACCATCTCTAGTGAAACCAGCAGGTGAATTCCTTTTCTCAGCTGCTCAATAGCCACATGTGGCTTTACCAGAATATTTCAGCTAAATGGTCATCTGAGCTCTCCTGTTATCTGTGCTGGGTTTCTAATTAATTAGCACAAAGTGGGCATTTATCTGAAACCAGATGATGACCTGCTCTCTTCCCACAGGTTTCTGCCCTTGAAATGACAGGTCCAAGCTGCCTGGCTCATTCCAGTCCCACACTGCTAATTTGAGGTTTTAGCCCTCAGCCTCTGCCCATCCCACTACTCTCAGCCAGCCAAAGGCCAGGTCAGCACCTTCTGTGGTTTTGTTTTCATTGCTAAAGGTTAGAGGATCCCAGAGACAAAGGCACAGCCAAAAATAACAAGGAACTAAGCAGGACTTGCCCTGTGAGGGGCTGGTGGGCTCCAGGGCCAGGTCAGCTGATGTGCTGAGGTCAGGGATGTGGATGTGTGCTTGGTGAAATGGACACATCCCACTGTTAGAGATAAGAAGCTGCTATCACATCTTGACATTGGACAGGAACAGCCAGGAGCCCTCAGGGAGACAGATCCTGCCTCAGGGTATGTATTTGTTGTTAGTCACTGATTCCCCTTTACAAGAACAGGCATTAGCACAAGGAGGAGGCAGCTGTAACCTGAATTCCTCATGAGTCTGAACTGGGGGGAAAATGTTTTGGCTCAGATCTGTGGCTTGTGGGTAACTGTTCATGGAGCTCAAGAGGAGGCAGAGCAGGAGGATTGATGTGGAAGATTGATGACCAAGAGTAGGTGTCTGCCCAACCCAAAATGAGTGCTCTGCCATTCTTCTTTTCAATGAGAATTAGGATGTTGTTAAGCTTGGAAATGGAAATTACAGATCCAAGGTGAAGCAAAAGGGAAAATCCTGAGAGGTTCAAGTCAGGGAAACGAGATAAACTCCATTCAGTGTCTGGAAAGAGCTGTCACATGAAATTGCAAATCCAAGTGTAAGGATTTATGACAGAGCTGATAAAAAAAAGTGATGTTTTATAACCAGAGACTGCAATCCTGCTGCCTGGTTCTGAGAAGGGGTGGGGGGAGGAAGAAATCAGTAACAGTTGATTTTTTTAGCTGTGGTGCATTGACTCTACCTGAAGTCCAGTAAAACATTTGATACAGCACGTCACAAGAAATTTTTAGTTTGCAGAAGATGTGAACAAGCACAAACCCCGTAAAATTAATAAGGAATTAAATCCCAGGTGAGACCAAAGCCTTGTGTCCAGGGGGATGTTAGCAGTGGTAGCAAGGGATGGGAAACCCTCCTGACACGAAGCTGCAGGCCCCAGGAAAAGCTCTGCTCACCTCAGCAGCTGGGTTGCTGCAGCAGCCAGAAGTTCCTTTCCTCTCCACTTCTCCCCAGAAAAACCAACCATATGTTCCCTGTGCTGCTGTAGGGCACAGAGGCTTCTGCTGGGGTTGGAGGCCGTGGCTCAGGGCAGTGGAAGAGGTGGGAACCTTTTAAAATTATAATGAAAATGTAAAATGATGCTCACTTATGAAAACAATAATCAGTAAAGCGCTTTGCCTCTTGGGCTGTTAAACACTGAGAGCAGAGGCAGATGCTCCAGCAACAGCAGCTGGCATTTGTTATCAGCTGGGAGTTCATTAGCTGGAAAGATGGGAGAGGAGCAAAGTGTGGGTTCAGTGTGAGCTCCCTGTTTAACGTGGCTCAGGAAAGGTAAATGTGATTCTCAGAGGGACCTGCTGTGATGTTTCCCTGGCAGGAGTTGCTCTTGTTATGTAAACTGGGGGCGAGGCTTCCTCTGGAAACCTGTGTGGATTCTTCATCTTTCATGTCCAGATCTACACAGAAAGTTGAGCTGCAGAAACACTGAGTGAGTCACAACAGTTAGGGCACAGAGAGGTGACCAGGGTGATGCTGGGGATGAACAGCCCTGGTACCACATCCAGTTTTGCAGAAAAGCTCACAGAAAAGATGTGTTCTCCAATGGTGCTTTGTTTCAGAATCAGTGCAGGTTCCAGGAGAAGGGTTAAACAAGCAGAAGCTGGCCGTTTTGCTGGTTGCCTTAAAATATTTGGAGAGAGTTCATCTGGATAAAAATCAGCCCCAAATGTTATTTTTGATTGACTCAGTTCCTGGAGGGTTTTGTGGTAGTGGAGGATGCAGATATATCACTGTGATGCTTTCTAAATATCCCAGTTTGCCACTGGGCATCTTTCTCTCTTCTCCCCCTGATTTTTCCTGCTGTGTGAGAAAGGGCTGTTGGTCTAGAAGGCAACAGAGATATTTCTACTGCCTCCTGCCCTGAGTTATTCCTCTGTGCAAACATCTTGAGCTACCATAGCCCCGTGGTTCAGCGCACTCAGATTGTCTTTCCACTGGCACCATGCACAGTGGCCTGCTAATGCCTGGGTATTTTTTTTTCCTCTGATCCTTATTTTCCAGACTGGGGTGACAGTCAGTGCCTTTGTAAAGCCATTTTAAATGTGCTAAGTTTTGTACAAGACCGTGTGTGTGTGTATGAATCTGGGCTGCTGAGGCTGCAGCTGGGGTTGTCAGCAGACCCAAGAAGCCAGACCTATCTCTAGGACCAGGATTTATTCCCATCAGAAAAACACAGTTAATTAAAGCTTTCTTCTGAAAGGAAGCCACACTAGAGGGATAACAAAGTGAAAGCCGTGTCCTTAATCCTGCCCTTTCATCTCCTAGAAATTCCTTCCTCTCCTGTCTCTTTCTCTGTGTCCTGATTGTCAAAAGAAATGAGAAATAATTTCCACTTGGAAAAAACCCAAGACAACAAAACTCCAGCCCAGCTGATCGCAGCAGAAGCCAAGGAGAGGGAGCTGAAAGGAGGGAGCTGTTAATGAAGCATCAGCAGCGAGCCAGGGGCAGGAGCTGGAGCCCATCCAGATGGCTCCGCTAATTCCTTGCATCCACTTTACACGCGTGTCCTCCCGGGAGGAGCTCAGTGAGCGGCTGCTCTCCGCTGCACTGGTCAGCTGCAGCCTCGCCCCCAGCCCCAGGAGGGGATTTGCCTGGGTTATTCCAGGCCTCCAAACAAGTTCTCTGAATTCCCTCTATGGATGGGGAATGACATCTTCCCTGCTGACCCATCGAGGGAGCCCCAGACTTTGGTTTCCATGCATTCCTGCATGGATGCATCAGCACTCCAATGCTGCTCTCCTTCCAGCCATCCCTGTTAGCATGGCTGGCAAGGGCCAGGAGGAAGGAAGAGAGGGAGCAATGGGAATGGAGGGATCAGTAGGAATGGAGAGCAGAGCTGGCAGCGTGGGGAGCAGAGGTGCAGCAGCATGGCCCTGATGGCAGAGTATGCTGTGGCTGTGCCAGCACTGCCCCGTGTGCTCCCAGCTCCCAGAGCTTCCCTTCATCCCCAGGAAATCCGGATATTCTGTTTCCTGGCCTGGCAGATAAGGCGGCCTCGCCATTAATCAGGAGGCCTGGAGAATGGGATCAACACAAGGCAGGCATGCTGCAGAGTTAATCTCCTTTACTCCCTGATGATGGATGGAGCTCATTGCAGACATTAATCAAGTCTGTGAGTGTGCACCAGGCAAAATGGATTAGACACTGTGCTGTTGGCAGAGCCACGTCCTGAGAGCCTGGGCACCCCTGGAGGAAGCCCGACGTGCTGGCAGTGCCAGCCGGGTCTGCAGCACGGCGGGGTGGGGTGGGTGACAGAGATTACGGCTGCCAGAGCCCCAGCACTGCCCAGGGGTGTCCACACTTCTGCTCTGCTGCTGCTGGCTGTGCCTCCCCAGGGGCTCAGGGCCCTGAGGTGGGTTCTGGTCATGGATGGATTGGGCTTATCCATGGAGGTGCTCTTCTAAACAACCTGCAGAAGGTCCTGGGCTGGTTTCAGGGACATCTGAACATTTCCAGATGCAGCACCCAGATCTGCCTGTTACCCAGATGAGGCCCAGCTGCCTGGGAATGGAGAAGGAGCATCAGGCAGCAGAAACCACCTGTGAAGCTCTGGAGACTGTGGGAAAGAGCTGTCCTGGCTAAGCAGGATTAGGACTCACTGTCACATCCTAGCCCTGGCCATGGCTCTGCAGAATCCCTTGTGAGAGGCTCTTTCCTGGTGTGAGATCCTGTTCCAGCTCTGAACTGCGCTGCTTTGGACATCACGGATTCGAGGAGTGGTGGCCTGGAAGTAAAGCAAGATGTTTTCAGGCAACATGAGAAAAATTTTCTTCATCTGCTTCAGACTGGTGTTGGAAGGACCAGCAGTGAGAACAACCCCAAATCCTCATTTTCCAAAGGGGCAGAAGTTCACACCTGAGGAAGCAGAGAGAAATGCCCTGGCAAGTTATGGACTGTGCTATTGCACAAATGTCACACACCAGGGAGCAGGCTATGGATTTCCAGCATAGCCATCCTGCAGCACCTGCCTCCCCCTCAGAAATGAGCAGCTCGGGGTATTCCCGGGGGGCATTGCTGAGCCCCGCTCTGCTGGAGCGATGCCGGTGGCCCACGAGCTCCCTGCTGCACGGCAGCTGGAGGCTGCAATATCCACTGACAGCCAGCGAGTTGTGGTTTTCTGATGATTAATGACGCCTCCCTCCTCATGGGAGCCATTCAGCTTCCACACAGCTGGATGATAACAGACCCAGAGCGAAATCTGGGTGTTTCCAGAGAATAAGGCCCAGTGCAGGGAGTGCAGTGCTGCAGTTGGGTTTGTTCATTCCTCCCGCATCAGTCCTGGAGGGAGGCTCAGTTTCTGCAGGTAAATGTGCCTGACTTTCCTTTCCAGGATGGATGCAAGTGGATGGGTTGAATCCAAGAGGTTTGTTAACAGACATTTTCTTTCCCCCCTCTGCCTTAAGTGCAAAGCCCAACTGACATCAAAGCAAGAGAAAGTCTAATCCCGTTTTGAATCAGTGCAAGCACACGCAGCGAATGTTAAACAGGGAATCCGGCTGCAAAAAAAGGGAGGATTATCTTTAATTTCCTGAGTGAGGGACTAAGCAAGGGAGACAGAGAGAAAAGAAAGGCACAAGACCAGAAAGAAGCGACTGTCAGCAGAGGAGGCTCGAGGAGGAAGGCAGGGTGAGGAGGACAGCGCGAGCAGCAGCTCACGTGTACCTGGAGAGGTGAGTCCGGTGGGAGCCAGGAGCTGGCACGTGAGAAGGAGCCCCATGCCAGCTCCTGCCCGAGTTCCCACAGGGATTCAGGGGAAGGGTTTGGGTTTGCTGTGTCAGGGCAGGGGCTGCTGCAGGCTGTAACTCCTGGCTTGCATGTGTTCAAGTTGGGGCTGTGGAGTTGCTTTTCAAGGGAACTCAGAGCTGGACTGCTGTGGAATGATGTAGCAAAGGGTTGGTTACCTGATTACTTTTGTGGGGAGAAACTATTTGTTGCGAAAGATGCTACCTGAGCAGAGCTTCCTAAATCACCAAGCCCTGCTGACCTGTCTGAGAGCTAACTTTGGGTGGGTTTCTGTAGCTCCTTGCCACCAGCAGGTCCTACCAGCTCTGCTAAGGGCAGTCACCGCTGCATTTCATACTAAGGCTGATGTTCAGCTTCACAGGGCACCAGTTCATGGAGCTGTGTCCAGGTTCTGGCTTGGGTCTGGGATGTCTCCTGGAGCTGAAGCCCTCCTGGTGGCAGTGGCCAGCTGCAGGCAGCAGCTGTGCTGTGGTGTGGCAGGAGGAGATGTCTGGGGCCAAACCAGTCCAAAACCTTGTCTGCCAGAGCCTGGTTTCTGGGAGCTGTGATCATCCTCCTCCTCCTCCTTGTGGGCAATGCATCTCTCTCTTGATCAAGCCCCCTAATTCACCTCTTTGGACTGCTTCCAGCAGCAGCTATTGCCAGGAGGGTGTGTAAGAAGCAATGGAGTAAATGCCTACAGATCCTCCATCCTGCTCTCACTTTACCCTTGACACTGGTGCCAACGAGGTGGAGTGCTGAGAGGGGTGGGAAATGCCTGGCCTGGATGTAATGTGGGAGGAGATGGGTGCCTGTACAGGAAAGGCTCCATGGGGACAGGATGTTACTTCTGAGGCTCAGGAGTGAGACTGAGACTTGCTGGGCTGCTTAAGGACACGAGCAAAGCCCAGCAGTGGGGCACCCATCACCCCTCAGTGCTCAGGGAGCCAGGTGATGTGTGAATCAATGTCAGGAGCTGCAGGAAGGGCTCCTGTGGGTGGCTTTAAATCTGGGCAATAACCTGCTTTCTGATGTGGCCTGATTCAGTGCAGGAGAGGCTCTTCCTCGCCCTGCTTCACCCTCAGCCTGCAACCCTCCTCCCTGCAGGACAGATCCCACACAGCCTCTGCCATGGTGGTGCTGCCCTTGTGCAAGTGCCAGGTATCAGCCCTGTCCTGGCCCTGAACTGGGAGTGTCTGGGCAGTGGTGCCTGCACACCTCTCCAGGGAATCCACCAGACTGCCATTGCTCCCTTGTTTGCCTGAGCTTCCTCCTGCCCAGGTCCGAGATGCAGCCCTGGAGTTGCAGCAAAGCTTTGGGTCAAGCTGGGCACACTTTAAAAAACCAGCAGTGAGAGAGCAGCCTGAGCCACAGCTGAGAAGGGGGAAGTGTATTTCCATCCAGCTGGTTGATAACACACTTAAAATGTTTGGGATGTCTGGTATGGGCCTTTGCAGACCTCCTGCTCACTCAGTGGGGATGAAACAGCCATGAACTTCCAAGTTTGGTTTTCATGGGTGAGATTTGGGAGTGGGAGTCTTGCACTCCAAAATCTGGAGCCATGTCTGTCACAGCCAGCTGGAGCCAGTGCTGGCCATGGAGCTGCTGTGGGTGCCACTGTGTGTATTGCTTCTGCCAGTGTGGCTGCTTCCATGCCAGGCAGCAAATGCATAGCTCTGAGTGTTTTACCCCATCTCAAAATCACGTCAGAGTAGAGAGGAGAGGTTTGCACAGCTGCAGGGGTTGCAAGACTAGCCAGGATGAGCTGCAGCCACCTGAGACATGGGCTAACCTAAAAAATCTGTCTTGAATTGTTGCATTGAATTAAAAAAAAACAAAACAAACAAACAAACAAACAAAAACACACACAAAAAAACCCAAACAAACCCAAAACAACCTCCTTACCAATACTTTACAAGGAGACGATCGCTGTAGCAGGGACCTCTAGGTGGCAACATCGACCTGAGGAGCTGCAGCAGGAGCCTGGGCCCCGCAGAACTGAGCAGCCCGACCCGGCTGGAGCCCTTTACCCAAACTGGGGAACACAAGTCAGTGCTGCCTTGGGTACCTTTCTGCAGAGGCTGAGGGCAGAGCTGGCCACACAACTGTGCCTGCACCTTGAAACCCCCTAAACTCTAAAACATCTCATCCTGGTGCACAGAAGGGGGTGAATTGTTAAAGGGCTTTCTGTGCAGTGAAAACTCAATGGGTGCTCTCAGCACCTGCTCTGAACGCACAGGGGAATGAATGTCATGGGGAGGGGTCTGTCAGCTCTGCAAGGTGGACACGATTGAAGCCACTGGCAGCTCTTTGTGCTGGTGTCACCAACCAGCTGTTCAACCTTCCAGAGTGGCTGGAAAACTGGGATTCATGGGGGGAAATGGGGGCTGCTGCCTGCTCCTTCTTGCTCCACTCCCTGCAGGCAGGGCCATAGAGGGAAGGCTCTGGGCTTCAGTGCAGTGCCAGGGCTGCCAATATGTGGTTAAATGTTTGAAGGCTGCACTAGAAATTGTTGATTTCTAGTAAACCCCTCCAGTGGCACCCTCCATCCAAAAGGTTTGTGTGACACCAGAGATTAAAGTTTGAATTACCCAGCGTTGGCCACATGAGTGTGGCTGCAGCAGCACAACCTTTGGCTGGGGATATCAGGGTGCTGTGCTATTACTGTGGTGTAACAGCATGTGCTGGAGGTCTCTGGGGTGAAAAAGTCCTTCCCCTGCCCAAAATGGGACACAAATTTTCTACAAAGCAAGACCTGGGCTCCTCTTTTGCAAAATGGGTTTAGTCTGTGCTCAGGGAGCTGCAAAGCTTAATTAAGATCCTTAAAAGGACAAAAGGTGCTACATAAATTCAGGGGATTATTATAAATGTCACTGCGCTTTACAAGCTCTGGAAAAACTCAGAGGAGGAATAACAAGACCTTTCACTTCACAGCCCTTTCTAGCAGGGCTACTTAGAGCTTCGTGCTTCAGCACAGCAGCCATAAAATGTTGACATTTATAATTAGATGTGCATAATAATCTCTTTATTCCTGAACTGAAAAGACAGGGTGTGTCTGGAAACATCAGTCCCTCCTCCTTGCCAAGGATCCCCCTCACTGGGATTGCTCATGAAACCATCATTTGGTGAAATGTCTTGGGGCCTGGTTTGAAGAGGTGAGGGATCTTTGCAACTCCCCCAGGGAGCTGCGGGCTGGCCATTTAGTGAATAAAACCAAAGCCTCCGTGTGTTTTTAATCTGATTAGTTGATGATAATCCAGTGGTATCATGCAACAAAAACTGTCCAGCTTTATTAGGCAATCTCTTGTTTTAAAAGAACTGTGCTCGAGGGAGCACTTGCCGCTGCTGTTTCTGCTGAAGATTGGCAGAAATGAGTGATTTTTTGGTGGTTTTAGTGCTTTGTGAGGATAGGATTAATTTGGGGCTTGGACAGCTGGGGATCGGTGAATTTTGGTCCCACGGGTGCCATCAGTGGCTTTGTGCAGCCCCTCTGCCAAGGGGGCTGGGGGTGAAGGGGGCAAAGGGCTGATGGGGAGGGCTGGGTCCCAGACCCGTCTTGCTCCTGAATCGATGACGGGGGACCTCCCTCCGGGCCGGTCCTGTAGCACCGGCCCAATCCCGGATCAAGCACTAGGTCGGTCCCGTACGATGCCAGTCCCAGACCACCGGCTCGGTGCTGGATTGAGGAGGATGGAGGATTCCCAATGGAGCCGGTCCCGAACCACTGGCTCGGTCCTGGATCGAGAATGGGGAACCTCCGACCAGCTCGGTCCCGGAGCATCGTGTCGGTGCCGTACCACGCCGGTCCCAGCCCCGGCCCCGGGCCGCGTTCAAAGCGAGCCGATGCCCGGGAGCCCGAGGCACCGCCGGCCGGGGGCGGAGCGGTGCCGGTGCGGCGGGATGGGCGGTGCGGCCCCTGCCCCGCTCGACGCCGCATCACGGTGAGTGACAGCCGGCNGGCCCCCCTTGCTGCCCGCCCGGCCGCGCCCGCAGCGGGGCTGGAGCCTCCCGGAGGCACCGATCTACCCCCATCGCCCCTCGGGACCCGGCTGGGTGCCTTCATCTCCTTTGCGTCTTTCCTTCGCCACTTACGTAACTGGTTTGGGTTTGTTTGGGGTTTTTTCCCCTCCTCTCCCTCCTTTTTTTTTCCCCGGCGCTGCCGTTGGCTGCGGGAATGTTTGGGATACTTTGGTTCTCCAGGTGGATTCCTGGGCTGGAGGCTCAGCTCTGCTCGTGTGGGAGGGATGTTTTGCTGTTGCTTTTCCAGCTTTGTGCGTTTCTCGAATTTTACCTTCGCTGCTCCTCTCTGGAGAGACTGAGGAGGTGCAGGTGGGCATTCGGAGCTCGGTGCCTCCCGAGTTGCCCGCCGAGCCCCGCGTGTTCCGGGAGCCGAGGCGGCAGCACCGGGGCCGTTTTCCAAGTGAGGCCGGGAAGACTTTTCAAATAAAAAGTCGGCTCACTGCCTCACGTTCGCTTCTTGAGGAGCAGCACAGATCGGGATGCAGTGCACGGGGTTAAACGACATAGTTCTGAAGACGGTGCAACACAGGAGGTTTCGGGAGGGGGTTTGTTTGCAGCGAGAGGTTAGTCTGAGTCAAGTGGCTGAAACTTTGTTGTAAGGTAGATAAGCCTGTGCAGGTGCCCCAGAACGAGGGGACGGGCACCAGCTTCAGTGCCGAGGGGTTCATCAGCTGAATGAGCTGTGGGTGGGGGGAGGTTGCCTGGTGTGGGAATCACACAACCCCTTGTCCCAGAAACTAAACCAGTACCTGAGGATCATCGTTTTGTCTGCCCTGTACTGCTGCACCCTGGGGAGTGCTGGAACACGGGGAACCCATGAGGGGTCCATGTTTAGGGGCAGCTGCAGCTCCCAGCTGAGCAATGGGATTCTCCTTGTGGATTTGCCCCCACCCCAGCAGGACCTGTCGTTGTTGCCTTGTCTCCCCTGTGATTTCCACCCTCCAAACAGTGACCTCGATTGCTCGGAGGAAGCGACACCCGCTGTTATATAAACTGTGGAGGGCGAACACTCTGGGAAGAGACTCCACTGAGCCGTGGCTGGGGGAACCAGAGCCGGTTCTGATCCCTCCTGGATGGGCACAAGGGAAGTTGTGGGGTGGTGTGGCGATGGCCTCACAGCTGGCACGGTGTGTGCTCCCTGCTCTCCTGCACGCACGCTCCTCCCCGCTGTCGGAGCAGCCTGCCAGATGCATGGCCCTGAACCGGGAGGGATTTTCTTGCCACACAGTTTGGGCAGCCCGGGTGCAGTGTGAGAGCACAGGCTGGGACATGTGAAGTGCTCCTGCAGGACCCCGTGCCCTCTCCAGGGTACCTTGGCTGGCCAGGATATGGCCTTGATCCCGTTCTGAGCACAGCTGCCCTGCTGAATTACACCCAGCTCTCTCCTGGGGCCAGAGAGAGCTCCTGAACTGGTGAAGTGTCGGGTCCCAGGGCAGCGAGCGTCCCGGGAGGTCTGGAGGATGAGGGTCTATCCTTGCGCAGGAGGAGAAGAGTGTGAGGCAGGCTGACCTGCTCCCATGGGCTGCAGAGGGCTTTGGCTAAACCTTCCCAGCTCCATCCCTTGTGTGCTGCCACCGGGAAAGGAGAGGGGGAGACTGTGTGCCCCAAGCCCTGTGTGCTGCCTGTAGGGAGGACATGATGTGTGTGGCCCCGAGAGGGGGGACAGAGAAGGAGCTGTGCCACTGTCCCGCTCCGGGGGCAGCACCCTCGGGAGGTTCCCTCCACAGGTTTTTCCCTCTCCGTTTAATATAACGATGAGCCAACTCCCTCCAGCACTAAATATAGTCAAAGTATTCGTTCTTCGGCACGAATACAAAAGCTGTTGTGAGCCGGGAGGTAAATGGCCTTTGGGGGCTGACTCTGCTCTTCCCTCTGCAGGTCCCGGCTGCCGTGTCCGGGGCTCCCCGGCATGCCTGCAGTGCCGCCACCGAGAGGAATGCCGAAACGAAGGGGCTAATGAGCACCAGAGAGGGAGGATCTATAACTTCCAGATGGCAACGAGCCCGTAATCCCTTCGGGAAGAATTAGGGACTCGTCAACACAGCGGAGCCTGCTGAAGGGAGCAAAGCACAACACCTCTGGCTCCAGGAATGCTGTGAGAGGCTAAGGGCATCCCAATGCTGCCAGCGCCGGACACCCTGCCCCGAGCTGCCCGACTTTGTCTCACAGAGCTCTGCTGGGAGCCTGTCCCTGAGCACCGAAGTATTTTTTGGTTTAACTGACTGCATGTTCTCCAGCCAAATCCCAGTCTGGGTCCTTCTTCTTCCGATGCAGAAAAGGGCTTCTGCCCTTAACAGAAGGACTTCTTCCTTCTGGTTTTTATGCCCTGTGGGATTGTAAAGTGTCTTTCTTCCTGGATTTCATCTCTCATCAAAGTGTGTTTTGAGGAATTAGGGGCTTATTCCCATGGCTTTATAAACCCCTGTGATCTGAGGGCTTCTACGTTGCCGTGGCTCCCACCTGCCTGCGATGGGGCGTGAACAGGAGCTGATCCAGGCAGTGAAGAACGGGGATGTACCCGGCGTGCAGAAGTTGGTGGCCAAGATCAAGGCGTCCAAGAGCAGTGAGTACCTGGGCACAGAGCCGTGGGCTCCCTCCCCGTGGCTGGGCACTCCTGCCAGTCCCAGGGTGTGTCTCAGTGCTGGCCAAGCCGGGGTGCAAGTGCTGGCTCTGACCCCCGGCACATGAGTTACGCTGTGGCCAGAGGCGGGAGTGCAAGCACAGCCGAGTGGATGAATGACTGGGCTGTAAGCAATCCTGCAGCTGAGCTGGGGTTCCCCGTGGGCTCGGGGCCAGGGGCCCTCAGTGTGGGCCACTGAGCAGGGATGGGTAAAGGGAAGCAGCCGTGGCAGGGGGAAGTGAACCACTTTGGGGGGGACACTGCTACAAAGGGTCTTTAGCGGTGGCTGCTCACTCCCGGCCGTATTTATCTTGTGAAAAATTATCATCCCAGCCAGTCGACTGGAACCAATCGCCAAGCCTTGAATTTCAGTCTGGTAATGTTTAACCCTTCAGCAGGGCTGTTTTCTTGCCTCTGCTCTCAGAAAGGTCAGCAGTGAACAGAGCTTTTGGGGGGCTCCCCAAGGGCACCAGGGTCCTGCAGATGCTGGCACGGTGTCTGGAGGAAATGGAGAGGGTGGAAAGGTGGAGGAGATTGTGGCCAGTGCCACGGAGCCCTTCTATAGAGCTGAGCTGGTCATTTCCATGGACAGACCAAGAGAAGGAAACTGGGAAAAGTAAATAAAAGGGCTCTCAGTGCCATCTGTGGCTGGGGGAAGGTGCACCCTGGCTGCCCCTGCGGTGGGAGCGTGGATCCCCCTGCCAAGGCTGCTCATCGTGGGGGGTCTCGTGGGTGTGTGTGGGAAAGCTGAAGGGGAATAAGCTGTCCAAAGGAGGGAGAGAGGAAACTCAGACGGGAGAAGCTTTAAGGCTTCTTAGGAGCAGCTCAGAGCGGAGAGTCTGGTGTGGAGAAACCAGAGTTAGGCTGAGGATTATAAATGTGAGGAGCAGATCAGCTCCCCTGGGTCATCTACTGGAAAGCTTTGACTGGGGCCAGAACTTTGCAAATCCCAACTGCTGGGCTTTCAGAAGGGCTGGGAGCCATCTCCTCAGAACAGGGGCATCTGGTGCCCCTTCCCTGGGTGAAGGTACTGGGTGCCATTGCCTCTGCTGCTCTGGGACTGTGCCTGTACAGGGTCCCTGAGCTGAACAAGAGCAGTCTGCCCATGTGAGGGGCTGAAGGACACCCCCAAGGCAATAAACAACGTCAGGATGTGAGTGTCTGCTGCCTGACACAGCCTCGTCCCCTGAGTTGGTGTCCCATGGCCGGGCAGTGTGTGCAGGCTGGGGTGCCCATGGCTCTCGTCCTTCTGCACACCCAGAGGGGTGATGTCACACTTGTTTTCTCCCATACCCTGCAGTAACTCTCTCCCAGTTCAATCCCGTCTGTTTTCTCTCTGGAGTCTTCCCCTCCCTGCAGCCGTGGGGCACCCACGTGAACGTGTGTGTTTAACTCCCCCGCTGCAGCGGCGTCAGCAGCTCCCTTGGCTTATTTTCATTTTAGTCCTTTATAAGGAGGGGGCAAAAAACCCTGACCCCTCCAAGGCCACTGCTGCAAGCCCTCAGTGGGAGTCCTATGCTGTGGGGGCTTGCCTGATCTGGAGGCTCATCCCTGGCATGGAGGGTACCACTGCTGCCCATCCCTTATGGTTCCCTCTCCCCCCTCTCACCGATGCCATGTGAGCCAAGTATTTGATGCCTTTGCTGCTCATTAAAGTGCCTTTTCCATATGACAGGCTGAGATGCTGATTTTTTATTTTTTATTTTCTTTATTATATATTTTTCTAAATTCCTCTGAGTCCTTCTGCTGTCTCAGTGGATTGGGAGCTCGATCGCTGTGATCAGCCCTCTGGGGCTTCCTGTGCCTAAAAAAGTCACGGCACGTAAGCAGAATGCAAGCGCCAGTCCCGGCAGCGGGAACTTCAGGGACACGTTGTTTAATATTCTCCTTGCGCAGCCTCCTCCCCGCGCAAGCGCCGCCGCACAAGTGGGTCACAGCACCTCTCATTCCAAGGTGGTGGGCTGGGCAGGGACAGGATTTTGGGGGCAGGAACCAGGAGAAGAAGGGCGGGCAAGGGCAGTCGTCCTGTGGGAAGGGGGCATCGGTGCGATGCCGTGGTCACTCCTGCAGCCAGGGAGGGGGTTGTGGTCTGGGAGAGCCAGGCTGCTCCTGCCGGGCCAGCCGTGCTTTGCTGAGGTTCCCTGGCAATGGAAACATCCCGCTTTTTATTTTCCTTCTCCCTCTCCCCTCCCCTCCTCTCTGCGTCGGGAGCGCTGCGGAGTTTAATTGAAATTGTTAAACAACCCGTCACGGCTTTGGCCTCTCTCCCCTGCAATCAATCACGTCCCTGGGCTGCTGCCCTCGCCAACAATGCACCAGTTGGCCCGGCCAGGGCCAGCACCGAGGGGCTGGGGCTCCCAGGGGAGGCGAGAAGCAGAGTCCCTTTGGACAGGGATCTCAGGGGCGACAGCTCCTGGAGCCCGGCAAAGTTTGGGTGTCCCCATCCCTGGATGCAAGATCAAGGGGCAGGGGATGGGGGGATGCCAGGGTGATGCTGGGAAAGGGGGGTGCCCCTGTGGTAGCTGGGGGCTGGAGGAGCCATGGAAGGCAATGGGAACTGGGCTCACTGTTTGCCTTCCTCGAGGGAGTGGTGAAGGTTTTTGTTTAAACGTGTGCGAAGTGCAAAGAAAGGACAGCAGCTGAGCAAACTGGTGTGAAACTCTCAAGGACAGGGAGTGAAGCCCTGGTGGGGTTCAGCTGCTGCCTTGGGGAGGTTCGGTCAGCCACTTGCCCCATTTCACCAGCTCTGTTGATGCTTTCCAGACCTCAGATATGTTAAGGGCTGGGGTCGGCTCCTGGGACATGGCCGTGTCTGGGCCATGACCGAGCAAGTTGTTAAATGCTAGCGAAGCTTGCAGAGGGGTCTTGGCTTTATCTCCATGCCTCTATTGGAGCTTCTCACTGCTGTGTCCCAGCAGCACAAAGCATGCTAAGGTTTTCCCAAGAGCTGTGCCAGCCCTCAGATGCTGCTGCCACTGTCCAGTTTGGCAGGAGAGGGACGATGCTGCTCCACGTGCTGTGAGACTGTAGCAGGCAAATGTGGGATAACTCACTCCTTCTCTCCCCCCTGAATTTCCTCCTAATCCGTACTAGCTGTATCAGTTTAAGCCTCAAAGCGTGAGGTTTAATATCTCTCCTGTGATTTGTTAGCCTTTGCCACCGGCACTCTGTGTCCCTGTCCTCGGCAGAAACATCCGCCCTCCTTTCATGTCCTGCCGGGATTTCTGCTTCTCCCAGCAGCAGCAGGTCTGTAGTTGTTTGGGGGAGAAGTTGCTTCTTTTTGCAATCTAGGAGTTATTTTATAATGATGTTGGATGTGCCTTCGTGCCAGGCAGCAAGCCCAGCATGCCATCTCCCCTTACAGGGGAGGACCATCCTCCTCTTCGCTGCTGTTACTGAGCAAGGCTTGTCCCCGACCCTTGCATAGTCCAGGTGCTATACCTGGTCTGGCTGCAGGGCAGAGCCAAGACTGGCATAGGGCAGGATCCTTATCATGTCAGGCTCTGTTACACCCGATGGCTTTCCCTGCCAGCAGAGGTGCAGGGGTGCCTGAGCACCCTTCCGGCTCCAGTCCTGCCCCAGGCAGTGCAGGTGGCTGGACCCAGCTCTGCTACCGAGCACAAGTGTGGCCCTGGCCATGTCCCTTGAAGCCCAAGTTTCGAGGACAAGTTCTCAAAGCCTCTCCTCTCCTCTCCTCTCCTCTCCTCTCCTCTCCTCTCCTCTCCTCGCCTCGCCTCGCCTCGCCTCGCCTCGC
>VZRX01006856.1:156687-226411 GCA_013398075.1 Notiomystis cincta
CCCTCCCCTCCCCTGTAGGTCTGACGGGCTGGACCGGCTCTGCTGTAGGCACGCCTGCGGAGAGACGCTGAGAAACTCTGCCAAAATGGGCAAAACTCCCTCTTGCTCCGGGTCTGAGCCAGGAGCGGGGCGAGGCACCGTGCCCAGGGAGCCGGGCTGGCGGTGGCCCCGTGCCGGGGACCCCACCACCCCCCAGCGTGCCCAGACCTGCTCCTGAACCAGCCTGCAGTGGGTGGGTGGTGGGAGTGGGAGAAAAGAGGCTTCAAAGGCTCTGGAGAGTGCGGCAGTCGTGGGGCTGGATGGTGGTGGGGCTGCAGCTCCATGGCAAGGAGGAGTCCATCCTTTCTTCCTCTTCCTGTGGCTCCTGACCTCCCTGGAAGGGGGGGGTCTCCTCTGGTAAACTGGTGTTTGCTGGGTGGTTTTCCCATCCACATCCTGGCGTTCCCACCTCTCTTGCTGGGAAGGAAAAGCCCCACACACGTGGCAGAAGGAGTGAAGGGAGAGTTGGTTTTCAAAGCTGGGCTCCAGTGGATGATGTGTTTGGAAAGGGGCCTGGCTGCCACTGGAGTGCCCGGAGCCAGGGAAGGAGTCACTGTGCCGAGTGCAGGAGATAAGGCACGAGCAAACAGCATCACACAGGGAGATGGAGGAGTGTGTGCTGGACATCGCCTGGCCCAGTTGGCCTAGTCCCTGTCCATTTCCCTGTGTTCACAGTTCCACATCTGCCCCTGTCCCAGGTCTGTATTTCGGTCCCTGGCCTCTGGACACCCATTGGCAGGGCAGCCTGTGGTCCCTGCTGCCAGCCTGGGCCACTGCATGCTGACTTCTTCTTGTCTCTGTAAAAGAGTGGGAAGGAAACCAGGGTAATTCTGGGGAAGGGGATGAATGTGGGGACTTTTGAGCCTGCTCCAGGCCATGCTGCCATCCTTTGGAGATGGCCAGACCGGGCTGGGGTATCCCAGGGAATCTGGAATCTCCTGGAAATGTGGAGGTCCCTCAGGGCCATGGATGGAGCCAGGCTGGCAGCCATCCTCGGTGTCACAGGCAGGAGGCTGAGGTTTGTTACAGAAGGGGAATTTCCATCCCTTGGGCATTTCCTGGTGACTCAGCCCAGACCAAGGGGTTTAGCTGCCCCTTCCCAGGGGCTGCAGAGGCTGTTCTGGCTGTCTGACCCAGAAACATGGGACAATTCAGATGAGGACAGCTTGAAGGCAGACAGGGAGGGCAGCCCCGAGCCCTGGGACACCGTGTGCCCGGCTGCCAGCAGCACACGGGCGGCGTAACCAGGACGGTGCTCCCCAGGGCTGCCAAGAAGGGGACGTGGCAAGGACACTGCCAGCACAGGCATTCCATCCTCTGGCTTGGCTGGTTCCAGGAGGGAGCAGTGGACCACGACAACAACCAGCATCACTTCTGCCACCTCACTGTCAGGATCCCAGTGCCTCAAGGAGGTTTTGCTGGGAAGGTGGGAGGTGAATTGTTGGATCCCAGTGGCGATGGACCGTGTGTAAGATGGTTTCCTGCTGGAAATGGATGCTTCCAGCAGCATTGCTCCGGCAAGAGTTAAAAGTAGGGTTGGATGCCGTGCGTGTGTGTGTGCATGCACGCGCCCTGCTTTGTTTTTAAAAGCGCCTCAGCTGTCCTGGATCCCTGCCAGACCCAGGGCCCGCCGCTGGCAAAAACTCCGGCAAAGGAGTATGAAAGGGGCAAGAAACTAAATAACAGTAAACCAACTTTTTTTTTTTTTCTGGCTTCTCTAGCAAGTGAGAGGGTGGGGAGGAGCTGCGAGCATTCGACTCCCCCTAATTCCCATCCTGGCTTCCTTAAAACATCTTGCCTGGGATGGAGAGGGAAGGATCTGTTTGAACCTCGGGGCTGTAATATCACCTAAGCCTTGCCGAGGTGTCCTGGTGAGTCACAGACCTGTCTGGAGATGCCCAAACTGCTTGGAAATGGCTCTGTTGGGATGATCTCTACCCTCCCAGGGAAGGGCTGGATTCTCCGGCCCATCCCTCGCTCCTGTGGGACGCTGCCTGGGGTAGGTGCGCAGCCACCCTGAGCTGTTTGCCACCCCAGGGAGAAAGGCCAGAGCTGCAAGGGAGCAGGGCTGTGATGGTGAGATAAGAAGGCAGGGAGGACCTGTGTGAGGCAGGTATGCAGCTCCCACAGTATCCCAGGCCTGGTGCAACACGTCCAGCTGCGCTTCCGCCAAGCCCTGCCAGCGCCGCTCCCCACGGGCCCCAGCGCAGGCAGCTCAGGGAGCACGTGGCTCCTGGCCTTGATGCCATGCCCAGACCCCTGCCCCAGCCTCCCTTGGTGCCATCCCAGGAGCTGGGTGTGGCTCGGCCACCTGAGGTGGGCAGCTGTGCCGAGAGGGGTGAAAACTCCGGGGGTTTTCTGATGCTGGGCACGGCTGGTTGTGTAAGGCCCTGTCTGCTTGGGGGGGAGTTGGCGAACACTGCAAGGGCATCAGGTGCCTGTCACCGAGGTGTCCCCGGCAGCGAGGTTGGCTCAGGCTCTGCCACCCACTCTGCAGGTGCCTCTTGCCCCCATGGAGCATCGATCCCAGGGGCTGCCTGTCTCACTCTCCCCCTCCAGCAGCCCCTTGTGAGGCATCACCTTGTTTCTTTGCCAGGACGGGTGTGGATAAGCCTGAAGGGAGGTGCAAATAGCAATATGGAGACTGGGGATTGGGAGCCCCACAGATCTTCCCCTTCCATGGGTGTCCTGTCTCCCTG
Organism: Notiomystis cincta; assembly: GCA_013398075.1. Taxonomy (NCBI): domain Eukaryota; kingdom Metazoa; phylum Chordata; class Aves; order Passeriformes; family Notiomystidae; genus Notiomystis; species Notiomystis cincta. The sequence goes on from VZRX01006856.1 coordinate 159,426, forward strand.
GGCAGGACACCCAACTCACAGCCTGTGAGGGACCTGGGATGTGTCCCCAGCATGGCAAAGCCACATGAGAATCACTTGCCTCAGTGGCCTCCAAAAGGGGCCAGAGTTCTCCCTGGTGGCTAATTATTGCCTACATGGGGGTCACAGGGACACAGTGAGTCTGGCCAGCAGCGTGGGTCCAGCACAGCTATGGCCCAGGAATTGCTTTGGGCTGCAACCCAGGCTGCTCTGGTTGGTCTGCATAGCTCTGGTTTGGTTTTGTGGGACTGACACAGATGGGAAGGGCTTCATGAGCCCTCCTGGCTTCCCTGAACCAGTACCTGCTAATCCTGCTGGCTTAAAAAGAGGGGAGACACTCCTCCTTAGAGGGAAGGAGGCTCCTGCATGGAATGAGGTGCTGCTTCTGACCCTGCTCTGTGTCTCCAAACCTCAAGAGCTACTTAAGCATTGGGAGAGCCCTCAGTTTCCTCCTCAATAGTGTCAAGGCGCAGGCAACTCCCTGTCTTGGAGCATTTGTCCCACTGGTTATATTTAGCAGCACATGGATATCCTGGAGCTGCTTCTCCATTCCTTTCACCCCAACCCTGGTGTGGATGTGCAGGTGTCCAGCTCCAAGTCCCCAAAGTCCTGGCTCTACCCTGTCCCGCTGCAGGCTGCTCCAAATGCCTGTGGCTCTGTGGGACTGAATTCACACCAGGTGAGTGGTCCTGGATGAACATCTCCTAGGAGCAGTGCAGGTGGGTGTCTCTTCTCAGCCCCAGTCGGGGACAGCCCAACCCCTGGGACAGGGACCAGCATGTGGCCATCAGCCCCCTGCACCCACACGTGCTGCTGGCCATGTGTTTGCAAAAACAGTACCTTGTTTTCCAGGAAGGGACATGAGGCTTCCAGGGCTGGTTGGCTCTCCCAGTGCTTTCCCAGAAGGATTGCTCAGAAAGCCATTCCCTGCCAGGCCTGGGGATGGAGCAACCCACCATGATCTCATGGCCAGGGTGGAAGACATGGGATGCCACAGGAGGGGTGCCTTTTCCTACGAAAAAGGAGCTGATGGAGGCAGAAGGGTCCCATTTTTCCCTGGGCTCCCCCCACTTTGTGCCCACACCCGCCCCGGGATGCTGCAGGGCAGCAGGTGGGGGTTTCAGGGCTCGCTCCCACGTCCTGCCTGCGCCGCCAAGTCGGGCTTGCCGGGGCCGTTCCTGACACGCAGCCGCCGCGCTGGGAAGGCGTAAACAGATCGGGTTCCCGGCAGGGGTCCAGGGAGCGGGCAGGCTTTGGCTTGTGTCCCACCACTGCTCCGTCGGGGTGGAGTGTGGGGAGCACCCAGGCAGGGCTGGGTGGAGGGGGCTGACCTGGCAGAAGGTCCCTGCAGGCGGCACGGTCCCTGCAGGAAGCTGGGCACGACAAGCCAAGGATGTTGCCTCTGCCTCTGTTTACCTCTGGTGCTGAGGTGGGCCTGTTCTTTGGGAGTGGGAGGTGTTGATGTGCTGCTCCCAAACCCCTTCCTAATCCCTTTATGGGGAGCTGCTGACCAGAGCTCAGCCCATGGACTGGGGGTCCTCAGATCAGTTTCTTCTTTTCTATTGGAGTTGTATTGTGATGCCTTTGACCTTGCTGTAAGTCAGCTTTGTCCCTTCCAAGGTATATGGGGGGATGGGGCTGCTCCGTGTCGCCTTTGTCCCCAGCTGGTCCCCAGGCAGCTGCTGCCTGACTCTGGTGTCCGGGCTGGGCAATGGGAGGAACCCGCTGCCCTCCCTGCCGGCCCCAGAGCAGCTGGACGAGGGGAGGGGGTCAGGAACGCGGTGCCCAGAATAACTCAGCAGTCACCAAGGGCCCTGAAGGGATGGCAAGGTGGGTGTGGAGGCCTGGGGCAGGTTCCTGCTTCTAGGACACGGAAAGGGTGATGCCTCTCCCAGGACACAGACTGCCACCGGCTGCTAAGTGATTGCTGCTTCCATGTGGGGACATGCGGGGTGGTGCAGGACATCCTGGTCATGTAGCTGTCATGTCCCTCTCCTGTCCACTGCATATGGAATCCTGTTGTAGACCAGGATCCCAGGCAAATCCTTCACTGCCAGAGCTGCATGAAAGATGCCAATCTAGCTAAGGCACTGGGCAGATGCTCAGCAAGATTTTGGCAATGACTTCTCTCACTTCGGCATTGTCCAGCTGGAAACCCAGGTGGGCAGTCAGAGGGTCTGATCCATCTGGGAAAGAGCCCTCACTCTGGGCATGAACAGCACCATGCTGTCTTTCCTGCCTTGGGAGGGAAAGGAGAGAGTGGCAGCAGGACCATCTCTCTCAGGCTGCTTGTCCGAGGCTGGAGAGAGCTTGGCCCTGCCTGCTGGGGATGGACCCATCCCTCTCCCATTCCTACTTGCAGCAGCATGGAGCCACCAGTCAGTTCCCACATGTTTTGGTAGGTGACCTTTGTGCAGGGAATGGGAACAGCAAGGTGTCCTGTGTGCCCTCACCACCACTGGAGAAGGGATTTGGAGAGGGATCCCTCCCATCCATCATGGTTTGGGAGCTGAGCAGCCACTGCTGGGTGAGATCCTTATGCTCTTTCCCAATGCGGATGCCACAAATGGCTGCAACACCACGGAACCTGCAGGAGCAGTCAGCCATCCAGCATCCCTCGAGACTGTCGGGAACCAGAGGCCACATTTTGGCTCTGTCCTGGAGGGAAGGAGATGTTTTGCTGAAGCTGCTGAAATCCAGGCTGCAGTTGAAAGGGAGCTGGACAGTGCAGGCATCACTTGCTGGAAGGCAACTTTAGGAAGCTGAGCCCCTTGTTTCAGTTTGGCAATAGAGAATATAGTCAGCAGCCCCCCAGAAGTGGAAATCTTTGGTTCTTAGAGAGGAAAACCCAGTCCCCAGGCAACAACTGCCACATCCCTGCAGAGCCAAGGCTGTGACTGTCCCGGGGGACCCTGCCAGCATGTCCCCAAGCAGGGCCAGCAGCACCAGCAGCTCGAGGGTCAGAGTTGAGGAGAGGCATCCACAAGGTATTTTTAACCATGTGATTCCAAACTCTGGCCGCCAGCAGCCATCTGAGGTTAGTCCCAGGCTGCCAACAGCTGATTGCCCACGCTGGCGAGAGGGGGGAGTTTGGAGTAAAATTCAGTTCCCAGCCGTGTCGCAGCCTCAGGAAGGAGTGGCAGCGCTTGAACCATCGACCTTCTGGGTGACCTCCTAGTGAACAGCTTCACCTCCCGCTGCCTCCCCTCCCATCCTGTGTGTGCCTTGCCCAGATTAGCACAGCCAGGGTGGGGACAGCCGCTCCGTCCGTCCTGGCAGCGCCTGCTTCAGGTGCACGGCAGCTTCCCTGGGGCCAAAGGAGGAGGATGTCACAGGATTTCCAGCCTCCGCATGGCTGTGTGCTTTGACTACTGGCTCCACCGGCTGGGGCAGCTCCTGAGTGCCAAGCTGCTGTTTGCGGGCACGGGGCTGGCACTGATGGGGACATGGTGCCATGGGGCTGTGGCAGCACAGCCCTCCAGCCTCAGCCTTGCCCTGCTTCCCCTGGGAGCTGCATGGTTGCTGCAGCCTACAAGCTACAATGTAGGGGCTGGATCCTGGTTTCACTCCCTTGAGTCCACAGGGTTTTGATGGCTACTGTTGGCTGCTCTAATTTTTATCTGGGGCTCATTGTTAGAACCATAAAATAAATAGGTACGTGCTGCTCTGGAGCGTCAAACCCCTCCAGGTGTAGGTGGGTTGCTGGGTTGCTGCGTCCCTGCCCGCCCTCCCTAATTAATTGTTTCTCAGCTAGTCCAGACTTACTGACCTGCTCTAATCTTCCCATGCAAGGCAGCCCTTCACTGCTGGCTCCTGTCGCTCACCTCTCATGTCCCCTGTGAGCCTCTCTCATGTTCATAGTCCTGGGTGTGGGATGGACGATGGTACCCCAGGAAGCAACAGAATTGATGGTGAGAAGTGGTAGCCTGGGAAGCAGCATCCCCCTCATGCAGGGCTGCTGAGGTTGCTTTCCTGACCAGCATCTCCCTCTGTGCCCACACTCACACTGCTCCTCTCACCGTCCCCCCATATCCTGCTTCCCCTCTTTCTTCCTCCCATTGACCTGCTGCCGGTTGGATTATTTCTCCCCAGATGCTGCAATCTGCATTTTTCCCAGGTTGAATCTGCCTGTGTTTGTTCTCCTAATCTCTTTAAGTCCTTTTTGTGTTATTTCTGCCCTTGTCAATCTGTAGCACATCCACCACAGATTATTTTAATGCACCATTTGTTGGGTATGGCGTTAATGACAACACTGAGAGTGTCTGTAGGTGCAGCTCCTTTCCCAGGGTATCTGGGATAGCCCTTCCTTGGCTTCCAGGGAACCAGCTGGACATGAACTAAGGTGCATTGTTAATGCTGGAGCTGATGCTCTGCTGGTCCCCGTGTCCCACAGCCCAGGGATGGCCCTTGGCCCTGCAGAGTGCCCAGTGCAGGTTCAGGCTGTGCTTGCTCTTGGCTGTTGGCCCCCACTGCTATCAGCCCATCTCTTCCCGCTCGGGAGGTGTCCTGTCCTTTCGGAAGGATGGGGGAAATGGAAAAGGCTCCACCTCTTCCCTGGGCAAATACAGCTCCTCTGAGTTCATATCCTGGAGAGCGGAATAGCCAGGTCCCAGCAGGGACGGTGACTTCACCTCCCGGTAACGCATTTCCCTGGCCAGCTGGGAAAGAAGCCCTTGTATCTCCGAAGGAGCTGCCTGGCTTCCCCCACCCGAAGCCTTTCCCAGCTGTTTCCATCTTGGATGGGGCTGGGGGATGCAATTTCGGCTCTGTGGGGAAGGGGTGTTACCACTTTTCCCAGCCAGGGGAGCTGGGCTGGGCTGCATCCCTTTGGGGTAGGCAGCCACTACAAACCCACAAATTATTGTGGAGAGGAGGAGCAAGCACCATTCATCCCAACCCAGCTGAAATCCTTCTGGGGGCCTGAAACTCAGAGCAGGAGCACCTGTTTGGCTTTTGCAAGAGGTGAATCCAGCCCCAAAGGACTCCTGCAGTGCTCTTTTCCCTGCTTGGTGTTTGTCCCCTCTGTCCCTTGTGGCCATCAAACCTTGGGGTCGAGAGCTGAGAGCTGCACCTTCTTCCCAGCTGTGTGGATGGAGACGGGGTTTCCGATTCTGCTTTTCCTTTCATTGTTCTGAGAGCCTTTGCTTTGAACAAACTGCCTGTTTTTTCCTGCTTTGCCTGTGAGGGGAAGCAGCATGGGGGAATTGGGGGTTTGGATGGGGGTCCTGGAGTGGCTGGGCTGGGGTGAGTGATCAATGTCTGTGCTGTGTTGGGATGCTGCCCAATGTCTCACCTGCTGCCAGCCTCTTAAAAAACCTTAATGTTGTATTTCCCCTGGAAAAAAGATGCCCAGCTTTTTCCAAAGAGGGAAAAAGGCTCCCAGTTGACTCCATGGTCCTGTTGCCCTATCCCTCTTTGCCTGTGGTGGGCCTCCAGCCCAGCCCAGGGTTGAAGGCAGATCCTTGGACCTCTCAAACTCGTGTGCCTTTGCCATCACCTGCCTTCACCATTATCCACCACTGTATCTGAACGTGTTGCAGAACAAGATTGCTTAAAGGAGATGAGGAAGGAGGCCAAGCTGCCAGAAGAGACTCAGACATGCCATCAGCAGAGACAAGTTGGTGACAGGGACAGCTTGGGCTCCACATAAGCCCTAAGATTTGGGGCTCGAACCAGGGGTAAATGGTGACTTGTATTGAGGTTAGAAACAAGCATTAAATGCAGGGATACTCACAGCACAGGGGTACTGTGTCCAGCCTCAGGATGCTGTGAGGAGCTGCCTGGAGCTCAGCTCCTGGAAGGTTATTGCACCCCTATTGGAGTTATTCCAGGCTGCTGAAACCAGGAGCAGGGCTTGGTGTGACAGCCATCCTGCAGCCTGTGTAGTGTCAGAGCAGGCAGGGCCCTGGTCTGGTCCAGGGTTTGGTAGGTTTCTCAAGGGATGGAAATGCCAATTACTCTTGAGAAGTTGCCAGATGTTGCTGTAGGAACAATAAGGGGCTCCCAGCTGCTCTCACACCACTGCCATTTGCCCTCTGTTGATGGGAATCTGCCTCCTTAGTTGCAGCCACCCAATCCCTGCCAGTTAACCCAGTGGCTTTGCCCCAGTCACATCAACCCCACAGGGCTTGGCTTGGCGAGGGGCCTGTTTGTCAGCATTGGTGGGGAGCCCATCCTCAGTGACGCTGCAGAGCCTCAGACCTGGCACAGACTATTTGTGGGCAGGAAGGCACCTGTGGCATTTGGACACCTGTGGCATTTGGGCACAGGGATGGGTGCTCAGCCAGGTATGCCAGGCAGCAGCACCTTGGCAACCAAATTCACCCACCACCACCACCATGGGGGAATTAGGGCACAGCACTGGGCTCAGTGTTGGGGGTGCAGCTGGTAGCTGCAGTAGAGAGCTGGGGTCAGGAGTCCTTGGCTCTCACCCACCCTCTGCTCTGAGCTGGTTGGGCAGCTTTGGTTGAGTTTCTTAACTCATCTCTGTGGCTGAACTCCTTCCCTATCGAGGTGGGTGAATCTTCTGAACCTATTGGGAAACTGCTCCTTGAAGCAGCCGGTCTGCCGGGAGGCCGTGCTGGGAGGAGCCGCGTGTGGGTGGCCACAGTGGACGTGCCTGTGGACATAGAGGCGACAGGGAAGGGTGATTCCTGCGGAAGAGGGATGGACATCACCTCTTCAGGTCTTGATTTTGGCCAAGACAGGAGTCTGGCCTGAGCCTTGGCACGAACCCACCATATGCTGAGGCAGGGCCACCCCGGGCCATCACAGGGCAGGTTGGGTGAAGCTGCCAGCTCCTGCCACCTCCAGCTCCAGAGGCTGCCACGCTGGTGCTCTGTGGCATAGCAACTGATTAGCTCCTCCAGCTGGTTTATTGGCTTAGTGCTGGCAGTCCCCCGGTGGATTTCATTTTCCCAGGAGGGTATGTGCATGTATTTGGTGTGTCCAATGCACACTGTCCCTCTCCCACTGCCCAGGGAAGCAGGATGGTGTTCCTGAAGTGCCCTTGTAGGGCTTTCCTGCATGCAGGGTACTCATAGCAGGCAGTCTAGGGGTGCTCAGGGCTGGATGTTCAGGGACTCTGATGGTACAGGGACACTCAGGGTGGATGTTGTGGCTGGCAGCACAGAGATGTTCATGACATTGGGATGCTCAGACCTGCAGCACAGGGAGGCCCGTGGCACAGGACTACTTGCAGCCAGCAGTGTGGGGATGTGAGGGGCTGGAATGAGAATCTGTGACACAGGCCCAGCAGAAAGGGGTTATTTCCCCAGCGTCTCTGGCCAGGAGATGGATCTCCAGTTAGGGATCTGTATGTTGTCCTGCATAGCAAAACAAAGCCTTGCAGTAGCGGAGCTCTGCTGTGTCTGCCCTGGGTGAACAAAACCGGCGGGGGGCTGCAGTAAATAAAACTGCCCTCTGGAGCCTGACTCCCTTGTGGGAGCCAGGGCAGGAATCTCCAAAGGGCAGGACTCCACGGGATATTTGGGCATTTCCTTCCGCAGCCAAACCCAGGCGAGCGTGTGTCACTGCTTCCCAAGGAGCACTTCGGAGGGATTGTGTCCATCTGCAGGAGCTCGGGGTGAAGCTCACGGGTGTCCCCGCAGGAACGAGCTCTCCGTTGGAGGGCCGGGGGTGACTCAGGGTGCCCGGTGTGCTGGCACAGGGCTGCTCGGCCGGGCGAGGGCACGCCTGGCTCCACGCAGCCGGCACAGCCGGCGCCAGGCGAGTGCCTCGGGGGGGTAAATACGGCTTCGTGCCGGGCCGGCTGCCAGCGCGGCGGCTGAGGTGCCCGCCCCGGCCGGCCGCTCCCCGGGTGCCCCCTGCACCCCATGAGGAGCCCAGCCCCGTCTGGCATCCCCGCCGTGGGAGTGCAGCCCGTGGGGAAGCTGAGGCGCGGGTAAAGGGGGCTGCTGGGGAATGCGCCGTGCGCCTGGGGCTGTGCCACAGTGGGGATCCGAAGGCCAAGGGCCGCAGCCAGGCCGTGCCAGGGATGAGGGTCCCTGCCCCGGCTGGTGCTGGGCGGCCGCGCTGCCTCCGCCACGGCCGGCGGCCGGCCCGACATTTGTAAGCAATTTGCCGGAGCGTTCCGGAGGTGCTTCCCGCTGCCGCTTGGCAGCCAGACGCCGCACAGAAGCTCGCTGGTTCCCTCGAGGCCTCGCTTAGGCCTGGCCCTGCGCTGCGGAGCCTCGTCCTGCCCGGGCAGGCGCTGGGGAGCGCGGCGGGGCCGGGGGCAGAGCGGGCTGGGAGCGTGGCGGGACCCCTCGCAGGGCTCTTGCGGGGGAGCGGGGCCAGGCAGGGGGAGCCCAGGGCTGGATTAACCCTTGGGGTGCACCGGGCTGGGTTTTCCCCGGACATAACCCCTTCAGGGTGTTTCGTATTTCAGCGCTGGGTCCGTGTTCTTCTGGGTTCATTTTCCCGGGATTGTGAGTGTGCTCCTGGTGAGGAGTGAGGGTTGCAGATCGGGCCTGAGAGTGCCCCCACCCCGGTGCAAACCCAATGGGGGTGATAATGTGGCTGGAATGATCTGGCCACACCATGCCAGTGCTGTAGCTCGATTAACCCTGCAGCCCCCTGGCTAAAGCTGCACCTCTGAACAGGCCAGTCTGGGACGGCTGTGGGATTGGGAATGGCTTGGCCCAGCCTCTGCTGAGCTCCAAAACGTGTGTGGAAAAGGATGGGTAGCCTGGGCACCAAGGGGGAGAGAAAGGGCTGAAGGAATGCGGGGAAAACCTGGGAAACTGGTGAAAAGGAGCATATGGGTGGAATGAGGAAGGGGGATGCAGGGAAATCAGCTGCCTTCCTGTCACCAGGTCCCTGGAGTTTGAGGCTGTGCAGCAGGACAGCACTGGTGGAGGGGTCCCAGCTGCCTGGCTGTGCTCTGCTTCCCCTCCATTCCTCCATTCCTCTCCTTTCCCTTGCCTTTATGCTGGGATACACAGAAACTTTCCCACCCACACCTCACCTTCCAGCCTTGCTGCAAACCCTCCAGCTCTCCAAGCAGTGATTTACCCTGCTGCAAACCAGGGATGAACATTTTCCCTTCCTGCCCAAGTTGGATCCAAGCATTTAGGAAGACCCCCAAAAGGAATGCTCCTCCTGGCTCTGCTATTTGTGGTCTGCTGCTTTCTCAGCCCCCTGCACCATGTCTGTGTGGTCCTGCTCTGTGTCCTGACCTGGCTGGGCTGCTGGAGCAGGGAACGAATTTGAGGAATGTTGCTCAGGGAGATGTGGATGCTGACAGCTGTCTTGGAGCAGGCAGGGACACACACCATGTCCTGGGACATCCCAGCCCTGCTTGCTGGACCCCACTGACCAGCTCAGTCCCCTTGAAATTTGGGTTAGGGATAGGATTTTGGGGTGAACTCTCCTTCTTCAAGTAGTGGGTGTTGCTCAACTCCAGAACCAGCCCCCAGGGGCTGTGTAATGTTTCTGCCTCTTTTGGAGGTGCTGGTGCTCATTGGGCATCTCCATCCAGCTCCTCTTTTTTCATCATTCAGGGTCTGCCCATCCTGCCCTGAGTAAGGATCGCTCTTCCTTCTCTTCTTCCTCTTCCCTTTCCTGACCCTTTTCCAGTGGCAGTTCAGCTGCAGAGGTGGGAGCAATCCCAGTGGTTACAGTTCTCCAGAACTGGGATCAGAAGTGGCCAATTTACAAGTGAATTGTTATTTTTTCCTGGCTGCTAAGGTCAAGGGAAGCTGCTTGTCCTTGATGAAGACCCCGGGTCCTGGGCTCTTGGGGCTGAGAGGGAAAAGGAGGAGCTCTGCCGAGTGATGGCTTTGGGAGCCAGTTCCTTTGGGAAGGGCTGTTGGATTGGTGGCTGAGGCTCAAAGACAAACAGTCCCTGGAAGAGGTAATTAGGGTGATCCTGTCCTGATCCCCTCAGCTGTGGCGAGGAGTCACGAGTCCTTCACCAGCAGCCACTCCAAGCCCATTTTGCGTTAATTAGGCTGTTTACAAAACACTGTAAATTGCAGTAATGAACACCCCGGTCCTTAGTTTCCTTTAATTATCTATTTGCATGATGAATGAGCCAGCCCCTCTTCAGCCCTTCTTTTCCAGCAGGGGGGGTCACACAGCCCAGTATGGCTTTATATGGGATCTGCCATGCAAGGGGGGCAGAGACCTTGGGAGAGAGGGAGGAGAGAATTGAGGAGGAGGAGAGGAAGGAAAGGGAGAGGGATCTTCAGCCCCAGAGATCTACCTGGCTGTGAGGAAGGGGGCTCCTTCCCCAGGACCCCACCACATTAGAGTGGGATTTGAGCAGCTGTTTCACCCCAGGCTCAGAGCCTGGCACTCAGACTTTGTTTTTCCATAGGAAAAAGCACAGAAACCATTCAAAGCATTTAATCCTCCCTGGCTCGGCGATGGGGCTGCCTGGAAAGGCAGATGAGGAATGGCAGTATTTCTTGGCCCCCCACATACCTTCCCCTTTCTTTCCCTTTTGACTTGGTGGATGAATTCCAGAGATGTTAATCCGCTCTCAACCCCTCAGTGAAGAATAAAATGTCCTCTATGTGTGGGAGGAAGGAATCCATTCGAATTAATTGCGGGAAGGAGCAGGGAACTGGGAGTGGGTGTGTGGCTATGCTGAGGGTGGGCTGAGCATCCTCTGCTGCCCAGTGGTCTCCAAAGGGGAGGGAGGGCTGGGCAGGGGGATGGGGATATCCAAGGTGGCACAATCCTTGGGTCCCTGAATGGGAGGGAGGGCTGGGCAGGGGGATAGGGATATCCAGGGTGGCACAATCCTTGGGTCTCCAAAGGGGAGGGAAGGCTGGGCAGGGGGATGGGGATAGCCAAGGTAGCACAGTCCTTGCATTCACAGCTGGAAGCTTCAGCCTCTGCCCTGGCCATAAAAATGCCAACCATGTGGGCTGTGGGCCAGGCTTCAGTGGCAGTGACAGGCACAGGGAGCGAGTGGGGGGCAAATGGCTGCACTCAGCAGTTTTGGAGTGTCAGTGCCTATAAAGGGGAGGGAAGCGCTGTTCTGCCAAGCCAGAGTGGCAGGAGCTGTGGGGTCCAACCCATCCCAGGGGCACACAGAGATTGGGCAGGAGAAATGGAGGGAGGAAAGTGCTGAGCTGGAGCTGGGTCAGCCCATTGAGGGTTTGTGGAGGTGAACGTGGAGGCAGAGGAGAGTAGAGCCCCCTGGGATGGGCCAGGCACTGTTCTGCATGCTGGGAGGTGGGTGTGGCTGTGGGATGGGGTTCATCTGGGGGCCTGCAGTCTCTGCCTCTTGCCCTGACCTTCACCTCTTGTCTCTGCAGAGCTCCTGGGATCTGCCAAGCGCCTGAACGTGAACTACCAGGATGCAGATGGGTGAGTGCTCCCCTGGAGGGTGGGTGCTGGGTGCTGCTGGCAGCCCAGGAGGGCTCCTCTCCCCTGTATCCAGTCATTCCTGCAGCTCAGGGTATCAAACAGCTTTCAGGGGAGCTGGAGAACACAACAGCATCCCAGAGCCAGTGCAAGCCCTGCACAGGCAGAGCTAATGCCTGTCTGGATCTAAGCTGAGGGCTGTGATGAATCCATCCTGAAAATCCTTCACAAATCCCTTCTATGTGCCCCTCTGTAGGGATGCCAGCATGTCCAGCCAGTGCCTTGTGTCCCCCTGGTTAAAGCCCAGAGGAGCACCTGGCCAGCCTCAGTGCCTGCACGTGCTCATGCCTCTGTTTAATATCCCAAAAGCAAAATCCCATTGTTTTGGGGGGAGTTAGAGAAAGAAAATATGAGGTTGCCAAGTGACCACAGCATATTTGTGTAGCTCATCACTTCCAAAATCCAAGTACTTAATAAGCTGGGTACTGAGAGTTAAAGAAACCACAAAGGCCCATAAAATAAATAAGCACATTATTCCTATTGAATTAACTCTGACCTCTCAGTCATTAGCATTGTTTTTATGTGCTGTTGTTGAACCTAATTTCTACATGTTTTTTTTCTGGAGGACTCCATAGGAAGAGGTGTCCATGATGAGTCGTAACAGGCCAGCAGGGGGTTGGGAACATGCAGGATGGCTCTGTCTGTCTTAAAATAATACTGTGCAGATGGAGCTTAATAGAAAAAGAATTTAATAATAGAAGCAATGATCTGATTCTGATCAGGCACAGGGTTTGTGCTTGGGCAGCTCCAGGAGAGCTCACGGTGGGAACTGGGGTAAAGGGTCTGTTCCCTGCCCAAGGGACATTGCTGGGGCACAGGAAGGGGATGATGGGGATGGCAGTTCTGTCCTGGGAGTGCCATGGTGGTGGTGGTGGTATCCTTGGCATCACCTTGCTCAGGGCTTGGAGAGGATGGGGTGGACAAGTGTGGGTTTGTGCAGCCACCACAGGGCAGAGTGGGACCCCAGAGGGTTGGTTCAGGGGGATTTTGTACCCCTCCCCACATTCACACTTCGAGGCAGAGTTTTTGCTGTGGCTCAGGGACATGGTGGGTGTACTGGAGGAGGGAGCAGCCCTCTCTGCTGAGGTTAGTGTCCCTTCTGCAATTTTGAGACCTGCACAGGGATTTGAGGATGTTCTGGGACTGCAGGTCATGAGGAGAGCTGTGCTGATGAGCTGCATCCCCAGCATTGGGTGTAGACACTGCAGAGCCCAACAGAGCCCCACGCTGGTGCTGTGAGGAGCCCCCTATGTCCCTTGGAGCAGCTCACAGGCTAATCCCTGGTGGCACAGAGACCCCTCGCTTGGCCTTGGCCCTTCACATGACAGCTCGGGGGGGCACCAGGCAGACAGGCCCCTTTCACAGCCCCAAGACACTGGGCTCTTTCATTGCTGGCGGCCTCCCACACTCTGCCATGGGCTCCTGGCAGCCCTGCTGGCATGGGGAGGGGGCAGCTGGCAGAGGGGGCAGGAGTGGCCACAGGGCTGATGTGTTTGCTGGATGCTGTGAGCAGAGTTGGGGCTGCCTGGCTGCTCTGTGGAGAGGGGAGATGCATCTCTCTCCATCATGCCTGTTTTGCCCAACAGAGGGCATGGAGTGAGGGACTCCTCTCCCTGGGGTTTCCCAAGATACACAGTGTGTCTGCATCCCTCACTGAGCCCCGGGACACGGACAGCTTGGAGAGATTAATCAGTGTTTTGCTATGGGGAGTCTGAGGCACTGGGAGTAAGGAACTGGGGAGGACATAGCCACGAAGAGCCAGTGACAATCCCAGCCCTCAGCAGTGGGGGTCTGTGGGGACAGCACAGTGGGGCTGGGGGCCAGGCTGAGCCCTACCTCGTGCCACAGGTTCTCAGCGCTTCACCACGCGGCCCTGGGCGGCAGCCTGGACCTCATCTCCCTGCTGCTGGAGGCACAGGCCACCGTTGACATCAAGGACAGCAACGGTAAGGGGTGACCCCCAGGCACAGCCCCTCTGGCCAGCAGCTCAGCCCCCTGCAGCAGGCTGGGGGCCACGTCTGGCCCTGCTGAGCCCCACTGCCCACAGGGATGCGGCCCCTGCACTACGCGGCGTGGCAGGGCCGCGTGGAGCCGGTTCGGGTGCTGCTCCGAGCCGCCGCCTCCGTCAACATGGCCTCGCTGGATGGGCAGATCCCCCTGCACCTGTCAGCGCAGTACGGCCACTACGAGGTGGTAAGTGAGAGCCCAGAGCCACCCGTGTGCCCTCCCCGGGGCTCTCTGGGCTGCAAGGCTGGGGGCAAACCCTGCCGTGCCGGGGGGGAGGGAGGCAGGGCTGCGGGTGATGCTCAGCCCCTGCACCACATTGCTCCCCTGCAGTCGGAGATGCTGCTCCAGCACCAGTCCAACCCCTGCCTCATCAACAAGGCGAAGAAAACCCCACTGGACTTGGCCTGCGAGTTTGGGCGGCTAAAGGTGGGTGCTGTGGGCTCTGCCCTACGCCAAGGGCTTCTCTGGGGTATGCTCTGGTGCCTGCTGGCTCCTCTGGGAGCAAAGCACGGGGTCTGGCCACAGCTGCTCTCCCTCCACCACTGAGACTCACAGCCTGGCAGACAGCACCTGCCTCCTCCCATGGCCAGACAGCTGGATCCTGAACCTGGGAGATGTGGGTTTTGCCCCTGACCTCACAGCAGGGCAGCATCAGGCTGAGAGTGAAGCCAGGATTTGTTGCTCCTGGTTCTCCACAGCCTCCCCCCACCCACCCCAGCTTTGCTCACGGTTAAGCACAGATAGGCTGAGCTGGCTAATCCCAGCAAGCTCTCAGCATCCAGCCCTGCTCCAGGTCCCCAGCACAGTTCGTGGGGACAGGGCCACACCATGCTGTGGGAGACCCTGGCCCAGACAGCACCACTGAGTTGGGCTGGAGCACAGCCAGCCAGACTGTTCTGTGCCCCACTGTGAGGGGACCAGGGGGATATTTCCATATTTGGAGTATCTATAATGTCTGTAGCTATAAACAGGGCAGTAAAAATAACTCCTCTGTGCCTCTGGGTTGCCCTGAGATGCTGAGAGTCGCTCCGGGCTGGAGAGACTGGAGGTTTTTAGGGCTTGGTCTGAAAAGCCTGATTATGGGAAGACTATTTCTGGCTGTTGTGACCTTTCACAGCCCCTCACGCCAGTGTGGCCATGCCAAGCACTGTCCAGCTCCAGCCAAGCCTGGGGCTGTGGATGGAAGAGAGTGAGGGGATGGGGAGTGGTGGGCTAGCCGCAAGGATGAGCCCCTCACTGGGAAGGGTGCAGGTACCCCCACCTGTTGCTCACCAGTGTCTCATGCAGGTGGCCCAGCTACTGCTGAACAGCCATCTGTGTGTCGCCCTGCTGGAGGGACAATCCAAGGATGCCACTGACCCCAACTACACCACTCCACTGCACCTGGCAGCCAAGAACGGGCACAAGGAGATTATCAGGTAACTCTCTGCTCTGTGCTGGAAAAACCTGTCATGGTTTCAGTCCCACTTCCTCCCAAACACACTTTCCTCCTGCAGGCTTCAGCCCCTCATCCCCAGAGCAAGTGCAAGGTGTTGTCCCCTTGCCATTGTAAAGCAGCCAAGTGCCTGGCCCTGATATCCATGTCCTGCTGTTCATGTTCTCCCTCCTTCCTACCAGGCAGCTGCTGAAGGCCGGGATTGAGATCAACAAGCAGACAAAGACAGGCACAGCCCTGCACGAGGCCGCGCTCTACGGCAAAACGGAGGTGGTGCGGCTCCTGCTGGAGGTGAGCGTGGTGGGGACGGGGCTGCATGGGGAGACAGCCCCTGGGGGTCACCCAGCAGCCCTTCCCCTCGGTCCCTTGCCTCCCTTGGGTCTGGTGGCAGGGAGGGATCTGGCCTTGACCATGTTTCCTTCTGGGCAGGGCGGCGTTGATGTGAACATCAGGAACACCTACAACCAGACAGCACTGGACATCGTCAACCAGTTCACCACCTCACATGCCAGCAAGGACATCAAGCAGCTGTTGAGAGGTGAGGTGGGAATGGCACTGAGAGGGGCTTCTTCCCCCTGGGACCTGCCTGGGCTCCCAGTGCTCCTCCTGAACAGCCTAAACCAGTCTCCTCTCACATGTGACCCCATCCTACATGTGGGGCAGTGTCTGGGGATCGAGTCCTTTCTGCAGTATTAATGTTTTCTTCTCTCCTCCCCTTGCTCTTGCTTTCTCCATCTGCTCTCCCTGGACTCCTCTCTTTCCTCCCTACGCTCTGGCACCTTTTTTCTTCCTGTGTCCCTTGCCTTCAGAGGCATCAGGAATCCTGAAGGTCCGAGCTTTGAAGGATTTTTGGAACCTCCATGACCCGACTGCTCTCAACATCCGAGCAGGAGACGTCATCACGGTGAGGCTGCTCTCTGCTCCCCATCCCCCTGCCCCACCACAGCCCTGGGTACCAGCCCCAGCCCTCTTGTCCCATGGCAGGTCCTGGAGCAGCATCCAGATGGCCGATGGAAGGGGCACATCCATGATGCTCAGAAAGGCACCGACCGGGTCGGGTACTTCCCCCCCTCCATTGCTGAAGTCATCAGCAAGCGGACAGGTCAGTCCTGGGCATACTGGGGACAGCCCTCTGTGTGAAACCTTCCCAGCCTTCCCAGCACCTCCTGTCAGACAGGCCCCGCAGCCCTGGCTAGCTACGGGTGAAGGGAAGGACTCGGGGTGTCACCATGGGTGGGTTACTGATCTGGGGGTTGTGGCTCAGCTCTCCCCCCCATCCCTGCCTCCTGCATGAGCTCTGACCGTCGTGTTTTGTCTTTGAATGCAGGCATGGTTGTCCCCCGCGTGGCACCCGCGCAGCAGGGCCAGGGTCCCCCTGGGGGGCTGCAGCACCTCCCCGACGACTGTCCACACCCGGCAGCCCCGAGCGGCCCAGCGGCCTTTGGCCACCTCACCCTAACCCGGACGGCCCCGGGCCCTGACAGCTCAGGTCAGGGGAACACCTGGGGAGGGAGAGGGGCTGGGGACCTTCCCCTGTTCCCAGTCCTGCCTGGGCAGGAGCACAGGGGGAGATTCTCCTTCCACCTCTCCATGGGGAAGCAGCCAGATGAGAGGGAGCAGATGCAGGAAAAGGGCGTTCTGGGGAGCCCTTAGAGCAGCCCCTTCTTTCCCTGTGTCTCAGCCCTCTGTGTGTCCCTTGCCAGCCCAGGTCAACCTGTCTGTGTTGTCCATGCTGGGAGGAGGGAGGGAACTCATGCATTGTCTGTGGCCAGAGGGATCTTGTGGGAGACTGTTTTTTACTGGCATCAGTGTGTTGGCACACGGGTCCTTGCAGGGGACCTCTGTGCCCTGTGTCACCCCCAATCCCGGGGTGCTGCTGACGAGCTCCCTACTTGCCCTAAGCAGCAGGAGACAGGAACAGCGTGGGCAGTGAGGGCAGCATCGGCAGCATCCGCAGCGCTGGCAGTGGCCAGAGCACCGAGGGCACCAATGGGCAGAGCACCAGCATCCTCATCGAGAATGCCAGGGTAGGCACTAGCCCCTGCTCCCCTTTGCTGCTTCCCTGTGCTGGCTCAGGCTGGAGATGGAGCCCCATTCCCTTCCCTGCCCCCTCCTAGCAAAGGAGGAGCTGCTGGAGTTGAGTATCCTACACCAAACACTTACTTGCTACCAGGATTCAGCAGGGAGATGCTCCTAGGGGGACTCCAGTTGTTCCCCCCAGCACAGCTGGCCTTTCTGAGTTGAGCTGTAGGCTGTGCTTGGCATCACACAGCATCTCCAGCATGTGCTGTGTCACCTGAGAGGATAATAAAGGGCCCTGAGCCAAATCCTGCCCACATCTCTTGCTGGGGACCAGCCTGTTGCTGGTTGAAGCTGTGCCCAGCAGCCCAGCATGGGGACCCCACTCTGCTCCCGGGTTGTGACAAAAGCTGGTCTCCAGAGCAGGGTCCTTCCTTCACTCACTCTTCCTCTCCCTCAGCCCCTGCCCTCCACCGGTGACAACCTCCAGCAACACCTTTTGGGATCAGAGCCACGCAATGGGACCTCCCCAGCAGGTGAGGGCTGTTCCAACTCCATGGAGCCTTGGGGGCAGCTTGTCCCCCCAGCCCTATGGACTGTTGGCTGTTCAAATGCCACTGTGACAGTTCTCTTCTCTCCTTTCTGCCAGGGCCACAGGGCCTCCAGACCCCAGGCAGCTGCCCCCCTGGAGACAGGGTCTTCTCCCACCAGTTCTTGCGTCCTGAGCAGCTCCTTGAAGGGAAGGTAACGAACCACTGGGGAATGGTGTGCTAGGTGAGAGGGCCATGTTTCAGGCACTCAGTCCAGCTCTCACTGCACCAGGGACACTGGGAACTGGGTCTTCAGGACACCGGGGACAAGTGGGTCTTGCCCAGGAAGATCCTGTCATCTTGCCTGGAGCAGCCAGGTTCTTGCAGCCCTTGCAGCCATCATCATGGGCTGTTCTGTGTCCCGTTCTGTCCCCAGGATGCAGAAGCCATTTACAACTGGCTGCGTGAGTTCCAGCTGGAGTCATACACTGTCAACTTCCTCAACGCTGGCTATGATGTCCCCACCATCAGCCGCATGACCCCAGAGGTGAGGCAGGTCCTTCCCCACCCAGAGCTGCCAGCAGTGGGTACCCACTGCCCCGAGCTCCCTGAGCCACTGCTGACCACAGCCCCACTCTGCTCCCATTAGGATCTGACAGCCATTGGCGTGACCAAACCAGGCCACAGGAAAAAGATCTCCACGGAAATCGGGCAGCTCAGCATCGCTGACTGGCTGCCCAACTACATCCCGGTGAGTCCCTGGCACCAAGGCTTCGGTCACCCTCTTTCTTCAGGTCTTTCCTCAGAGCTCTCTGACCCCAGGACAGGACAGGATGGGGTCTGTCAGTAAATAGCTTTGACTGTGTTAAAGCAGACAGAGACACCCCAAAAACACAGTCTCCTTGGCAGGGTCAGGAAGGGGATGCAGAAAGTGCTGCCCATTCCTCAATGCTCATGGCAGTGGCTCTGTGCTCTTTCCAGGCTGACCTGATGGACTGGCTCAGTGCCATTGGGTTGCCTCAGTACCACAAAAAACTGGTGAACAACGGCTATGACTCCATCACCATTGTGACAGACCTGACGTGGGAGGATCTGCAAGAGATTGGCATCAACAAGCTGGGTGAGTCCCTCCTGCCATGCTGGAGTGGTCCAGGGCAGCCAAGTTTCCCACCTAGGTTCCCATGCCCTGTTCTCCCTCAGGCTGAGAGGTGCAGGCATGTCCTGAGCACCTGGAAAGGGCAGTTCCTGGCTGTCCCTAAGAGCTCTTCTTGGCCAGCTGGAGCTGGGCCCAGCCAGGAAGATGCCAGCAGTAGTTTGTCTCCTCCCATAGGAAGGGTTTGGATAAACCCTGAGGCCTTTGCCCCAGTGTGTGACATAACTACTACTCTTCTTGGCCTGAAAACAGGCCTTGGGGGCTGGAGCTAACATAATGTCCCTGTCCTTGCTGCAGGCCACCAGAAGAAGATTATGTTGGCTGTCAAGAAGCTCAGAGATCTCCGCAAAAGCCTCAACCAAGCAGAAGCAACTCTGGCAAGACGCAAAGTCCCCGGTTCCCTGGACATTGTCACCATCGAGTCACTGGAGAACGGGGAGTGCCAGTCCCCAAACACACCCAAAATGACAACTTTCCAGGACAGTGAGCTCAGCTATGAGCTCCAGACGGCCATGTCCAACAGCTGCCACGAGACACTCGGCATCAAGAGCAGCCAGGGAATGTCACGGAGCCAGGAGAGCATCGGGGTGCGGTCACGGGGCTCGGGGCACTCGCAGGACAATGTGCTGTCCCGGCGCCTCTCCAGCCCCTCGCAGGAGAGCCTGGGCAGCGGTGAGAGCAGCAGCAGCAGTGGGCAGTCCTTTGCTCCCCCCCGCAGCAAGGAGAGCCCGGCCAGCCTGCCGGGCCGGCCCAGCCCCGAGCCCTACGGGAAGCTTGTGTCCCCCGAGGGGCTGAACGGCTTAGCCAATGGTGGGGGCAGCCCTCTCAAGGAGAGGAACCTGCCCGAAGGCACGGACCAGTACGCCTGGCCTGCGGCTCAGAAAGGAGCCGGGACTCCAGCAGTCACTCCCTGTACTCCTCCCCAGACTCCCAGCAAGGGAACAGCCCCCTATGTCTTCATGTACCCACACGTCTCCCTCAAATCCCCAACGGCCCCGTCCGTCCTGGGAGCAGAGCAGCCCAAGGCCGTGGCGCACCCATACCCTTCCGTCTCCCCTGGACAGAAGAGCAGCCTGCAGACATCAGCACAAAAAGGCTTCTCCTACCTGCACAGCCAGTGTGGCCCCACGGAGCCACCTGCCACAGCCCCCACGGCCAGGGGGGAGCAGCACAACGGCGGCGAAGGCCTGAAACACAAGAAGCGCTCGCACAGCCTGAACCGCTACGCGCTGTCGGACGGGGAGCACGAGGAGGAGGAGGGGGCCCCCAGCAGCACCCTGGGCTCCTACGCCACGCTGACCCGGCGGCCGGGCCGCAGCCAGATGCCACGGGCCTGCCTGCAGGCGGACGCCAAGGTGATCCGCAGCCAGTCCTTCGCCATCCGGGCCAAGCGCAAGGGCCCTCCGCCGCCGCCTCCCAAGCGCCTCAGCTCCGTGTCCAGTGCCCTCACTGCCGAGGCAGACGGCGATCAGCCCCCCAACCCCGAGCAGCAGCCGGGAGCTCCCCAGGACACGGCTGATGCAGGTGCCACCCCCAGTGATGCTGGCCGGGGCAGGACAGTGAAGAGCCTGGCGGCTGCGCTGGAGGGAACACCAGGTGTGAGTCCGTCCAAGCCTCTCCTGGCCCCAAAACCACTGCACCTGACTCAGCACTGTGTCCCCCGGGCAGATGCGGGTGAGGAGTCCCACGATGGCGGTGACACCAGCAGTACCACGCTTTCTGACGGCAGCAGGGACCGCTTTGAGAGCGGCAAGCCACGGAGACGGACAGTGAGCGAGCCCAGCGCTCCTATGACAGAGGCTGCTGCGCAGGGTGAGCGGGAGGACGCCTGCTCAGACACAGAGGAGGAGGCCAAGCCAGCGGTCTCCTCTTCATCATCCCAGAACAGCTCCAGTGAGTGCATTCCCTTTGCAGAAGAAGGCAACTTAACCATCAAACAGCGGCCAAAGCCCAGCGGGCACCCCAAGGCCGACGCGGCCGTGCCGGACACGGAGCCTGGTTCCCAGCCGGCAGAGCCCCAGGGCTCCACTGAGAAGGAGCCAGCAGCCGCTGCTGTGACCAAGGAGCCGCCCGTGCTAGAGTTCAACCTCACCGAGTCGGACACTGTGAAGCGCCGGCCGCGCTTCAGGGAGCGGGAGCCACTGCAGGCAGTCCTGAAGGCCTTCAGCGTGGCGGGGCAGGCGGAGGCGGGGGGCACTCCCGCACCCCAGTACGCCCAGGCCCAAGCCGTGAGCATTGCGGGCCCCCCCGCCCCAGCATCACGGCCCACGCTGGCCGGGGATGCCTTCGACGATGACAGCGTGGAGTTCAGGATTGCTGAGATAGAGAAAAGCATCTTGTCGCTGGAGAAAGGGATGAAGAAGGCCCCAAGCCCCACCAAAGCCCCCAGCCCCACAGAGCTGGTTGGCACGGCTGTGGTGAGGACACCCACTCCAGGTATGGGGGTTTCTGGAGCAGTCTCCAAGGTGGTGGTGGGGCTCCCTCCCATGTTGGTGTGGCAGATAAGGAAGACCTGTGCCACCACCTACCATGAGTCCCCTTCTTTTGCAGATGTCCCTGCCAAGCACACCTCTGTGGCATCCACCAAGCTCGTCTTCTCCGGACCCAAGACCATCTACCAGCAGGTGCTGCAGCCCTCCCGCCACACTGTTGCTCCCTGGGCAGCCACCGAGGTGGTGCCAGATGTGATTGGGTCCCTGCCCAGTCCCGGCTCACTGACACTGGAAACGGGCAGCAAGGTGTCAGCAAAGCCTTTGGCAGCTGCCCCGGGGGCCACCCTGGCCCAGCAGCGGCTGGAGCAGACCAACTGCAGCCTGGCTGCCACACTGCAGGCAGCTGAGAAGAAGATCACAGTGGAGGAGGCAGAGAGGTGAGAGAAATGCTGGGGCTGGGCCCCTTGAGGCGGGGTTGGGAAGGTCCCAGGGAGGGCAGGAGAAGGGCTGTGCATGGGCACATCATGCCTGCACCACACAGGTCACACTTGTGGTGCTCAAGCCCAGCTCTGTGCTGAGCTCCTGCTGCTGGGTCTGGTCCAGCCTGGCCAAACCTTCCCCATCATCACATGCAGCCTTTGGGCAGTGCTTTGACTCTCTCCCTTTCCTCCCCAGCCACCCTGGGACCGTGCACTCGGCCAAGAACATCTTGGAAGACATCAGCAACATGTTCGACGACCTGGCTGACCAGCTGGACGCAATGCTGGACTGAGGCTCGTGCCTTCCTTCCCCTCCCTGCCCCAGCTGCTCCACCAGTGCCCCTCGTGATGGGGAAGAGCGGATCCGGCACCGAGCGGTGCCCGCAGGTCTCTCCAGCCGCCTCCCTCCCCACACTTTGCACTGCGCCTGGGAACAAAGGTGCCCTCCTTGCCCACCCCTGGCTCCATGTCACACGTGCCAGCGTGGCTTGGGCCTGTTTCCGAGGGGGTCAGGCATTTCCCACCAGACTGGCAGCAGGAGGAGAGCCCAGAGGGGCTGCACATGCAGTCCTGGAGGCCACGGAGAAGCCCTTGCTCCCTTGCAGAGCTGAGGAGCCTCCACAAGGGACCTTTCTCTTTCCCCACTGCATTGTTGAGTCCTGCCTCTTGTTATTTATCCCCTGCCAACAATGTGTCACAGGAGAGACCTCCCCGGGCAGCCGCCACCGAGCTGGCAATTCACTGTGCAGCCCCAGCCCCGGCCAGGCCTGACAGCAGCTAAAAGAAGACAGGGCTTGTCGCAATTTGGCAGCTCATGGAGCAAGAAGGAACCTTTCTGCTTTATTTGCCGCTTTTCCAAACACGTCAGCGTCAGGCAGTGTGAAATCCAAGTGGATCAAAATCCCTCCAGTGGGACTCAGAGACCCCTCAAGATGGGGCTGGCACAGCCTGCAGAACAGCGGATGCTCCACCACGGCCCTGCCAGACATGGGAGTCCTCCTGCGCCTTCCCAGAGCGATGAGGATGGTGATGGCAGTGCCAAAAAAATGGGAATTTGGGCCAGTCCGTCTGGATCATGCTGCTCAATGGATTTTGTGCTCTGCCAACACCGTGCCTAAGCAAACACCCATCCTGGTTCTTCCAGAATGAAGCAGCAGCATGATTAATGCTTTTCAAATTTTTTTTCTCCCCTCCCTTATCCCTTTTTTTGGGAGAAAAGTCCCTTTTTCCAGTGCCCCTCCCTGCGGGGAGCTGCTGGCACAAACCCCACGGTGAGCATTGTTCAACAGTAGCGTTTGGGATGTCTGGGACGCGATCCTTCCCCGCGGCTCTGCAGCCCAGCAGGGGAGCTGACCCCGGATGCACCAGGGGAGTTGGGCTCGGCGGGAGCAGCTCCCTGCGGCTGCAGCAGGGGAAGGGAAGGGCAGTGCGAGCTCCCTACATCCAGGAGGGGGGAGTGGCTGCATGGCTGCGAGACAGCTTTCCCTCCCAGGATCTGCTCAGTAGTGCATGGCTAAATATGTCCAAGAGCCCCGAACTTGGCTCACGCTCGGCATGCCAAGCAAATGAAAGCATCGCAGCACCAGAAGGGAACCGAAGATTGTGCTGAAGAGCCATTTGCTACAAAAATTCCAAACAAAGGGGAAAGAAATCCACGTATTTCCCTTTTTCTTTAACAAAACAAACCACCAGTGCAAAGCCAAACTGGAGATGGAGAAGGTGGCTGAGAAGGCAATTGCTTCCCAATCCTGCTGGGAGTTTGTAGCTGTTTGCAGCCCCTTGTGCTGTTGCATGGGAAGTGGAGCAAAGCCCACCTGAACATTCCTGAGAGTCTCTGCTCCTGAGGGCAGATGTGCCATGGGGCTGGGCAGGCAAGAAATGCTAGCCTGGCTTCTGGGCTGTAAAGCAAAGACAAAAAGCCCTGAAAAAACCTAAAATGCCATCATTGGCCAGGACTTGAGGTGAGGTGGGTAAGACATTTCTTCCCTGGCTCTGATTTCTGTCCCACACTGAGTGTATCCACTGCCTGTGTCTGAGTGCCATGTCATGGATGTGATGTTTTCAAATAGCTACAGCCAGTGGCACTTTATAAAGAGGTTCACAGAAATCTTTTAAAACTGATTTTTACTCTGACGAGTCAACCTGGGACAAGCTCAGTTATTTTTTTTCCAATGTTGATAAACTGTAAATGCTTTTTTTTAAAAGGCCAATGTATATATTTTAAATGTGATTTATTATATATATTTACTAACCAGAACTGCAAGTCTTGGGTCAGGGATAAGAGGACACTGGGGTGGAGCTGCCACTGTCTGAGCCACCTGAGGGCAGCACAATGCTGCTCTCATTGTCAATAAGGGAATTAAACATTCGATTTTGCAGAAGAATGCCTATTTTTTGAGCTCTAGATCTCTATTTTGAAGCTACTGTATGGTGTGTAAGTTATGTACACTGCAACTGAGAGTAACTGACCCCAGCTGCACCTGCTCCGTGCAGCAAGACACTGAGGGGAAAAAATAGCCCGTGTAATCACCAGACTGACAACAGATTTTAAACCATCTGCTCTGTTTGTGTTAATCATGTGTTTTGTTTTCCACTAACATCCAGTAAGACTAAATTCTATTAAACAGTGGGGCATATTTTACCCTTTTGATAGTTTTGCCTAGTTGTGTCCTTTGTGTCAAGTGGCACAAGCTTGTCTCCCTTACTGCTTGAAGTCCATCGAGGATCAGCTTTATCCTGTCCCTTGAGTGCTCCAGGGTAATCTCCCCTGGTGAGTCCCAGTCACCTCCAGTGAGGTCAATGCTCAGTGTGAGTCTGGCCACCAGGGCAGTAATGTGGTTTCTGTCCCAGTGCTGATGTCCCAGTGTCCCAGTGCCCAGCTCTGCCCACGTGACACCTCCACTCTCCCCCTGTGCCAGGCAAAGCATTCCTCCCTCCTCCTGCCTGCTCAGTGTGGCCTCTGTCACCCCAGGGCTTGCTTTGCTCAGGACAAGCAGCCCAGGCCTCCTTCTCCCACCACTGCTTGTCTCCAGTGCTCTCAGCTCCTTTCATCCATCCAGAGGGATGCAGACTGTGCTGCCAGCCTCAACTGAAGCAGTGCCTGGGATCCAGGAAACCACCAGGTAAGCAAACTCACTCTGTAGGGAGGAGAGATGGACAGATTTGCCCAAAGCTGAGCAGAAACTGGGAAAAAGGCCAGAACTAGATCCCAGGAGCATCAAGCTCTCAGGCTGTGTCCATACAACAGGAAAATCACACCCTGTGACTCCAGCAGCCACAGACATTTTTACCTCCTTCCTTTGCTGGCCGCAAACTCGTTCCCAGTCTTGGGTGTGTTATCCAAGACAATCATTTATTGCCATTATATATTGGATGCTTGTGGGTCAGGGTTTGTTTCTTTTTTTTTTTTCTTTTTTATACAATTTACAAGTTTTAATACAAATGAAATATTTTTACATACATCCCAAAAAATTTAATATAAAATATACAGCATTTAAAAACATCTCGATGTAGGAAATTTCCTTCTGAAGCCGTGCACTCTGACCCTTAGACACTTCAATGGCTGAGGGAAGGGTGGCACTGGCAAGACCATCCAAAAGGCTCCATTCATACACTTTAGCTCCCTCCAAGTCTAGCTGGGGAAGGAGGATGCAGGAAAATAAACATCTGTGATCACCCAGAGGAGGAAACCCTGAAGGTGCCTCCTCCAGAGAAGGTGTGGCCAGCAGGAAGCCCTGGAATCTGCTGCCTTTTAACACCTACAACAGTTCATGGCAGAGGGCAAAGGCTGAGGTCTGGGTGGGGGAAAGCTGGGACAGCAGTGAGCAGCTCTGTGCTGCCTCTGACTCCAGCTCAGCTTGGCCACAGAGGGGGTCATATCCCACTTGTGATCTGACCCTGGCATCAGGAAGAAAAGCTGATTTCTCAGAGGCCAGGTGTCACAGATCTGGAGCTGGCATTTGGTGAATTGAGGCTGAGAAAGGTGCAGCTTGTTCTCCCTGAGCCCTGCAGGTGTCAGAGGAGTGAGGGTACAGTCCAGCCAGACTGGCAAAGGCGGGCAGACACTGCTGTGGTGCAGGGGAGGAGCCCTGTGCTTCCCCAGGGAGCAGCTGGCTCCCTCTCCCATGTAATCCTGCTAGCATGGCATCTCCACATCTGCCCCCCAGCTGCAGGAACGGGGTTCAGGGCTTGGAACTCGCCCAGCTGCCCCCCTCCAGCATCCTCAGTGTGTCCCCAGAGCTCAGGGGTTGGCTGTACCCAGCTCTGCTCCTCTACCAGCCCCACAGCAGGGTGAGGGTATTGCTTAGAGACACTCAGCCATGTTCGTGCTCTCTGGTTATGCTGAAAAGTGAGGAAGACAAAGGTGGAGCAGCAGGGCAGAGCTTGGAGGTTCAAGTCAGCTCCCTGCCTGCCCAGGAGGGACCAGCTGCCACTTGTTAATCTCAGGTAACAAAGATGAAGTAAAAGCCAAATACTGTAGTGTTAATGTTGGGACCAGAGACAGGGCCAGGATTTACCAGCTTTAGTCAGTGTTTAGAACTAGAGTCAGCATCTCCATTGCTGCAAGTATTCTGGTAGCCAAGCCTGTGTGCTCCTGCAGGGCTGTCAGCCCACACTGGCACCAGTGCTCCCAGTACAGATGGGATCTGCTCAGAGCTCAGGAGTTCATGTGCTGCACTGGGGCAGATCATGGTTTGCTGCAGCCCTCAGGCAAGGGTCCCCTCATGGAAAATCAAGAGATCTGCAGAAAAACACTAAGCAGATACTGTCCAGGGAGGTTGTGGCTGCCCCATTCCTGGAGTTGTTAAAGGTCAGGTTGTACAGGGCTTGGAGCACCCTGGGATAGAGGAAAGTGTCCCTGCCCGTGGCAGGGTGTCCATGGCAGAGGGTGGAACAAGATAAGCTTTAAGGCCCCTTCCAACCCAAAGCATTCTGTGGTTCTGTGTGAAGGCATCAGCACAGAGGGGAGAGACTTCCCAGCACTATCACAGACAGACATGATTGGGGGGGTTCCCTGTGCCTTGGAGAGCAAGTACAATCCTGGGATTGGGAAAGGAGCCATTCACCAGCTCTGCATTAGTCACAACTGCAAATTGCAGATATCCTGCCTGGAAAGACATCCCCTCCCTCTAGGGTGGGATAGGCAGGGCTCAGGCTTTATCTCGAGCTGTGGCTCTCTCAAGCAGGCACATTACTGAAGCAGAACAGCAATTTGGGTCACAAACAGGTGAACAGCTATAAAACCTCTCTGGGGGTTGTTAAAGAAGATAAAAGCTGGTTCAACAGGGCTGCAGGAAGCTGAGCCATGCTGGCTCCCTGCAGGCAGGCAGAGCTGCCCTCCCTCTGCACCAGACCAGAGGATCACAGGCAGCTTTTCCCAAAGCCCTGTCTCATCCCTCTTCTGACACAGCCAGCACATGGCTGTGACAACGACACTAGAGGGCAGGGCTGGCCCAGCCCGGCTGTCCAGAGACCCTTCCCACTGTCCCCTCAGGAATGTGAGCTCCCAGGACTCTTGGGACTGCAAGAGAGATGACTCCTTTGCCCCGGGACACGGGGCAGGGAGGCAGGGAGGACATGCACAGGCAGACACACATGGAGAGCAGGCAGAGATGGAAAATCAAAACGGGTTTCAATAGAGATCTCCTGCTTCAGCAGCCCTACTGGTCCCACGTTTGCCTGCCAGGCCAGGAAACCCATCTGCTCACTAAGAGGAAAGGAGTCTCTTCATTTTAGCATCACCATGATACTAACAAATACCTCTAGTAATAAATAAATAAAGGAAGAGCAGCCTGAACAGGCACCAGAGCTTGCAAGCTCCTGTGAGGGTACCTGGCAGGCTGGGGAGGGGCTGCATACCTGTGGGGGGGATCCCTGCCTGGGCCCCCAGGAAGGTGCAGATGTAGTTTTGCCAGGAGGCTGTCTGGTTTGCATGTGTGAGGGAAAACTCCCTGAGCCTTTGGTGCAGCCACTCTCCCAGTGGCTGTTTGGCCCTGGCTCCAGGGAACTTGAGCTGGGTGCTTTTAAAATGGCGAATTCATCCCCAACTTGGTTTCAAACTGCAACTTCTGCCTCTTTTGGTAACGGACACGGACCCTGGAGAAGAAGAAGAAAGCAGAGAGTCAGTATAGGGAGGGGTGAAAGGCAAGACTGCCTGACTGGGATTCCTGAGATGCCAGACTGAAGAAGCAGGGAAGCCCCCTGGCCTGGACCCTGTGGTAGACTAAGAGGGGAATCAAACCCTGAGAGCAACCCATGGTCCTACCCCATCCAACTAAATCCCATCTCCAGACACAGCACAGAAAGGTTCAGAAACCCTTCACAGGAACTGAGATGGTGTCTGTATCCCCACCAGGGTTCCCTGCAATCCCTGCTGCTTTTCCTCCCCAGCCCATTTCCTGAATCAATGTTCATTAGCGTTGACTCCCAGCTCTGGCTGCTCCCTGTGCTGGAAAGAACAGCCAGTCACTTTGCCTGCTACTCATTCTTGGCTTCAGCCACTTCCCGTGAAAACAAGCCCCACAGTCCAGGCTCTGTGTGAAGGCACATTTCCTCTGCTGGGATTCAATGCCTCTCTGTCCTCGTGGGACAAGATGGAGAGAACAGCCCTCCCCAGTTCCATACTGGTGGTGCACAGACCTTGGCTGTCTCCCTCCCTTTGGTTTGAGATAAGGAAATTTTGTTCTCCCTTCCTGCTCCCAATCACTGCCACTGCCCTTCTCTGACCCTCCTTCCTCCCCTGTGCTTCCTCTCAGGGAGGTGGAACGTGGGCCTGCACACAACAGCCAGGTGATTTATACAATGCAATCAGCTTTTCCTTTTTGTTCCCCACCCTGTTCCCTGAGCATCATTATTTTTTCCAGCTCAAGGCCAGGCTGGAGGGAGGCTCCAGTCCTTTCTCCCCATCCTCTCTACAACCCCCATACCTGATTTCATGCAGTTTGACAATCTCATTGATGATAACCACAAGGACCAAGGAAAGAAAACCCAGGAGCCATGAGACCGGAGAGATGGAGACGTGGTTAAAGGTCAAAGAAGAGTTGAGGTTTTCCCAGAGTTTCAGGTCCAGCACAGTCTGTGCCACTTGCCCCATCACTCTAAGATTAAAAACAGAAACAGCAAATATCAGCAGACCTGACAAGCTTCCCAGGATCTGCAGATCAGGGTTCAGGCCCAGATAAAACACTCACAACAGAGACCCTTCACCAGTTCAGCAGTGGAGATCAATTGCCATGTACTTGATTCTCCTCAGCACCAGAAAACTGGTGCTGGAGTGGGCCTGGAGCCCTCCTTGCTCCAGCATCCTGGAACACCTCCCCAGGGCCTGGGGGTACTCACACAACAGCCACAGTGAGCGTCCACCAGCGGTTGGAGAGGGGGCTCTTCTTCCACAGCGGTTTGGTGCGATGGACGTGGGTGACAGATATGAACACTGCAGGGAAAAAGAGATTATTTAGCACCACACACAGATACAGCACTTCACCTGTTACTACTAAGGGATATGGGCTTCATGTCCCTGGAACCAACCTTCCATTCAAGGCTCTTTCAGACCAGGCTACTGACAGCAATTCCAAGTCCCTGGAATGCAGGTGGGGGCAGTGCAGTGGTTGTACTGCACAGTTATTCACTGTGAGGTTGGTTCACAGCCTGGGAGCTAAACCAGAGCAGGCAAAGGCCCAGGTCTGGGGAGTGGGACAGGGGTGGGTATGCCCTTCTTCCAGGGCTACACCAGAGGAAAGCTCCAGCCCAGAGAGAAATTTAGCCAGAAACCCAGGGCTGTCTGCACAGGGCTGGGCATCTGTTCAGTTTTCACTTGGGCTCCTCCAAACAGCACAGGCAAAGCACCCCTGCCTTACCTCAGTGGTCTGAGGGACATAAAAGTACTGCAACCCACTCTCTCCAAAGCTGGAGATCAAATCAGGAGCATTTCTGTTGGACTGGACACCTGCACATCTCAACACAGTGCTCTGCCCAGCACCACAGGACATGAGGGAGAGGGAGCAGACACCCCTCAGCGTTGTCAGGGAGCAGCTGGACCTACTCTGCCAGGCAATGGCTGCAGGTGATGAGGGTCAGCCAGGAGCTGACTCCACACCCCTCCAGAGGGTTTAAAAAGGCTTCCCCCTCTCAAACAGTCACAGCTTCACCAGTGCCCTGTGGGAAGCCAATGGGGTACTTCACAGAATAGCAGCAGGGATAGAAACACTTTTGAGGCAGGGAATATTTTTGGAAAGCTACAGGTGTTACTAACTTTCAGGAAGGCAAAAGGGATTTGGCTCTTCTGGTGAGACTGGACAGGACCAGCACTTCACCAGGCTGGTAGGAAGCAGAATCAATTCTGAGGGTGTTGCCTTTAATCTGCCAGGGCAATGTTTAGTCAGACAGGGGAATTTGTGCCTGTGCTGTGAAGCCACTGCAGTGTCTGCTTCTATCAGGGAGTTTGTGCTCTGGCATAGGGGGCAAAGAAAGAGACAGAGGAATGCAAGTTTTTCCCCAGAGCAGGGAATGGGGTTCTGGGACTTACCTGTGTGTAAAACAATCAGGCCAGCTGTGAGTTTCTGGGCTACCAGGAGAGCATTGGAAAATGTCCCAAACCAGTCAGGAGCACCATAAGCATTGCTAGTGAATGAGAGGACACAGGAAAGAAGTCAGTCTGACCTGTTCCCACCAGGGCCACGCCCTCCTTTAACAGCTGAGGGATCTGTGTGTGAGCTCAGGCTGTCCTGGTACCAGGAGGTGACAGTGGGCAATGATGGAGCTGTCAAGGCTACAGGGAGAGCACCCAGCCCTGGTGGGTCATGGAAGAGGCTGAAGCTTAGAGGATTAGAATCAGTTCTCCTTGGGAAGGGCAGGAACAGGGACGTGTGTGCCAGGCCCAGTTCCTCACCTGTGCAGCATGATGGAGGAGCAGGCTGTGAGGTTGAGGCTGGTGGTGTTCACCCCTTTGCAGGACTCATGCAGGGTGAACCCAAAGCAGATAAGGCAGGAGCAGATGGTCAGGCTGAATTTCAGCAGGAAGCAGAGCAGGAAGTAGTGCTGAGTCTGTGAATAAGAGAAAGGAAGGAGTATGACATGGGCATGTCACTGGTACAACCTCCTCCCCATGAACCATCAGAGAATCAGTGGCTGTAAGAGACAAGCTGAAGTACAGATGAGATGCTGCAATGAGGATCTGCCCTCTGGGTGTGCTGGAACAGGGGATTCTCCCCCTGGCTCATGCCATGGATCAATTTACTGAGCAAGCTGGGAAGGCACAGGGCCTCAGCTATGCATCAACACCAGGACAAAACAGAAGAGAAAAATGTGTCAACAACTGAAATCTGAGGGGCCACCTACCTTCTTGGGAATGGAAGTCAAGTTTTTTCCTGTTGCCATGGTCATGATGGAGCTGTGGGGAGGCTTGCCCAGAAGCGAGATACTGGAGAAAGGTAAGTTAAGTGTCTCAGTAATGTGTTCAGGCACCAGAGCTATTGTGCTTTTATCTGTGTCTAACACTTGAACCCAAATAACCTACTCAGACTACTTGAAGCATTGGCACTTATCTTTACATATGCTGTAAAAGGTATTATTCATGGTAGGTGCAGACAGAAAGAGAAGTGACCTCCAAATATATGAGGGAGAATAACCCACCTGTGGTACCTTGGCCTCCACCTGACACCCCAGACAGGGTTAACAGAGCAGCACTCAAATGCTCCATCACTGTTTCCAAGCACCTTGTCAAAGCAGGTGCTTGGAATAATCCTTGCAGCCTTTTTAGCATGCTGTGGGTGAAGTCTGCTTTCTTTTAGTATGGACACAGTGAGGCTGAGGGAGTGGTCTGTGCACCCTGTGGGGGCTGGGAGGAGATTCCACTCTGACAGACTCACCTGAGCAGTGGGTAGCAGAAACAGGAAAGCCACACGATGTCTGTGGTACTGAGGATGGGGGGCAGCTGCACCAGGCAGGAGAGGAACTGGACAGAAACAACCCAGAGTGAAGAGCATGAGCAGTGCTAGGACACACTTGTTACCCAAAATGCTGCTGTCTTCCCCCAAAACACTGGGCTGAGCTGGTAACCAGGCTGCCCCTGCACAGCTCCTTCATATGTTCCTGTGGCAGGAGCTGCAGGGGATGCTTTTCTCAGGGAAAAAGGGTTTGACAGTAAATGTATGAGGATCAGGGAGAAGGGGCAGTGCAGGCTGAGATCACAAAGTGTCCATCTGTAACTTCCCCACACACACTGTGTAAACTGGACTGAAGGCCACATTCCTCTTTTGAGGCTGCCCCACTGCAGCCACACATATCCATGTGAGCCCTCCTGTCCTCTGAGCTAAATGCTGTCCCCAGCCAGGCCAGGACTCACCTGAATGACAACCAAGGTCAGCTGGCACTGCAGCAGGAAGAGGAAACACTTGCGGATCCCATACGTTGCATGCCTCGCCTGGAAGGAAGCACAAGCCCTTAGAGCCCTGCTGGGAGCAGCTGCCAGCCAAGAACAGTTACTGGCAGGCAAGGGCAGAACATGTGGCCTGCAGGGTAAGTGGGAGGGGAGAAGATCTGGACACACTGAAAGCAAAAACGGAAGGTCTCTTGCCTACACAGAGAGGCTGTGAAGGAAAGGCAGGATTTAGCCAAGGGTAAGTTTGTTTAAACTCCTGGCTTTTCTGGGGTTACACTTCTCCATAACACTGCATTGTTGTCTGGCTAGGGATCTCTGCAAGATTATACTTCACCAGATGAATAATAGTCATGTTCTGTTGCCACAAGGCACCATTCCCAAACCATCCCCTACACCTTGGACCAGGAGGGCCAGGCAGGAAGATTCTCCCTCTTGTCCTTCCTGGACAAAGGCCAGGGGACACAAGCAAAGCTCCTGCTGGCAGCACTGTGGGCACCTCAAGCAGAATGTTCATCTGAGCTGGCTCTGCTCCTTGCAGAGGGAAGAGGGGATGGCCTGGCTCACCTGCTCTATGAGCCTGATGATGCTGGTGCTCTCCTCTTGGCGGAAGGACATGGAGCAGGGCAGGCTGTTGAGCTGCCCTGAGAGCTGCAGAGGGGTGAGCTCCTCAGAGCCATTGGTCAGGGTGGTGCTGGTGGCATAGCCAAAGGTCTCCCAGGAGCAGCGGGATGGGTAGAGGGGGTCCAGGGCTATGCTGCAAGGACAGCACAGGGTGGTGGTCAAAGTCTCATCCCAGAGGAGAAAGTGTCTCACTGCAGTGCAGCTTGGAAAGTCACACTGTGCTGTGCCATGCTCTGTATACTCTGCTCAGGTAGAGAAGCCTGAACTATGACATGGATTTAGGATCAATCTCCCTAGACTTCCAGTTATTCAGAGAAATAATGAACATATTTGAGTTTGTGGCACAAAGTCAACAAATTGGCTGATCCATGGGGTACTTCCACTCTTTCATCCAATGGGAAGCATCTGTAATGGCAGTTGCAGCCATTACTCTGAGAGTATCTTCCTTTCAGACATGGAAATACCTATGTGTGTCAAGGGCCTTAAACAGACATCCCCATCCAATCCTCCCAAATCTCCCTCATGGAGACAAATGCAGCTAATAATGGACAGAGCAATTGTGAGCACCTCCCTGCACAATCCACAGGTGTGGTGTGACCCATGGCTGGGTACTTGCTAAGATCAAGGCAAAGGCAGCTGGAGGAGGAACAGACCCTGCCCCACCTGATATCACTCTGCAGGAAGAGGCAACTGTTGCGAAGGTTGGCAGAGCTTCCCAGACAGCAGGTCACCTCCCCGTACTCCTGCATGATCTTGATCATCTCACACATGGCTGCAGAGGGACAGAAGGAGCAACAGTGTGTTATGTCATTATGCACACAAAAATGCAGTGTTTCACACCCTTTCTAATCTGGGTGACAAACAGATCTTTTCAAACTGCCCCATCTGACAGTCCCCAGTGATGTACATGGAGATCCACAGTCAAAGCACACAATAGGTAGTTAATGAACTGCAGACCAGGTGCTCTGTATACCTGCCACTGCAGGAATTGATCTGTGGTTCACAGAAATATGACCCAGAGATTTGCAGCTCCAGCACAACTCTTTCAAACCAGAGCTGTAGGTATAGCCTGGGTGCATAAAACAGCTTCAGCATCAAATGGTCTTGTTAGAAAAACAGCAGAAATGCAATAAACCTAAATAATTCAAACTGAAAATAAATACAGTATTTCAAACTCTGCTCAGCAGCACATCACTAGTGTTGTTCCAAGTCTAGAGAACAGAGGGAATGCAACAGACTACTCCAAAAGCAGTGCCACACTTAGCCATACTCAGAGCCAGGCTCTGTCCCTGCACTCCCACCCACTACCACCTCTACTCTTTATCAATATGTTTAACTACATCCCTGGGGCCTTTAGGTCAAGGCTGCTGTTTGATCTGATTTTAGTTCTGTAGCTCCATGCACAGCGCTTTGTGTATACATCAATTTTCTAGAATACTCCAGGCAAAAAAAAAACAAGCCTCCCCTCTGCAGATTCCCTTGTAAACCTTCACTAAATGCCTTCACAAAGACCCACAGCACAGTGAGGGGTTGGATCCAGTGGGGAGCTGCTACTTCTGTCCAAGAGAGAGAGGAAATTTGGGCACTAAGAGTAAAGGCAGACTGGTCTGTGATTGACATGCTGGAAACTGTGACTAGAGGTACTAAAATGCCAAAACATAATGATGCTCCACACTTTTACTGGAGATTTGGCTGGTGTTAGCCAGCTGAGCACTCAGCCCCTTTCTTATCTAAAGTAATACCTCAGAGAGAGAGAGAAATTCTGTCCTGTTTTCTGCAATCAAAAACTGCAAAGCAGCAGAAGGTGTTAACAGCAACTGCCAGGGAAAAATTCTTCTGGTAAGTGATTTCTGAGTTATATAAGAGGTGTGAGCAAAGATCAGAGTCTCCTGGTACACTGGTAACACTTATTTAATGAAAAGCAGTAGCATTTTGGCTGTTTGCTTTTGTGTCTCTTATGAATGCAAATTGAAAGGAGTGGTTCTCAGCCCAATTCAGTAGCTGGGCAACAGCTGCACTAAAATTCACTTAACACTTGGCTCCCCAGAGGTAGCAATAGAGGGTAATTAATATCAAAATGTCCTTCTAGATTTCTGGAATGTATCCCCTTCCCTTCACCCATGTCCATGCCTGGATGAGCCAGAACAAGGAGCTGAGGAATTCAGGGACAGGAGTAGGACCAACCACTTACTCTCTGGGGTGCAGTCTGTGAACAGGGGCACCAGCAAAGGCACGTTGTCAATGTTCTGCAGGTGAGGTCTCACCTGGTGGATCCCCCGGGGGAGTTTGGCCTGAAAAAGAGGAAGGACAGATTAAGTGGGGAGTGTGTGAGAGAGGCACTTCAGAGGGAACTGCTGAAATCAGAATGATGATTCCTAGAATTATGCAAGATAATAGACCAGACACAAATTCATGCTTCTGCAGATAGAACTGGCTTTCCCAAGCCACTGTCAAAAGTTTTCTGATAAAGTTCTACACTGACCTGCCAAGCTGCCTGTGCTTGCCCTCAGGGTTTGTAAGGTCAGTGTGACAAACCTGTGCTCAAGCATTTCATGCCTGTGTGGAGAGTCTAGTCAGACACATCTGCAACATCTCCCAGCA
This sequence comes from Notiomystis cincta, assembly GCA_013398075.1. Classification (NCBI taxonomy): domain Eukaryota; kingdom Metazoa; phylum Chordata; class Aves; order Passeriformes; family Notiomystidae; genus Notiomystis; species Notiomystis cincta. Next base: position 194,478 of record VZRX01006856.1, read on the forward strand.
ACTGCATCTATTTCAACTGCAGCCACATCAACCTGCAGCAAGGCAAGAAGGGTTCTTGCCTTCTAAAACCAGGCCTAATAGTTTCAGGATTTTTATAATCTGTATCTCTGATATTCTTGTAATCTCTGCTGAGCACATGTGAGGTCTTCATGAAGCAGGAAGGGCTCTGACCACTGGGCAGCACCAGTTTGTGGCTCACAGCTGGAGTGTTTCTTCTGTCTGCGTGGAAAGTGGGGATGTTCCCACTCTCTGCCCAGCCCATAGGACCCAGAGGAACTGAGAGGCAGCTCTCAAGGTTATCCCATGTTTGGTAACCTCCATTTCTGAACTCCAAAGAGTAAAAAGTTCAGCAAAAGTAACTAACTGAGAGAATCCCAAATTTCCCAGGCTCTAGATACCAAGCTGGAAAAGGGTGAGGGGAAATCAAGAGTCCCAGTGTAACGCCATCAATCTGCTTCAAAGAGGAATTTCCTCTGGGAGTAATGAGGTGACACTCCTGACCATGACAACAGCACAAGGTGTACAGGCAAAGGGGCCCTCACCCTGTTGCAGTCCTCCAGGAAGCTGGGGATATCACTGTCTGTTGGCTGGAAGCTGATGAGATCCGAGTGCCCTTCCTCTTCCATCAGCAGAAGCCCCTCCACATCATCTCGAGAAACTGGAACAGAGAGAGACAGCACAAACAGTGATCCCAAACCTGCCTCTGCCACCCCTGTGCCACCCACGTGGGACGTGCACGTGGCACTGCAGAGGCCAGGAAACGTGAGGCCTGATTTTCTGGGTTAGCAACACTCAGATCTCCCACTCAGTCATCTAAAATGCAGTATTTTTAGATGACTAATCTGTTTAGAGGTAGATATGTGAGCCTAGTCTCTGCTCTTTTGAGACATGATACTTTATCTGTTCTGCTGTCCTTCTAGGGAAAGAGAATAAAGAAATCCCAACTAAAGTAAGAAAAAAAAAAAGAGTAATGCACAGTGGGACCTTCAGTGGCTTGACCAGGGCCCCAGCAAGAACCAGAAGCACTTGTGAGCACATCAATTCATGGCAGCTGGTGCACAGAAGGATGCCTGTTTCCAAAGACTTGGTACTAGCTGGCTAGAAAGGCTATAAATGTGAAGTGCTGTTGCTTATATACACACACCTGAGGTGCATCCAGCTTTGTGCTCAGAACTCTGACAGATCAGGTGTCTGGTGTGGACACAGGAACCTATGAATGGGTTTAACCCAGGAAACACATGGCATTCAGAGTGGCCAAGGCACAGTTCTCACCCTGATGGAGGTCATCATGCAGGGAGCCAGCGTGGCTGGGGCTGGAGGGGGGGATCTCTGAGCCAGGCACGTCACCATTGGGTGTTAAGGATATGTGGCAATTCCAGCCAGTCTCCAGACCCATTTTCTCAGCAAACACCTGTGGGTGAGCAGACAAAAGGTTTTAGGGTGGCTGCCCAGGCCAGAGCACTGCAGACTGATGCCATACTGGAGCAGAGGTACCTTCTGGACTCATTAGTGGGCTGAATCAGATTAACCTTAGATTGCACTGGAACTAAACACTCCAGTCAGACAACCAGGGGCCATGCAAGGTCAGGGGGGTCAGCAAAGACAGCTTACCTTGCTTTTGAGCTCATCTTCCAGGGAGAAGTAGACAAAACGAATGCAGGCATTGACCAATCCATCAATGAGGCGGACAATGTCAAGGCGGGCCTGATACTGAGATGAGACCATTCCCATGAAGATCTGTCCACTCAGAGCCTGGATACAGTCTTCCTTCTCCATCACTTCCCCAATCCCTTCTTCAGGCATGCAAACAACACGCAGTCACATTGAGACACGAGGGGCCATGTGTGCATCAGACAAAGGACACATGGTGGGGAGGCCACCAAGGTTACACCCAAGGACATGGTATCCAGACACAGAAACATGCAGGAACACAAATGCAGCAGGAAGGATGAAGAGAGATCCATTTGTCCCAGCATAACCAGTCACAAAAGTTGTTTCAGACAACCCACATACGAGACCAACAAGTGGGAAACAGCAAGCGTGGAAAAGAAAAAGATAAAACAGAAGGCAGGGATCAGTCACAAGGAATTTGGGTAGAAAGGTCAAGGATGTGTGCTGCATAATGTTCACATGTGCATTTTAAACACATCCAACTGTGCCTAAGCAACATGGTGAGTCTAGGTGAGGCACAGTGGCATCAGAGCACGAGGGGCTGATGCAAAGGAAGTGAATCATGTTCCCTGCAAACACTTCCAAAAAGCCTGCAAAGGCTCTTTGACAGGGTTCCTTCACCATCACCACATCAACCTGTGGTGAATGAGGGCTGGATGCAGCATGAAGAACAAAATAATAAAACACCTCACACAGTTGCAAGGCTTGCCACAGGTGGGGCTCAAATGTGTTCTGAAAACAGTCACAACTCTCCCCAGCTGTTGGAAACCTCACTAGTCACATTTTACAGAATGGGAGACCAAGGCAGAAAGAGGTTAAGACTGGTTTTCCAAAAGAGCCTCCTGGATTGATATAATGTGCTTCTTCCTCAGTTTCCACTGCTGTTCTTCGGGACATGTACAGCTCATCTAGTGGGAATCAGTTCCTTCAGTACAGCAACAAAATCCATCAAGGGATAATAGTTGCATAGTACTACACATTTCAATTCTTTGAAAAGCCCATCACACGTGATTTCCATGAAATCAGACAAATAACAAACCAAGTACTGAAATACCCAGAAGTCTTGACTCTCCATAGCCTGCTTTAGAAACAGACTTCCCATAAGGAGAAGAATTTCTCAGTAAGCTTCACTAACTTAACTAGAAATACCCCTACCAGCTGCCACTGAAAATGCATCTACTTCAGAAACCCTTCCTTCCAAATTTCCATCTGCTCCTCTGAATAACAATGTTCTTACAGCTCTAGACTGATCAGATGCAGTTCCTGGGCCAGCAGCAGACCTGGTTACAGCCAGGACTGAAGACACACATACCATCTGAGCTCCAGCTGTTTCTCCTGCTGCTCTGTTTGATGGGAGTGGTGCTGGGGAGGTCGCAGCACGTGAAGATCGCGCTCTGTCCCGGCACCTGCACCAGCTCTATGCACTTGCCATTGAGCTGGGAGGACAAGGCACAGTGCATTGGCTTGTATGCAAAGGCAGAGCAGTACCCTGACAGGCAGGCTCGCTGGTAGAAATCCAGCACCTTCTTCCTGTGTGGAAGAGAGAAAAACAGGCAAAGTTAGCAAAACTGTGGCACGTTTATGACAATATATGCTGCAGTTCCATGTATTTGGAAAAATGTCTTCCAGAGAGAGTGGTTAGAAAGTCTGAAGAAACCTTTCCCTACTGTTTCTGTCTTGCAGGGCAACAAGAACACATATTCCAACAGAGGCAGTGGTGAATGTTTCTGTTTGCTCATCAGATTGATGGGTATGAACACAGAGCTCTTCAAATATACTTATTAATATAATATGCTCTATATGGCTGCCAGATGACTCCAAGGAAGTTCACTGCATGACAGCAGAAGCTTAATTCATCAGACATAATTTATCTGTAGGGAGATAAACACCAAAGAGGGAACTGACAACTCTGACAACAGGATCTATGGCAGAGATAGTTGCAGGAGCAGACTTTTCTCCTACCCCCTTTCAGAGTCTGGGTCTGGGAGTGTATTTAATCAATATTCAGTCACTGAAATAAGGTAAAGTTCCTTCTGTAAGCTGAATTCACAAAGGTAACAGATTAGACTATACATCAGATTTTTCATCTGATGTATGATGAACTTGTAAAATGATCAGTAGTCCAAAAAGGACCAGTGACAGTTTTTTCACACCTGAGGATAATCAAATTTAGAAGAACAATGTGAAAGTCTGTGAAACTAAACATTACTGGTGTGCCTGCAGATGAAAATACAGCACACACTATCAGATGCTGCAGCAGGACTCCATGGGTGTGATGCATTGTGTGGACCAGTTCAGGCACAATTGATCATTTTGCATTTCATGTAAGACAACACATTTTTCTTGAAAAACAACAACAAATTCTCTGCCACCAGCATGACCTGATTATAATTCAGTCCTACTACACAGTACAGTCAGAATCCACTTACAAGAGGACAATATCCCAACAGATACAGTAAGAAATGGCTTGCTCTTCCAGTCCAACTGAATGCTTGTTGCTATCTAATCTCTTACATTGCTATAATGATAAAAATTAATTACAAGCAGAGATGGCTCATGTTCATAACCTACTTGAAGCTCTTAAAAAGTTTAACGAGCATCACAAAAAGAATTTTAACAGAGTAACTGGGTTCCCTCTGCATTCTATCTGCAGCTCCTGAATGCCCCAAATGAGAAAGCTGCCCACCTGTCAGAGCCAGAAAGGGGGTAGATATCAGTACCATCCCAAAAGTCAGTGCAGGCCTCAAGGATGATGTCAGCTGTCCCATGAGAAAACATCTGCTCAGTGCCTGAAGTGTAGGAGAACAATGAGTCAGCATCACATATACAGCTCCCAGGAAGGGGATATCACATCAACTTGCTCCCTTATTTGTTAAAACATGAGTGTTCCCACAAAATGCTTTGATGCATTCCAGATATCCTCATTTCCTCTGCTGAAAGTCTTCAGTCTCCATCAAGAAATTATTCAGGACTGATGATGTACCTGCAGCTGCCCTTTGTCTAATTGTGGGTTCAAACAAGGCTGTGACACAATGTTAGTCCCTTCCTATTCTCCCCTTACCCTGTGTGTCAATCCTGCTCCTATAAAGGTGGAATAATATCTTGCTCCTGCATCCCACAGAGCAGAAGAGAAATTCCTTTGTGCCTCTTGTCATGAAAGTACAAGCAGCAGTGATGAGCCTATGGGGATCAAAGTCTGCCTAGGCTGCAAAGTGCATTCATTTTTAGGCCAGACATGAACTAAAGGGTAAGAACTATTCTTGAATACTTTTCATTCAAGTAGCAGAGGATAATTTGACAGTATGACCTGCCAGATAACAGCCTGCTTCCCATTTTCACCCTGAAAATGTGTTAAATCAGGATGGGTCAAAAGTTCAACATAACAGACTCTAAAAAAGTCATGTTGTCTTTAGGGAATAACTGAAAATCAATGGAACGACAGTTTGGCCTCTTTTTCTTTCTCCCCCTCTTTTACTCTTTCATACAGACTCAAATTCTCTTATTCCTTCTTGTAGTCAGAGGCCTTAAAAACTTTTTCTTAGAGATGTGTGACATCATTGATGCAGGTCCCAGGCACAGGACACAAGTTCAGGGATGTGGGGCTGCCTTCCCTCCACACCTCCTGCTCTCTCTCATTTGTATCAACCCATTAACATTTCCTGCACTTAGAGTCTCCTTTCCCTCTTCTAGCTGTTCTGGGATTTTGCCCCCAGCAGCTTCAAAGCTGAGCTAATGAAAAAAAAAAACAAAAAAAAAGACCAAAAAACCCCCACTGCCAAGAAAAATGAGCCCAAAGGCTTCTTGCAGGCATTGTTGCTGACTCCTAATGCTCACACTGGCTGGTGAAATCCAGAGCCAAGAATATCCCCTCAACACAAACCAGGCAGGGACCTTCAGGAATACCAGAGGATTTTCCAAAACATAGCAGCTCTCTGCTTTTGCTATAAATAGTCATCACAAGCCAAGTTTATCAGCATAACAAACCTCCAAGACGAATAAGAGCTGTGTGTGAAAGAAGGTGCCTGTCTCAGGGACACAAAGGAGCACTTGTGCAGAGCTCTGGTTAATTTTATTGTATAAACACCTAATCCTTCCCACCTTGCTCCTAAGGTCAGATAGTCCTTGCTAGGAAAGAGGGAACAAGAGATGTTTATCCATGCAAAATGTATGTCCTGGACACAGAGCAAGAGCTTGCAATGACCACATGCACAGATGTACCCACATTCACACCTGACAGCAACTGCAATCTATTTCCCCTTCATTCCCACCAGGATCCCACACCACAGCCCTGCTAAGGGGAAAGTGGCAGTGACTGCAGATGTAATAAACTTCAAGGAGTTCACTGAGCTGTCCTTGCCAGTAAAATAAGCTGAGCCCTTTCCCTTCCCAAATCATGAACTCTCAGGCCAGGATTTCTCTGGCAAAAAGGGGGAAAAATTAATGTACAGGGCAGGGGGTAAGACCAGCCATTCATGGCTGCTGGGACTCGTTGGGAAGAACCAAACTGCTCCAGCTAAGCCAGTGAGAGCAAAATGGAGCAATGCAGCTCCAGCAAACAAAGATGGTATCGAGCTGTTTTAACTGCGTGGGAGATGCTGTGAGCCCCTCATTTCCATGTGGTTACTATGGATCTGGGATGAACACTGCCAGATGGTGAGACATGTATTTCAATGGAATAGTACAGATAAGCTGCCTCCTCTTTCTGCTACAGCTGTAGAATTTATGTATCTTGCTTTGACTGCAGCATGTCATGGGAGTGGGTGGATTCAAAGATTTATTCACAAATAATGTGTGGAGAGAGGTAAGTTACGATCACCTGGTCTGATTTCTGCATAAACAGAGCCATTTGACTTCACCCAATGTTATCTGCACAATCCAGTATTTCTGGTTCTAAAATGGTGGTATTATAGGAAGTTTCAAGGGAAAAGACTATTGTGTGAGAGGTGTTCCAATGGTTAACTAAACCCAACTGGCAAAATTCCTCTTAGAATTTACTCTAGACAGCATAATCCAGGTCACACATATTCGTCTGAGCTCCAGGCTCTAACCTAAACCGTTTAAAAGTGAGGATAAGGAGTTGAAATGAGGCAACATTAAGGTTTTTTTCTCTCCACTAAAATCTCAGCATCAAAATAATTCCTACTTAGGAAGGCAAGATAGCAGCACTTAGAACAAATGAAAAAGCTCCTTCCCAGATAAAGATAAAAATTTACAAAGAAGTGGGTGAGAGAAGACAGTTAACCTGGCAAAACTCTGGCCAGCACAATGATCATATTTCAAATTCAATATTGAGCATATGTCAACTCCAGAGAGCCAAGTTCAGTCAGTTTAAGGAACTACAAAGAGACTAAGAGTTCTGACAGGCAAGCTGTTAAATCTTTCTGAGGTACTTTAAGAGCTCAACCAGCTCTACATCCTTTCTATCCTAGCCCATTCCTATGACAGTAGGAAGGAGTACAAAGAGTGGAGAAGTCTGCATAGCTTCAGGTGTTATATTCATGGTCACTGTGAGTTTGCATGGGAGTTTTGTGATTTCTTATTAGTATGCAATATAGGAGTGTGCAATATAATACACTAGACAACTCACAAAGATATTGGTTTATGATTTATCATAAAGATGAGCATTATTAACTAAAACTCAGAGTGATATTCAACCCTGTGCAGCATTAATTTCACTATCATCATGAAGTCTATTAAAAACTCAATAAACCCATTTTATGCTCTGCATTGCCTTTTGGTCCCAGAAAACAGGTATACTATGTGCTAGCTAAGATATTTTTTTAAAATTATTTATGATTCTGGAGTGAGTCAAGGCTGGAAAGAATTCCCCCCCTCAGCATACCACAGATGACCACTGAGGTTTGTTAATCATATCTGCACTGGCCATGGGCAGAGTGGGGGCATCACCCCCCAGGGACTCCAGGCTCTTCCAGCCTGACATTTTCTGGGCCCTCTGAAGAAAAGCTCCCCCTCTGCCAAGTGAGTGCCCAGAGAAGGAGGCAGCCTTACTGGTAGTGGTGTCCTTCACAAACAGGTTAATCATGTGGGTCAGGGGGGGTCTCCTCTTGGTGATGGATGAAAGCTTCCCCAGGATGGTTTCCTTGACCATCTCATCACTTGGCAAGCGGTACAAAGCCAAATAGTTCTCCTGCTTGAAAAGATCTTTAGCACCTGGTGTGAAACCTGAAACATGAACATGAGGAGGAAAATTAGGCTCTAATCAATGCAAAAGAAAAGTCCCTTCTGCTTCTGTGCCACCCACTTTGCCTGTGCTCATTCTGACACCTCCCCAGCAATTGATAGGTGAGCTGTACCCACTGTGCATCTATGGCTCAAGATCTAGGAGGAAAAACACTCAAAAGGATTAGCTTAGTAATTACAGTGCTCATGCTCTTGTTCACTGATGAGACCAACTGTGACAATGCAGGCCAGGCACAGAAGTGAGTTCAAGTTTCCAGGTTTTAATCCTAGTGTTACCTCTAACCTCTTACCTCCCCTACATCTCCATTTTCCCATCTATAAAATGAGCTGAGGTGCATAATTTATCCCCAAACTCCCTGTAAAGCCCTACTGTAAAGCCAGGCCAGATCTCTGTTCATTAGCAGGTATTCTTTGTCTCCTGATGAGACTGGCAGACTCACACCAGAAGAATATGAAGCCTAGCCAGGGCTGGCTGGCACTATCCTTGACAACATTTGTTCCTTGGATAGAGCTGACAATGTCAGAACTTGCCAAAAGCCATCTCTTTAATAAACTCTTTTGGCAACCAAACAACAACAGAGTCAGCTCTGTATTTCTACCTCCTCAGCAAATGAGACTGGGGAAATATTCTCATGCTCTCTAAGGATTAAGTGTCTATTAACAGCTCTTATTTCTCCATGTCTGCTCATCCAGCTCCTCCTCACCTATCAGCCTGGCAAGCTCACAGAGGCCCCAGGGCACATGGACAGGCAGCACAGCATTGTGAGTCTCCTGCAGGGCAATGTTGCAGAGGTGGTCAGAGAAGCGGCACAGCCGCTCGGTCACGCTGGCATTGCACAAGTTGAGCAGCACGTTCAGGCCCAGAGGCTTGAGGGAATTCAGGTGCATGTGCCAGTTGGAGTCATCAAACTGGATGCAGGAGGGGTTCTGCTGGTCTTGGGACAGGCTGAGCATCTCCAGGTGGTAATCACACACAAAGTCTTCAGCTTCACAAGCCAACATCTCACTGTCCCCAACAACCTGGTCCAACAGGCAGAGAAACGGTTGGTTACAATGAACACAGCTTGAGCCTAGAATCCTGCAGGGAATTCCCAGTTAAATTCCCCAAAAGTGGGTACTCTGTGGGTTTGAGTCTGTGTTACAGCTCCACAAAAGCCTACTTGTGCACCCCTCAGTATGTCTTACCTGAGTATGTTCCTCCTCTCCACCCTCCGTGTCCTTGCTAAAGCTCACATTGGATCCAGAGGGATGTTTGCTTCTGCTGTTTGGCTTTCGGTGGGCGGAGGCTTCAGGAGCCTTTGGAGTGTCACCAGACCAGTTGTTCCTCTCTTGCTCATTGGCCATGTGTGCTGTGTCTGCCAAGGGGCCAGAGAGCAAAGCATCTCTTTCGTGGGGCTATGGGAGACCAACAGAGCGAAGGGTAATGATTCACTGGTTGAACACAAAGCACTGCTGATTCACCTGCTGCTTTAGGGCTCCTGCAGGAAAGGATCCTCACTGCTTCTTCATCTTTTAAGCAAAGAATTATGGCATAGGACTTCTCTACAAGGCCCCTCTCCAAGACCCTCTATAATACCACATTGTGTGTCAGTCAAACAATGACTGCAGCCAACACACTATGTTAAGGACTAAGGATCACTCACCTCATCTTCCATCTCAGGATGGCAGAAGGACCGTGTGGAGAGCTCATCAGTCAGATCTTCGTGGCTGTCATGAGGTGGTTCCACCTTCCCACTGAAGAACAGAACAGTCTCTGGGCTGGGGTTTGGCCAGGAAAGAATCCCCTGCTTGTCTACACAGCAGAGCACCTAGAACATCCAACAACACCCCCAAGAAAGCAAAATGTTAGTGAAAACATCTCAATGTTCATGCATAGTGTAAATATCATGACTTTAATAAACACATGGGAGGACAGACAAGTCTCTCCTTCACCAACTTTCTCTTTTAAGAAACTGCACCTAATAACACTCCAATAAATCCAAGAATTCCTTGCTCTAACAAGAATTGATGGGTCGTTTAACACCAATTTTACTTCAGCATATTACAAAAATAGGCATGAAGACCAAGGGAAGGAAGCAACTACTCAACCTATTTCACCAGCTAGTACCTTACCAGGACCCAAACCAGCTGGTTCTTGCATAGGAAACAAGAGGGTAATTTGACCAGAACCAGAGCTGGAAAATACAGACATCCTGTCAGATGTCACTGAATATCTCGAACCATTGTTTTAGCCTGTAAATGTGCTTGGACATGACAAGACAGTTATAAACTCTTCTACAAAGACAGGTGCCTGAAGGGTTTCTAATTCCAGCACAGTGAACTGATTGCAAACAGTCTGTGCTCAGGGAAGGACAACATGAGTGATGCAAATGAAGCATCCTCACAGAGCTCCTCTTTCTGACAACCCAGCAATACTCACAGTGACAGATCCCAGACTGTGGAGCAAGCTGGAAGTGAAGCTCAGAGTGGGGGATTTGCCTTTTAAAACACAGAGGAAGTGGCTCCAGATACAGCGCATCATTTCCTGATGAGGGAAGCAGACGACATCAGCCAGTTAGAGACTCATTCAGTGGAGGATTAAGGGAGAGAAGGAAAAAAGGGAATATGAAGTTACCTGCTTTCACTTTCAACACAGGGATACACTGTAAGATAGACATCAGTCTCTGTGGGAACCTGTTACCTGATACAGTGCTGGTGTTCTCCAGGGAAAAGCATTCCTTCCCCTTTCCACTGATTGCTAACAGTCAGACAGATTGTTGAACTGAGAATTCACTGAAACTATCTCTTGTCTACCCAAAAACACAGAAAGGAATTCTGAAGTGAGTTCCTTTTGAGTGAATCTCTTGTCACCTCTTAGTGTTTTTATCCTGAAGCAACTCAACCCCTTGGATTGTGGGGTTTCAGGTCTTTGGTTTCCCACCACTATGCTGCAAATCAGGTAATGGATGGAGTTCCTGTGGTGAGGTGCCTCGCCCACAGTTACTTGCTGAGGCATGACAACATCAGAAATAAAGCCAAGGTGCCTTGACTACTCCATCCTTAAAAAGGAATTGTAATAATATGGAAAGAAGGGGATATTTTGCAAAATTAAAATGTCCGGTTGGCATCCTTCATTTTCCACACAAGCATGTTTCAGAGGGAGTCTGGATGGCAGCAATCAATCCAAGCACCAGAGCTGTGTGTTTTCCTCTGTGCAACCCTAAAGCCAGTAAAACCAAGATTCCATTACTGTGTTATTTTACTGCTATTTTAGCTGTTATTCTGGAATACTCTGAGTGCAGAGCACTTTCCCCAAAGCTCCTCAAATCATGTTCCCTGCATACTAATGGTTAGTGCAGCAGTAAGCTCCAATGCAAAACAATCCGGGGCTAGCCCCAAGAAAAAAAAGCTCTTATTTAAACCAGCTTCTTCTAAGCAAAAATGTTATAAAAGGAAAGAAACAGATCCTCTCAACAAGGTAGGTCAGTTAAAATCACTCCCATTCAATACCTGAAAAACATTTCAGCTAAAATGATCAACTGGCACAGAAAGGCAACAAAATATTCAGCAGAGGAAACACGTGTGTGTGCACTCATGTGCATTCCTCTGAGTGACTGGGAGCAAGGAGACAGGAATTGATTCTTATCATATCTAGGGATTTTTAATAACTCCCAGAGCCCTTCTGCCTCCTTATGGAAAGGGGACTCTTAATGCCAGATTAGACAGAGAAGTATCTTTCCTCTACCCACCTGTTTAATCTGGATGATGTAATTTATAGAGTGGCCAGAGCAGTTCCTTCCCCAGAAAAGGGGCTCCTGAATGTTTAATTGCCCCAGCTTTGGAAGCACCAGTAACGTGCTTAAGCCTGATAAGGAGCCTATGGAGCAGGATCAAACTTTTAAAAAGCCTGAACATTCCACAGTCCCCTCTGCCGATTGGTCTGGGTGCTGACCACCATTCCCTCTGGGTTTTACTTTTGGCTAGAACAAGGTTTTTCTGGTACAAGCAAAATACTTCCCTTCTTTCAGACACACACTATAAAGAGTTTATTTTACTTCTGGAACAGGACTTGAAAGAACTGTCTCCAGGACAGAAAACATTGATTTCAAACCATTTGCAACATTCAGAAAAGCACAACTAGACTCGGTATCGAGGTCACCTCAATCTCTGATCAGCAGAGCAGTATTTCCACAGGGGGGTGGAGGGGAAAGACATGCAACCTGCATGCACAGCAAATTAAAGCAACAAATGACAATGGACAACTGACACAAGTAAAAAGGGTCTAGTAACAAGCAGGAAATCAAGAGGAAGGGAAAGGATATCATGAAGTTCTGCAGTGAAGATGGAGGAAAACAATTCATAATAATAGTACCTGAGAAGATACCATCTCTGTGTAGCTGCTGAGAGTGTCCTCTGAAAACTTAGCAAGCTGCAGCAAGAGAAGAGACCAGTTACTATAATTGTGCTCAGAAATGTGCCATGAGGAACATCCTCCCCTCAAGATGTGCCTTCAGGGAGGAGAAAGCAGGAGTCCTGCTCTGTGGGAATCACTGTACCAAGGCAGACCAATAACTCATCAAAGCAATTAAGTCTTTAATGGACTCTGTTTTTATCTACTTATGAAGCACAGGCAAAGTGCTTAGTGCTGTACATCACAGAGGAACACACAGTCATTACCTAAATGTCTACAGATAAAATAATAGCAATTAGACCCAGAGGAGGCTCTTTCTGGGTGGTTATTTTTAGTCAGAAAGAGCCAGGATTGAGTGATCTGATTTTAACTTATATGGGTCAGTTACAGGAAGGGAGCTGGAAGAGGGGCTGGAAAAGCAGGTGCCTGGAACACAATGGACACAGAGGAATAAGGTTATATGAATGAGATGTGGATAGGAGATGAAAAGAAATTATAGCAGGGCACTACCACGGCGCTCTTGGAATTACACTGAGAAATTCAATAACTCAGAATTTTTGCATCCAGCACAAAGGTATTCCATACTAGATGTAATTTTGAAGAAGTTTAAATTTAAGACTATTCATATAAGTGAACATGGCAATTACATTTATATGTAAATAAAACTATAGCCCAAATAATAATGCATATATATGGCACTTGAAAAAGGATCAGTTTAACAAAGCTGAAAAAAGCCAAGAGAAATCTGTCAGAAATCATTTAAACTGAGAACTAGGAAGGATAATTAGGAACTGTTTAAGAATATTTTGTTACAAATTTAAAAAGCAACAATCCCATAGTAAAAATAAGAGACCAGTTTTGACTGAAAGTGAAATCAGAAGTAAAAATTAACATAAAAATAAGGAAAAGTATACCAGTAGGTAATTAAAACCAGACCACTGCTTGTTAAAGACAGTGAAATTGCAAATGACATTGTAGGCAAGGCAGACATGTTAAATAAATATTGCTATTCCTTATTCAGTGATACAATCATACCATATGATAACTATGAAATATTTTCCATTCCAACACCAGCTACTGAAAGTAAATATGTTTAAATTAGCATGTCTGGACAATGACTGTTACTGCTGATTTTGCACAAGGCTTGAACTATGGATTAAGTCCCAGTTCAATGTAAGTGGTGCCAATGCCCAAAAAGGGAAGGAGAACCATCCAAGTTACCACAGGACCCCAGACAGACTTTGATTTCAGACAGAATAACAGAGCAGCTAATATGAGACTCAATTAAAAGAAAAGAAGTGGAATAATACAATCAGTGCCAAACACCACAACTACATGAGCAGCAAATCTCCTCAAACTATTGTGATAACTTTTTTGACAAAATTACAAATTTGACTGATAATAGGACTGCTTTTGACATAGACCATTTGATAATTTGACTTGATTCTAAATGCTTGACTAGTTTTCTAACTAAAATACCAAAGTAACAGGACCCCTATTAGATATATTTAGAAACAGACTGAATGGAACAGAAACAGAAATTATTTGCAAACTAGCTCAAGCAGGGACAAATCTGGGTATTTTGTTAATAGCCTGAGAGAAAACTAAAAATAGCACATTGCTGATAGAGACTGTAAATGATAGAAAGTTTGGGGCAGGGTGCAATGTAAAGAGGGCAGACCACTGCCACAGAACAATGCCAATTGCTTGGGTAATATGCAAAAACATGTATCCCAACAGGCACAAAACTAAGGTTTTGTATTTAGGTGCAAAAATGAAGGTTGGACTTACAGGATGAGGACTGTCAGAAAGTAGGAACTGCAGACCATCAGCTGAACAAAGCCTGGCCTTTTAAAGCAGTGTCTGAAAGACCTAATGGGATCCTTTGTTGTACAAACAAGGGAACACAGAGCAGAAGGTCTGAATTACTCTGAAATTTGTCAAAAGCACAGCTATTACAGAATATTTTGTGGGTTTTGAGATTCATAACCCTACAGTGATCCTGAAACACTGGAGAAAGCTAAGAGGAATGCCAAGAGAAAGATTAGAGGTTTGGAAAATATGCTTGTAGTGCCTCAAGGTGCTTGAACTGTTTACTTAACCAGAGATGGCAAAAGAGAATGTGAGTAGTTACAAAGGATCAGACTTTTGATTGATGTGCTCTTTGCTCTTAAATCTAGGAGACAAAAGATGTAAATGTTCCAAGGGCTGGCAATCAGATAATGCAGAAATTCTCACTAACACAGAATGTCCATTTTTAGCAGTGAAGGTAAACAATTATTGAGACAACCTATCAAAAGCAGTACAAATGTTTTCAAAACAACAGCAAATTCCTTTCTAAAAGGAATGTTGCTGCAGTCCAACTATAGTACTGAAACTTGAGGCAGGGGCTTGTTTAGGGGGACACTGGTTTGTGTCACAAGGGTCACCTCTGGCCTTGAAAAATTTGGAATCAAACAGCCTGAACATGATAGGAAGGGGAAGAAGGTGAAGAAGGGGCCAAGTCACCACCAAGACGGCCAAATGATTGAAGAGGAGAAGGGTCTTACCTGCTACATTTTGAACAGAGAAGAGAGAAGGAAGGAGGGAAATAGAGAGGCCAAGTGACTGCCCTGGTCAGGGGGTGAGTGACCAAGGTACATCACAACAGCTGTTCTGCAGCAGCAAGGCTGGAGGGTCATGTCTGACATGCCATGAGCTGGCTGGACAGAGAGAGTTGCCTGGACACGAAAAAAGGAGAAGACAGGAAAGAAAAAAAGGAAGGTGCAAGAATAAGTGACAGGGCAAATGGGAATGTTGAGAATGATAAAGCAAGGAATCCAAGAATTTCTGGTTTTTCCCAGCTGAATTGCAAATTGTGAAGGGAAAGAGGCAAGTTTCAAAAGTACAAACCAAGGGATGCTGAGAATGGGTAGGAAAGGTGGAGAAAACACTGAGAAGAGATTCTAAGAGACTCTACTAAGAGATTCCTTCACACACAGGCAGCTTAGTCATGTTCAGCTAGAGAGAAAAGAATAGAAACACAGACCCAGGGCCACAAAGGCCAAGGAAGGACAAGAAGGAGAGAGAAACTCTGTCCAAGTAACAGAAATCAGCACAGAAGACAAACGTAGCTCAGTGAATCTCACCAGCACTGCCAGGACAGAAGGCTGCACACGCAAGAGCACATCCAACTCAGGATCACAGCCCACCAGACCACCAAACTCCACTCCCCAAAGCAGCACAACCACCAGAAACTGCTCTTACTCCCTGACCTACTCAAAAGCCACGCCTGCAAATAAAGCCCCAAAGTCTCAGGAAAGGATTGCTCAGCCCACAGGGCATTGCAGAATGATGTATCTCATTCCTTATCAGTGGCTACACATTGCTCAGTTACAGCCACCACAGGGCATTTATCTCCATGTTGACTCCTCAGACAAATCATATTTTATCTGACAGAAAGCACATGCCTTGAAGAGTTTTATGGAATCACCAGAGCTTCCGATCACCTTGGGATATCTATAGAGAGTTTGAAAAAACTAAAGCATCTGTTCAAGAAGTAATATTGTGCTTCAGAGAGAGGGCACAGCTGGGACAACCAAAGGTCCAACAAGGTTTTATAATTACGTGGACACATCTGCTAAATTCAGTGTGCTCACTTCACAGAGCCTTTTCGTCTCCTGCCCTTGTCTCTACAATGGTTTGATGTGGAGAGAAACCTACCAGTGAGGTGGATGAGGCCTTGCTCATCTGGGCCAACACTCTGGCTTCTCCAAATGCTGTAGCAAGAACCCACAGGACTGGAAAAAGCAACGGAAGGATGGGTAAGACACCATTCACCTGAAAAAAACAACCTGTGATCACTAACAAGCACAGAGACAACAAGAAGTCAGAACCTCTCATATGACATCTTTTCCACCACAGTGAGGGGATAAGGATAAAAGGCCAGGGCAAGAAGGAAGTGGTGACAAACAGTGTACACCTTAGGGGGAGTGTTTAATGAAGGAGGCCATGAATCAATCACACCAACTTGCAGCTGGTTTTTCCTGCTGAATTTGGCATAAACTCTAAAGAGTTTCAAGGCAAAGGATACTATATATGTAGAAATAGATAAACACATAGATGGCAAATGAGAGAGCAAAACATTTAAAGGTAAGTCTCTAAGGAACGGCCAGGGAAGTTATGTTGTCCTCCTCCACTGAATGCTCCTGGATCCAGCATGCTTCCAGATCGAGGAAGCACAGGATGCTGTCACAGGATGAATTAAGTCACTGAAGGAGGGAATCCATCTTGGTGGTGATCTGGGGAGGAGGTGTAGTAAGCTCAGAGCTCTCCTTTACCTGCAGCTGAAGAAGAGTGTACTGCCAGGAAGCAATTCCAGGAGCTTGGAAAATGAAGCGCACGGCATTGGTGATCAGGAATCCAGCCTGCAATTCAGAGATGACACTGTCACCTAACTACTGCAGGGAAGATGTTTTCAGTACTTTGTACGATTCTCAGGCCTGGGAAAGTATGAAAAATGTATTTCTGATCTGCTGCTGCAGTTCCTCCCTCCACTCTCATGGTTACGTGGCTCAGCATCTCAGAACTGCCCAAGGTACACAGAGTCAGCTGCATGAGTGAGCTTGGCCACAACTTCCTGTTGATGGGTGCAAATTCTTCACCTTTATTGAAAAAACATGGCTATTCCCAAGGACAAAGGCTTGGAATGAGACCTACCAGCACGATAGGGACAGCGTATTTCAGCATCACTGACTGTACAGTGAACCTCTCATTATCCAGGGCTGTCACAGGCCGTGACAGAGCCATCTCCAGGCACCACCTGAAAAACAGAAAACAGCTTGGAATTTTAGCAGCCAAGACCCTAACCCTTCACTTTCCTTGGATATAAACCTCCTAGCAGACCTGATTGGAACACTGTGCTCAGCCAATGCTATGAGGGAGGGCTCGCAAAAGAGAAGTCAACATCTAACAACAAGAGTGTAGCACTTGCCACAAATGGTAAATTTGCACTGTTGCCATGCAAACTCCTCAGGTCTCCTCATCTGCTTAGCAGGAAGGTGATAACAAGGACACAGACAGCTGGGTAGGCCCTGTGCCCTGCATTTAACCCACCTGACATTATCAATTATTGGGGTCTTCAACACACGGAAGAGACGATAGAGCTGAGGATTCTGAGGTCCCTTCTTCACTTCTCCCCTTGGGGAGGGTGGGGGTGAGAAGGGTGGAAATAGATCTCCAGGCTCCAGAACTATGTGCTCATCATCCTAGAAAAAAGGTCAGAGAGCCTAAAGGCTTGTGTTCAAGAACATCTGGTTATTTCATGAGAGTTGGCATTTGGAGTGAAAGTTACAGTCAAAACCACCAAAGGTAAATTTCAAGCTTTAAACTTCTTCCAACCTTCTTCAAGAAGTAAAATCTTTGTATAGATCTTGTAAGTGAGTAGTTAATTTACTTCTATAACTAGTATTTTATACTACCTTCTTTTATAATAAATCAGTAGTAAGGAGAAGGTCAAAGCAGACAAACTTTATTTCTGCACATAAAAAGCAGGAAAAAGGACAGGGTTTGTATGTCACATTATCCTACTGGATAGATTCACTCCACTTATATTTAGCAGCACATTACATTTTCCCCTTGACCTGAGAGATGAGGAAATATGGTGCTTTTGTATAACATTAGTGTCTCCTGTCCAGTGGGTTTGGCAGTTCATGGAGAAGATGCAGCCTGGCTAACTATGTGCCATCCTTGATTGAACTGGAATTTCAAGTTATTTTCGAGGTCAAAATAAACCAAACACTCCAATAATCTGTACCCTGGGAATCAGAGTATTAGCAAGAAAAACCTGGGAAATACATTGTTACAGGCCAGGGAAATTAAGACAAGCAAGTTACCTTAATTCCTCTCAGAGAAGCAAAGGACTCCTGGCCTGGCCTCAAAGCAACCACATCTCCTTCTACCAAGAGGCTCACAGGCAGGTTGACAAGATGCCCATCCCTGTAGGCCCAGTGAAGGGACCAGGATGGGGCATAAGGCATGTGAAGGTCAGGGTACATGGAGTCTGGCCATTTCACCTCTTTGCCAAGCATATCTGAAAGCACAAAGTGAGAAAGAATGAAGTGGTAGCAATTTGGGATTTACATCCAGTCCCCCAGTGCTTAGCTCAGCCCATTCCCATGATCTTTTATCATCCCTCTCTTCCTCCTTGATGGCTTTTCCCTTCTCTCTCCACCCAGTATTAACAACTAAACAGTATTTCAAAACCTGTACAACAGAAAAGCTGAAGGCTGTCCTTAAAACTGCCCCACTGAAATGAACTGCCCCCTCAGGTCCCAAAGCCCCCACTGAGACAATGAGCAATTTCTTTCCTTCTGCTCCATGTTGTGGTACAACCCTATGTGTTCCCCCCTCATCATCTGCTGCAAGGCAGATATTTTTATAAGGATATGAGGCTCTGAATTACTCCAAAGCACAGCCATAACAGACGCCCACCTGGTAACACACAGCTTGGAAGCACATGGCCACATGACAGCTCAAAATAACTGTTTAACAGGACAGGCATGAGGAGAACACACTTCCCACAGCCTGTTTCTGTGCAACACAGGGGAAGGTTAGCAAGCTTAATTAGGAATGCATGTGATCAGGTTTGGAGAAAGATTCAATGGGAGAAAAACACAAGAAAAACACAAATGGGACAGATAAAGGAGACCTCACCATTTATCTTATTAATGATGGACTGAAGCCTCCTCTCCACCTCTCTGCACTTCAGCCTCTCTTGACGCCCGATCATGAGGAGATCCAAGAGGAGCAGGAGGAAGAGTGCCACTGCATTGACTATCTCAGCACCTTGGCTTCACACAGCAAAACAGGAGGAAGCAGAAGGCAGATGAGGTTTGAGCAAATGAGCAGAATACACTGCCAGACACCCACAGAGATAAACACATAACTGCCTGGTTGTTTATTTCCACATCTCACAGATTTATGACTCAAAAAGAAATGCATGATCCCACTCCTTTAGGATGATGACACCAGAGAGGTCTGAAAGGACCCATCTCAATTAAAAAATACTTAACAAATATGGTCAAGGCATGTATGGCACATTAACTTCTCCCATGAGCCACTAATTTCTCCAGTTTCAAAATACTTCCTATGATAATGCCTTAGGAGTTTTAAAGATCTAGGAATGCTGTAGGAAAAAAAAAAACCCCTCAGTCTCTTCATAGGACACTCCCTGGGTCTATTAGAAGTAGAATTAAGTTGGCTGAAGTTCTGTGAAAGGGATTGATAGGGAATTACCAGTGTGAGTATGCTGATATCTAAGATATCTAGACAGAATGAGGGATAACACTTATGCCAACCACACGAAGTACTAAGATGATATAAAACTACCACTTTTCTTCAGTTAAGCAGCACAGGAAGATTTGCTCACCTCCCCTGTGGCTGGCTCCCATAGCAGCACAGCAGCAACAGCACTGCCAGCAGCATCAGAGATGCACCAGGCCAGTGGAAACAGGAGCAGCGGTTACCATGGTACAGAAAACTGCTCCTCCACACCTCCTGCAAAGGGAGAGCAGCAGACAGTCAGCACTCATGGAACACAGAGCCAGATGTTTGGAAAAGCAGAGTGAGAAAGGGTGAAGGCAGCAGTTGGTGCTCCAGGGAGAACAGAACTTTGCAAAACCCCTGAACATGAGACAGAGCAATCCAGATCTGTTGGGTGAATCCTACAGCACCAAGGGATGCTCAGCTGGTGAGTCTGGGTGAACACTCTCTGCTTTTCTCTTGACTGGAGGAATGAAAAGGCTTTTGTGCCAGGCTGTCCCATTGCCACTGACCAACCAAGGAACACTTTTAAGCACTGTGCATAAACACTGGCACTTTGTATTCAACACACATGCCAGGCAAACATGGGGGACAAGGGAAGACTGTTGAGCTTCACAGCTCTTTATCTCCACCTGAGATGGACCTTCTAAGCTCACTGCCCTTAGTGGCTTTTGAAGCCCTTAGATCCTTCACAGGGCAAGAGGCATCCTCCCACAGAGCTCTGGTATCCAGGAGAGAAGTGCTGACAGAAACACACCCTTAGGTAGATTCCTTGCTTTGTTCCCAAGAACTTCAGCAGTTCTACACCTGGACACTCTGGGCGGGAATGCAGCCAACTTCTGTTTAACCCTCATCTTTACTTTGAGAAGCTGAGACTGGGTGCCCAACTCGTGCTGTTTGGTGCCTCACCTTCCATGAAGTCCCTTTTTTCCGTTCCTTCTGATGCCCCTCCAGCAGTGCTGACAATTGGTCTCTCAGGATCGTGAGGGCTTTCTTTGTGGTAAGGCCCAAACTTGAGGCCATCTCATCCTGAGGTGCCAGAAAAATAAACTGGTTAGTGGTTCCCTGTTTTCCTTTCAGGCTTTCTCCTGGTGGCTGACAGAGCACCTGACCATGAATGCCCTGTACTCATCATCACCAGCCTGATTCTCTGTTTTCCTGAAATCATCTTTCCTCCGGTGAACTTTAGACTGCTGGCTGGAGTTAGAGCACTTAGATAGTATCAGGTAAACAAACTGGTCCTGACTGTGCTGATAAATACTTTATCAAAGCACAATACCAAGTTATTTCTGTGAAACAAGATCCAATCAGTAGAGGCTGAGGACAATACAAACAGAGGTTATGCAGACTTGAGCTGGTATCAGCTTGTACAGAAAATAGAACACAATTATGGTAGAATTTTAATAATACTGGATGAATTTTGCTAACAATAGTAAAAACTAAGTAGTAGAATATCCACAATTCAAAACAAGAGCAGTCCAATTTCCACAACTGCTTGCTTACAGATTTTTGTCAGTGAGTCCTGCCTTCTGTGGCTACTTTGATGCAGAAGCTCCCAGATTTAAATGCTAGGCTGTGGATCAGACATGACCCCACTATCAACTCCTCCTTTGACAAGAGCAAACACTGGGGTTTTAAGTGCTGAACTGCAAGGGAGACATTTGCACTTGCAGGAAGCACAGAGTTCACAGCACTGCTCCCTCAGTGCTCAGCAAAGAGGCAGCAGTCCCAAAGGACACATCCCAGGAGTGTGCCATATGGAAAACACTACCATAAGATGCTGGTAACAACAGAGTGGGGTAAACAATTGCATTTCTAGGCCAGGAGCACGAGCACTTTCCTTTCTTTCAAATCACAGACTGCAGTGAGGTACTGTGGGCACCAGATCACTGACAGCAAATCAAGAGGGGAGAGCAGGCAGGTGTCCATGAGAGGGCTACAGCAGGGAACTGATAAATAAAAGTTCTCATGGGCATTTTCATGGTTTAATACAAACATATTGAGCATGTACAGCACATAAGATATCCTGCATGTTGGAAATGTTCATGTGTGTCATACTGTGCACAGAGTACAGAACTACTGAACACAAACAGGGAGGAAGTTTGTCCCTCCTGTCCCCATCAGTGTGACACAGCATGGAGCTCAGGCCAGAGCTGCAGCTCTTCCTTCTCCTGAAGCTTTTCCCAGCCCTGCCAAACCCACTATGGTCTCAACTGAAGCTTCACACACCCAGCTCTGCATATACAGCTTGGCTCTGATCTTTTCTTCCTGTTCCTTAACTGCATGGTTTCGTGATGAACATTTACTGGAAACTAATCTTGGACTTCAGACTCATTTGCATTGATGGTCCAATTCAAAACTGTAACACAGTGTTGAGGAACAGCACATAAATTCTCTTTAAAATACCAACTACCACACACACACACACACACACACACACACACTACTCCCTACCTATCAGGGACAGCCTGAAACAGCAAATTCTGTCCAGGCAGAGTCCAGCAATGCTGCTTTAGCTGCACTTTTACAGAACTAAAAATAATCCTGCTGCAGTTTTCATTCTCTGTGTCAGTTTTAGGAATAGAGGAAGCAGTTCTGTGTTGTTCTTGGAAGCAGCCCAGGTAGCATCAGCACAGGACTAAACATAGGAGTGTCTCAAAGACTCCCAGAGGAGAAGATGGCAGTGGAGCTGGCACCAGCTGTGCTGCTGCACCACAGAGTGCTGCAAACAGGAGTGTCTGAGAACAACAGCAAGCAAGGGACAATCAGGCTTCTCTCATCTGCCTGCTGCCTGTCTGGGGCAGAGCAAAGCACCCCCAGAAACATAAATCCTCTCCAACACGGGGAAAGCAGACAGATAAATAAAACACACAGAACAAAAGGCTGCAAAAATAATACGCAGCTGAAGTGAAAACCAAAGTCTGCTTAGACACCAGGCTGGTTCCAATGGACACATCAGGAGCTACAGAAGAAATGGGAGGAAAGCTGCACTTAAAGCCAACATCTACTACAGTCACACAGTACCTGCAAAGAGAAACTGCCACAGCACAGCAAGCAGTGGGCACAAAAAGGCAGCAAATCCAGAGGTAATCAAAAAAGGTTCCTGAAACACTTGCACACCTGCTCCAGACTTTACACAGGAGTTACTGGTTTGGCATTGTGTCAGCCAAGATAAGGGCAGCCACAAAGGAAGGTGGCTGTAGCAGGTGACAAAGGACAAGTGCAGTGTGGCAGGGCTGGGGAAGTGGAAGGGTAGGAAGGGCAGGGATTGTTAAACACCCATCCTGACACTTAGAACATGGAGTATTTGGCAAAGGAGGCAGAACCAGCCTGGTAAACAAACACTGTAATACTGTGAGGGCTGCTGGGGACACTTGGGTAACCTCCTGTGGGTGAGCATCAAGGGAAAGAGCCTGGGACCCAAATGAAAACGGACAGGCAAGAAGAGCCACCCTGAGCTCCTGGCAAGGGGCAACTCCAGGTTTTCTCAGCAAGAGCTGTCTTGCTAAGCCATCAACTGCTAATGAGGCATTTTTCAAATGCCCTAAAGTAAACCTTTGGCAAACCCAGGCGCTCTGAAGCTGTCCCAGAGGGATCTTTCCAGCCTTTCATCAGCTGCAAGTGCTCTTCCTGCCACAAACCAGGAAGTGAGCACCCCAGGGTGAAGAAGCTGTTCACAGGAGGTGTCAGTTCATTAATATAAAACCTCAGCATTCACATCTCTGCTTTGGAAAGTTACATTCAAAGAGAAATCTGCTAATTTTCTGGTCCAAATAGAAACAGCAAGACATCTTCCCACCCAGCTGCCTTAGCATAGGGTTTCCTCTGAAGATCAACAAAGAAAGAGCAGACAGTAAATTCCAGGTTACAGTGAAAGCAGACCCCTGATGGGTATCAGGAGGAATTTTAAAAGGCTGTGCTTTCCTTTTGCCTGTGCCTAAAGGCAGAAAGTCCTAAGGACAAAACAAGCAGTTGCCTCCTCCTTTGCCTTGGAGAGCACAGGAGCCTCTAAGTGCACTCAGGGCTCCTCTGGAGCTGACCCCTGCCCTGGCCATCCCCAGCCTCCATGTGAGAGGCACGGCTGGAGCCAGGTAAAAACTGGATGATTGCATCCTTCTGCTTTGGGATGATACCAGGGTTCTCAAGAGTTGTGATCTGTGAGATGGCTGTTAAGGGAAAGATAGTGCAGGACATTTCTTTTGTGCATGTGATTTTATTTTCTAGAAGCAATGAACATACTGAGGTGTGGACTGGATGGGAACATGAAAAGATGTGTGAATTTCTCCACTCATAGTAAATATTCTACATGTTGAATTACTACTTAGCTTGCCTGAAAACATTAGGGAAAGGGAACATGAGACAGATCTTGCAAATGCCCAGGGTTAGGAGCTGGTTTGGCTCTTCAGGAAGAAAACAAGAAGCAGTTCAGAGGCAGGAGATGAGGAGTCACAGAATCTGTAGACTTCTCTTTGCCTTGTCCTTTCAGTTGACCCTCCATGGTTTGACAGGTAAGTCAGCTGTCAAATACCCAGAAGCTTGTTTAAATCCATAGCCTTGCCTGGCTCATGGCAAATAGGATCTCTTTGCCTTCCTCAGAGGTTGCAGGAACATTTTCAGACTGATAGGTAGGAAAAAGTGTGGTTATTTTCTGATTTTTCCTCCCATAATGTGAAGTTGTTCCCGAGCAACACCACCTACCCATGTCTGCTTCCTGCAGCCCACCTTCGTCCTCACACAGATTCACCACTGAGCTCTCTTCTTAAAATTCCCATCTTGCTCTTTTACACATAGAACCATTTAAGACTACCTTAAAAGTTTATCAGCTATCTCACATTCTCTGCTATCTGATGAGACAGAGGACTCACAGGTTCATTCCAGAGGAACAAAGAAGCAGAGCCCAGAAATGGACAAAAAATATAGTCTATTTAAGTCCTCTTATATCTTCTCACAGCCATTACACATCCATAGTAGCATATTTATTTGTTGTATCAGTAAATGTTGATATAATATGTGCCAAATATTTTTTTAAATAATATTGGAACACAAATATATTCCTTGCTTTCCAAAGCAAAGTGAGTTGAATCATCCTCCATCCTCTGTGGATTCAGTCTCTTGCAAAATAAGGGCTTCTCACCAAGATTGCTGTACACTTGAATGTAACTGCCTTTATAAAGACTGTTTAAACAAGTAAGTGAAGAGAATACAAAATATTTGCTACAATTTTCAATTGTCATAGACTGCAGATGCACCCCTCTGATTCAGAGTGGTGGAAAACCCCTGCAAGGCAGTTGTCAGACTGTTTCCCTCTTTTCAGGCTGCACTCACTAGGCTCCTTTTATAACACCTCTACTCAATTGCTTTTCAGATCTGAACAGTTGGAGGTGGGAAACTGGGCAGCAGAATGTTCTTCCTTTTTTCTGAGAGCTATTTTGCATTCCTTAGCAGAAAAAGAAGGCAGTTTTTAATTTAACAATGACACTTTGCAGGCGATTAATCTACTTCAGGGATTACACCTCCTGAAATGTAAGCATTATTCACAGGTTCAAAAACACACAATAAGGAGTAACTCCACCAAATATATTTGCATTTATTACTGTAAGTCAGATTCTTGTTTAGGATAAGCCACAATATGGCACAAACTGGGGGGGTTGGGTCTGATCAGAGGATGACAGACATTAAATACATGACAGCACACAATTTCTTGGGGTAGCATTTCATACAGCAGCCTAGTGCTATAGAGGGATTTATTCTTCTTCTAAAGCACATCACACATCAGGATGCTACAGCTCCTGTACACCTGCAGCTGCTGATTTAGTGCTCAGACTGCCTGAAATGGCTCATCCCTGCTACAGAGTGACACAGACAGAACCAGCAGGGCCAATACATTGGTCACTCCGAGCAGAAACTTCCCTTTTATTACCCCATCCTTGGTCCCAGTCTTGCTTTCTGTCTTTCTTGGTGCTCTCCTGGCTACGTTTGCTAAGAGATCAGATCCCTGAGTCCAGGCAAGAATGTTTCTCTAGCAACCCAGGCTACAACAATCATCCCCCCTGACACATTCCTACTCCATGGGATAAACTTTTAATTAAGAGTCTGGACTGTCAGGACAGCTAGATTCTCTAATTCCTTCTGCCACTGGTTTCTGCATGATGGTGGGAAAATAGGACACTCCTCTGTGCCTCAGTTTCTCATTCTATGATGGGGCTACCAACTCCCCTCCAACTGTTGTAATTGTGAAGATTATAACAATCACCAGCCCACCTAAACACTTCTGGAAAGTTACTGGAAAGCTCAGAAAAATGAAATGTATGCTGATATCTGCACAATTCAGGCAGCTCCACCAAGCAGACCATGGCTCTGTGGGGACCACTGCCTTTAAACCTGGACATGCTGGGAAAAGCACCAGAAGGCACAAAACCCACAGCTATTAAACTTGGTTTGAATGCCCCTGATGTGCTTGGCCCTTGGCAGCCACAGCTTAGCTGTTGGTGGTCTCAAATCAAGTGAAACAAGGAGAGTCTGCAGCACAGCAGTGCCCAAGTTAATGGACAGAGCAAGAGGCAGCAACTGTCTCCTCCCCTGCCATGCAGCCCAGGATGAAAGGCAGCCCAGACCTCCCGCTGCCCCCGGACAAAAGAGCCACCCCAGTTGTGTAACTGGGTGCCTGCAGGGGCTCCAGTGTGGATGCTCTGAGGCTCCCCATAGCTGTGACTAACAGGGCTTGCTGATTCTCCCTGAAAAAAAGAGCTGCAGGAGCACAGAGCTCCGAGATGTGGCCAAAGCAACACTCGTCAGCCTGAATCACTGCTGCACTTGGCTGTGCACAGGGTCCATTTTAATCCATGCAACAACATCCACATTTTATGCTCTCCATAAAGCACGGAGTAAAGATGTCAACAGGCACAATCAACCTTTCTACACAGGTAATGCAAAGCCCAGCATTGCTTCTCCCCAGTAGCAGCCAGCAGCAGAGAAAGAGGCAGCTGCTCCCCAGGAAACAGACCAGTTTGGAATTGTACATTCCTCAGTCTGTCCCTTCAGTCCTGTCTGGAGCATCAAATCCTCAACCATAGTTACCTGTCCCACCAGGCTGCTGGCAGGATGAGACAGGGTTTATGCAGCGCTTTGAAGAACTACACAATTATTAAGCTTTAATTACTGTAATTTAGCCAGTTGCATTACCCCTCCAAGTTCAGAGAGCAGTTAGAGGTCTGTACTTATCCTGGCTTCAACACATAGCAGCACTTTATGCCAGTGCAGAGCTCCCTCCAGGGAATGCTAATCCCCTCCCAGAGGCCAGCAATGCTCAGAAATCCACAGAACTTCAGTACCTCTTTCATCCCCTTGATAGTTTCCTTCCCATCCCCACTTCTTCAGCTGAAGACTTTGGGGACTAAAACAATGATCCAGCTTGGCAGGTGCACTGCTGGATGGATCCCACAGGGTTAACAAGGTTCAACAGTTACAGATCAAAGCCTATAGAAGCAACAGACAAATTTAAGCCATGAGGCAGAGGGGCAGCAAAGTAGAAGTCAGCAGCTAAAATCCTGCATGGACCTTCCTGTTGGTCCTGGGGTTAAAACTGCAGTTTAAAACAGTTTCTTTTCCCCCATCACCTCCAACAACAAGCTAAAATAATCACTCCCTGTTTCATGTCCTGCCATAACCTCCTTCCCCCAAAACCTCAAAGCTCTTCATGCCCCATCACATCAGACAGGATGCAGGCTGGGGAGGGAGACAGGGAAAGCCATTTTGAAATTAAATGTTAAGGGAGAGGAACTTACTTTGCAACATTTGCCTTGGTGGGGGATCCAGAGATCAGCCTGTTTGAAGAGCATCTGGGCTAAATTCCTGCACCACTTCCCCAGCAACTTGCACTGCTGCTGCTCTCCAAAAATGAGAGAGCAAAGAGGGAGAGGGAGCAAGACTGTGCAGAGCCCAGCGCTGCAGAGAATGAGACAGAAGCAGCAGAGTGAAGCACCAGTCTGCTGATTAATTCAGCCTGTTTCCAGTCACGCTGCAGATCCAGCAAGGAGGCGGTGGATGGGGGTGGGGGATGAGGGAGGATGAGGGATGGAAAGAGGGGGAGAATAAAGCAGAGAGGGAAGAAAGTTTGCCCAGGATAGCACCAGATGTCTGTGAGAATGGTTCATTCATCAGATGGAGCCGACACAGTGAGGATCCCTGGGCTCACTGCCTGCGAGCTGCATATGCATGCACAGGAAGGAATGATGCTGGCAGACAGGGGTCTGTGCAAAAGCAGATGGCAAATTAGGTAGGAACAAGTGCTACAAAATATACCACAGGGGAAGGAACACCTGAGTAGGCATGGAAAAAGACTAAATTGAGACCAAGAGACCCTGGAATACTAACTGCCCCACAGATGACACCACAGCTTTGGATTCAAAGCTCAATTCAAAAATGTAATTATTTGCTATTTAAACAAGTTGAGATGATTACAGGTCCCATCTGAAGTGTTTCCTCCCTCTTCTCTTGTTGATAAAGAATGCAGCAAAAGCCCCTCTCAGCATCCCACATTCATCCTGAGCCACACAGTCTGAACTTAAAGGTGCACATAAATTAACCATTGCCATGCCTGGGGCTCCATGTTTACCTGGGCATAGCACACAAGAGGCAAAGGATTAGTGTAGACAGGGAAGGGCTGGGTAGAACAACAACAAGGGGATAAAAAGGTGAAGAAGGAATGAGCCTTTTCTCTCATTCTCATCTTTCACAGGAATGTTTCCTTCTCACAGTTGGAGGGATGTACCTTTATAAGTGAGTTTTTATTTAGCTCCTACTTCAGCGCTGTCCTAATTCTGTCTGGGGCTTCCTAGTTCTGCAATCACTAAATCAACTGCTTTCATTCCACACAGAAAGGGGTAAAGAACTGGCCCAGCCAAGCACCACCTCAATAGCTTGCCAAGGATTACAGCTGGCTGGTACCAAACAGGACAGGCACTGCAAATGCTTCCAGTCTCAGCACACTGTGCAGCTCTGACGACCATGTACAGGTGTCAGGACTCACCCACCCTGCCTGGACAAGCTCCCCACTTCCTTTCCTTTTCTCTTCTGAGGTTCAAATGCCCTGACAGGCACAGTCCATATTCTGTGTTTTAAGCCAGAAGGGCAGAGATTAAGTGGCCTCAATATTCACAATAAACCCAACACAGGGTCTGGTTATCACCTGTGTGCTGGCCCTGAGTTACACATGGGTGTGTAATCTCTCAAAGCTCTCAGAGCCGAAACTGAAGGGAAGTAGACACTTTGTATTTATTTAATGTAACTTCGTGAGAAAGCAAAAGACAGAAAGCGGCAAAACATCCTTTATCCTTCTGCAGGGCATTTTGTTTCCTAGACAACAATTTTAAACTGCAGAAAACATGAAAATGTCCTAATGGCACAATTTTTCTTTCCTGACTGCTAAGGAACTACTCACCTACTCCTTTCAACACAAAGAGAAAAGGAGAGAAAAAAGAAAAGATTAATAACAAGACTGGATAAGAGTGGATAAACCCTCACACAACATACTTGTAAGACCTCTTCTTTATTACAGTGCTTGCTGATCTGTTTCCCATGGATTTTATACCTTTTGGAGACTCAAATGAAAGTGAATAGAACAACTTGCTTGTGCAATACCAGGAACAATCTTTGTGCTTCATGCAGTTAGAGGTCCCAACCTCAAAACCTCCAGCTTTGGTCATGGACACAAATGGAATTGGATCAAATTGCTTCTTCTTGTTTACCCCACTGCTGAGAGACCTTGTGCTAAAGTATTTTGTGTAGGGCAGTAATTTGCACTGTGTGGCTTCCTTCTGATATCAACTGGTATCAGAAATTGCATCTGGATGTGCATTTGTGTGTTAAATAATAGAATCAAAGAACAGAAGTCAAAAACGTGGGATCTGAAGATAAAACTGGGACTTGAAATAAAAGGCTGAGTACAAAGGCAGGGACTGACCTATACAAAATCTGCAGCATAGATGAGAGATGCCTGTGGAAAAAGGATCAGTTTGTGAAAAAGCCCTTGGAAGAAAAGCTGAGCTTTTAGAGAAGAGCAGGGAATAAAAACAGAGACACAGACACTGGCAGGATGAGAAGCAGCAAAGGACTTGGGCTACTTTTCAGTCCAAAGGTAGGACTGTAGCTCTTGTTAGGCAACCTGGAACAAGGACCAACAGTGCTGGAGCTGGAGGGATGTGGAGCACAGCACAGGCTCCCTGAACACGTTTCCAGGCTCTGGCCAGGAGGCACAGTGCTGTATCCAGGCTGCAGCAATTACACTGGGACAATACAGCTCAGTTGTTATGGGTAACTGTGGAACAGATGATGTCAATAATTTTTATTAGTTGTGTGGCTGCAAAACCAGCCCTGTCTAATGCAATGCAAACTCAGGAGCCTCCCACTGTCCTGTGGCAATCAGTGCTGCTCTCTCAGTATGTGCTGAGTGGTCTTGGAGCAGAGATTCTGGCACCTTTCACAAGGATTAAATTCACTTCAGAAATACACAGAAAATTAAAAAGTTATAGGGAGAGGAAAAAGAACAAGACATCAGCACATTTAATTTAAGAAGGCTTTGGCTCTGCTCCTAAAATATTCTCTGCCTTTCTCTGTGGTGTCTGGCTTCTGGCAAAAACTGGAAGGCAGCCTGCATTACACCTGACAAACTCTGATCCTCAGCCATTCCTGACAAGGGAACTTATTATCCAACTGGAGCCAGAGGACGAGTCTCTCATCCGAGTGACAGATGTCTGTACTGCAGCAGTGTTCCGAGCACACCTCCTGCTTCAGGAGTGCTAACTCTCCATCTCACACCTATATTGAAGAGATTGCTTTCAACCAGATTTGGGACTGATGTTTTCACGTGGGTTCATTTTATTTTTAGCATTTTAAAATAAACCTAGCACATCGAATTTACTGCTGAGGTTACAAAGCAGGTTAATTTGTTCCCTTATCAGTGTATATTCTATCAGTGTCAGTTCTTCACTTTGGGAAAGAAGATGGATTCCATCTTAAATGGGGTGAACAGTATTAAAAAACAAGAAAAAGGAGCAAACTCCTTAGCATCAAATAATAATTACAGAATGGTTTGGATGAAAGGGACCTTAAAGATCATCTAGTTCCAGGCCCCCTGCTATGAGGTTGCTAACAAGAATAAAATCATGGTCCTTCCTCAGAATCCAAACAAAGTAAGCTGTAAAATGCAGCTTTATGTATCTCTGGGGTTTTTTAATTCCTATTTAAAAGATTGCAGTGATCTCTTGCCTTCATTTTTAATTCTCATTCAGAAAGGAAGGAGGAAAATTTGAGGAAGTCAGGAGAGGAGGTTGGGGTTTTGAACACCATGACTCCCTCTGTAACCTCCTTGTCAGGACACTTTGCTAATAGGCCTTTTAAAGGCCTATTACAATACTGTCCATGCTGCTGCCTGTCCAGCAATTTGATATGATCTTCCTGCAGTGTACAGTGGAGAATGTCATATGAGAAAGGTGAACCAAAGATAGTGACCTACAGTGAAAGTGTCCTCACTGCCCTGCTCTCTTTGGTGCTCTTCAGATCCTACACAGAACACACCCCTCCACAGAGTGGTAATTGCATCATCTCTTAAAATGATCAATACCAGATTAGCCCATGATGTCACTAACAAGAGAATAAGTAGATAATTATCCTCACTGGAATGTTAACTCCATGGTAATAAGCAATTTGATATAAAACAACATAGGTCAAACACATCCTCTGAGCACTCCAGAACCAAGAGGTTTGGGAAGGAGTGAGCCCAGGCCTTCCTGGTGTAACACAACTCAGAGCAGAAACCCAGCAAAAAAGCAGCTGGGTAGGCAAGTGCCACAGCTGATGTGAAAAACTGACCTTTAAAAGTCACTTACAGGGCTGTAGTATCTTTTAGAGCTGATCTGAGTCTAGGTGAGTCCCTACCAGGTACTTTGCACTAAACAACAAAACCACTTCTCCCTGCTGCAAACAAAACAGCAAGGAAGGGATGCATGGAGGAAACAGAGACAGCCAACAGACAAAAGCTCATGGTGTGGTGGGGAGAAAAGCCAAGAGAGAAAAGCCAAGAGTGTTCTCTTGACAGAACCAGCTGAGACCCCAAGTTAAACTGGACTCAGATGATGTCATTGTCTTGGCTTATTTAAAAAATCTTTCAGTGAATTCAGCCTGTCAAGTAAAGCCAAGTTGAATGTCCATGGGAATGGAATCCCAGCTTAGAGCTCAAGAGAGACACAGCAGGTGTGACAGTGGACACCACACCTGTGCTGTTCCACCATGGTGCCTCAATCCCACCCTGCAAAGGATTCCCCTGCTGTGTGAAGGGATGTGAAGGTGACTGTTGAGGGTTGTCTCATTTTGT
>VZRX01006858.1:0-21271 GCA_013398075.1 Notiomystis cincta
GGGACTGATGTGCAACACACCTGAGGAGGGGACCTGGCCCAGAACATGGTTGGGAGGGGGCTGGAACACGCAGCAGGGCTCCCTCTGGACTACGTGCAGTTGTGATGAGAAGGGATCTCATTAATCCATTCAAAGGGTGCCAAGAGGATGGTGCCAGACTCTTTTTGGTGGTGCTCAGCGACAGGATGAGGAGCAAAGGCCATAAACCAAAACACAAGAAGCTCCACCTCAACATGAGGAAGAATTTTTTTACGTTGAGGGTGGCAGAGCCCTGGAACAACTGCCCAGGGAGGGCGTGGAGTCTCAGGAGACATTCAAGCATTACCTAAATATGTTCCTATGTCACCTGCTCTGGGTGCCCTGCCTTGGCAGGGGGATGGGGTGGATGATCTCCAGAGGTCCCTTCCAACCCTACTAATTCTGTGATTCTGTATGGGATCCAGGTCTGGAGTGGATGTGGGATGGTGGAGAGCTGCATGGGACACACTGGGCACAGGGCTGGGCACATAGGCAGGGCCTCTGCTATGGAACAGAGGCTTGTGCCAAACCACTCTACCAGGAAAGGTGTCCTGGGCTGGTCCTGCAGAGTACTCCATGGGTGAAGCATGTTTCCACAGCCTGGGCACCAGGCACAGCTCAGGGCTTGCACAGACATCTGTGGTGGGAGAATTAAGGTGTGTGCTGTGGGGAAGGGGGGCCAGGCTGACAAGCCCCATCCTGGCAGAGGAACCCTGGCCAGCACTGCATAACGAGATGCAGCAGCCATGGATCCAGGCAGATCTAACCAAGCAAAGCACTGCACTTAGGTCAGTGTTCAGACACCCAGGAGGTGTGTTTTATTGCAAAGAAAACAAAACCACAACCCTGTTATTTCCAGGGCCAGACACAAGTGTTTCTAAGAGTTCTCCGGCAGCAATCCCGAGCAGTGGCCAGGGCTTGCAGTTTGTGTCCAGCAGGATGACAGGTGTTGAGAACGGCTCAAAGCCTGGCTGTCAGCTGAGATGAGCACAGGAAGCTCTCATGAGCCAGCACAGATGAAGGTGCTTGCTGTGACTGACTTTTGAGCTGCCCCACACCCTGTGAAGGAGAGAGGTGCTCCTGCATGGCTGCAAAGGCAGATGGGAACAGACGAGTCGCTGATGTCAGTGGCTGCAGTGGGACCCTGCTGCAAACAGTCCTTAGAAAAATGTACCTTCGTGTCACACCACATCCTCTGCCAGAGGGATCCTTAAAGTCTGTCTTGAACTGTATTCTCAAGCTGCATTTCATCCTTCACAGCACAGTGACTGGGTCACTCTTCTCATGGTTTCTTTCCACCCTACATACCCCAAGGTGGTGTGCAGGATGCAGAGTCCTAGGACATGTTAGACTCCGTGTCACAGGCACAGTTCCAGACATCTGGGTGACACCTTGGAGTAATCTGCAGCTTGGCCACCCCAGATCACATGTGGCCACCATCCCCCAGAGATGGACAGCCACTCTGATCTTGGCTGTGCAGCCAGACGATGCTGGCACCGCTGCTCCCCGAGGCACTGCACTCTGCCCAACAGCACCTGATGCTCTCTCTGAAGAACCACCTTCATTTCAAGGCAGAGTCCCTGCATTCCTGCTGTGGTCCCAAGGAGCAGAGGGAGAAAGTGGCAGAAAAAGCAGGAAGATGGAGCTGAGACCCTGTGTTGCTACCCAGGGCCTCTACACTGGTGACTCCAGGGAATGTCCCATCTCACTACTTTCCTGATGAGGATGTCCTCCCACAAACCATCCTTGACATGCCTGGTACAAGCCCTCTGCTCACAGTTGAGTCCTGCAGGCCGTGGTGAATAAAGCAGGTTATCCTAGGCAAGTCACAGGAAACAAATATCCAAAGCTAAGAGAGGAGAAAAGTTATCTTCTTTTTTTTTTTTCTTTTTTTTCAATTTTTCATTTCCAACTCCCAACTGCCACCAGGTGTCAGTGCGACTAAACATTTGGCAGATGGAACTATGGTGATGTCCGAGTAGGTGGCAAAGTCTTCCAGGAACTGCTTTGTCTCCTGCATCTGCTCTGTTGCCTGGCACACTGCTCTGAGAAGTCCAGCTTTCACAGTTTTTATTAAAAAGAAGTTTTAACTACATTAGGGTGATAGAAAAGCTTTCTGTTACAAATGCTAAGACAAAGGTTTTCTTCCTCTTTTCATCCTCCCTGTGCAGAGTGGGAAATGCAAGCCCTGGACAGAGTAAGTGGGCTACCAACAGCCTCTCTCCAGTGCTTCCCAGCCCGCAGGTCCCCGGAGATGACCCATCTCTGCAGGGCTGACAGGAGAGGGACAACAGTGCAATCGACTTGACAAGATCAGCCTAGTGCAAAAAATGATACAGAGAAAACACAAACTGTAAAAGGATAAAAACTATCACCAGACTAAAGTGAAATTCTATCAACCGGTAGATTTCTGAAGCTAAACTGGGATCATACAGCCAGGTGCACCCTGTCAGAGACAGCAGAAAAGTGTCCTCAGCCTCACAACAGCCACCCTTAAAGTGTCTCTCAGATCACCTGGATGCTCCAGACAAAGAAGAGCATCTCTGGAAAATCCTCCAGGCCGTGAGAAGCCAGAAGAGCAAATTAGAAGAACTTGCTAGCTGATTATTGAAACCAAGCCCTCTTGGTTTCTTTAAAGTTTGAAGACTTTACACAAGATTGGGAGGTGCTGAGCCCAGCCAGAAGCATTGCTTTATCAGTGCCTTGTTTCTCTGAATTAGGACAGTGGAGAGAAAACAAGGCAGCAAAGCAGCTTTTAGCAGGGATGTGCACCAAGGAAGCGATTTGTGGGTGAAATTATTCACATCTGATTGGTGGCATTATCTTTTTAACAGCCACTGGGCATTAAAAACATATTTGATGAGCATTATTGGACTTGGAAAGATTTACACGGTGCAGCTGCCTAAAGGCCATGGGCATGCCAGGCCCTGTTATGCTAAGTGCTATAAAAACTCAAATTTCAACTCCATGCTTTAATTTACTTACCATAACAACAACTTGCATTTAATCCTGTGAGCTCCAAAGTGCCTTCAACACAGCCAATGGAGTTGTGCAGTTTCACTGCACAGACCCATCAAACTCAGCAGGAGCCAACAGTGAGGGGTGGTAATGTATGGCTGTCCATGGACATGGACTGTCCCCCACTACCACCTGCTGGGGCAGGAGAAGGAACTCTGAGTATCTCTGCAACCCTACCAAGATACAAAAGGAGCTGATCATCACTGTCTCCTACATAACACCAGGAAAGATATGGAGGCAGACTAAAACCACTGAAAACTGGAATCTGGATAGGAAACCAAAGGTTATCACCTTTCCTGACTCCCTAATAAACTGGAATCAGAGAGGTCCTACACTGAGATGATCTGTGATTCAGCTTGTGTGCAAAGCGCTACACAAACTGCAGCTACAGACCCTTGCACCTCGATTTTAGGCACACACACCAGGGAGGAACAGGCTAGAGGTCTCTGTACATAGTGACAGATTTACAGGCTCAGCATCAGGCTGCTTATCTGCAGCCTTTGTACACAAAGGTTCCCTAACAGACCGAGTGGGAAGCTGCACCTCGCAGCAGGCAAGCATGCAGGCCACCACAAGGGACAGAAGTACTGGTGCCTCTGACCAAGCAAGTCCCTCAATCCCTCAAGAACAGAAAAAACAAATGTTCTGGGATTTCAGGCTTGACAGTAGTTTAGGCACGGCTCAGAGAATAATTATGCATATTCACGTGCCTTTAGCACATATCTTCAGGGAGTTGGAGCCTCAAAGTTGCCTGAGGCGTGCCTGAAAAACATTCATTGGGGAGCTCTTACATCCAATTCTCATCTCATCAGAATTGGCTCTTACATTGTTTAAATGCAGTGATTTTAAAGACGTTATCCTGATTTATACATGTGGGATATTAAACGCTTCCAACCCTTCCCTCAGGGCAGGATGCTGAAATTGAAACAAAAGGATCAGAAAATTACTTCTTTCCCTATTAAAAAAGTTTCACATAGTGTTTACATTTACCACAAAATGAGCAACTGAAACCAAACTATCCTGAAAAACAGAACTGGAGTGGGAAAGGCCAGCCAGTTTAAAACTTACCCTTAGACAAGGGATATTTTCCTGCTGATTTCCCAGGCTATTGTGAAAGAGGCATGTAAATGTAATTTTTGAGTAACTCTCCAACCTAAAGCACATTTCCATCTAAAATGCTGCACCATGGCACTGAATTCTCTGCAATCAGTCAAGCAAGGGTAAAGTGCTCAAACTTTGCAAGCTCAGCTTAGAGTTGTGGAGCTGAAAAAAGGAGCTGTTTGTGGTACCAGGGGTGAAATGAGATGACAGCAGGGAGTGGGTGGGAGGGGTGTTTTCCCCCAGTGTAAACATCAGCCCCCATACAATTAGTAGCTGAATGCTAGAGCACTAGAAAACCTGTTTCCACATGGGGAATGCAAACTCTGCCCAGGACATTGATGGAATCTTGGCTCCCCTGCATACAGAATGCACAGGTTTTACTGCACTTGCATGGACCGAATGTGATCTCAAGATCAGGATTTGGAAAGTGAATTTACTTCCCAAATCTGGACTCTTGGTGGCAGGCAGCCCCACCATCTTGTTTCTCCAATCCAGCCACTCTCAGCCACTGCCACAAAACTACAGTAAGTGCATTTAAAGGTGATGAAAGCATTGGTGCTTCTGATAGGAACACACACACACAGATCTATAAACCCTCCCCTCCCGCTTCCCTCTGTTCCATGATCCTCCTGGCTCCAAGCCTCAGATGCAGGCTCAGGACTTCCACAGGGAAAACTTGCCCAAAGACCTGTTCAAAGGTTTTAAGAAGTTCCTGAGAAACCACCTGATCCCATGGTCCATCAGTCAAGATAGGAGAGAAACAAGTGTGTTTAAGAGGGTGGTTCTCCCCCTTCTTTTTCTAAAGATGCGTGTCTTCCTCAAACACATCCACATCCTCGCTCGCCTGCTTGTTGATCAGGACATCCCAGCTGTCAGGGCCATTGATGGTGTTCCCACCGTTGACACTCGGCTTCTTCTCCTGCATTTCCGACTGGCTGTCGCTGGCCACGTCCAAGGTGGGGTTGTCGTGGCAGCCGTTCTCAACAAAGCGCAGCTCCTCGCCGTGGGACTGCCAGGGACAAGAGCACACACAGGGAGACAAAGGGGGACAGGTCTGAAAGCTGCTGAAAAGCACAATCAGACCAGGCTGTGAGGGTCACTGAGAACTCTGCAGAGTCAGGAAGAGGTAAATTTATTCCCAGCCCAACCCTCGCAGTGGAAATGAGCTGTCCTAAGCACATTTGCATCCATCTCACACCTGAATGGACTCCACTGCTGCTCCAGCAGTGTATCCCCACAGCAAACATAATTGGGCAGGGGAAATAACTAACTGCCCTCTTAACTTTCCAATCTCCTCCATCCCAAGGGCTAAGAGTCTGGCCACCTTCCCCAGCCACCCAGTGCTCACCATGTTCTTCATCTTGGGCAGCCGTCTCTGCCAGCAGTTGTAGATGAGCCCCAAGACGATGATGATGGCGCAGATGGAGCCGATGATCACCAGCACCACAAAGAGCTTCCCGTAATCACTGCGTGTCTGGTTGGGGTGTGACTGGCAGCTGCTGGTGGTCGAGTAGTTCTGGATACCTATCTGGAAGGGAGGAAGCAGTACACTAAAAGTCCTGACCTGCAGGCAGTAGAATCCTGTTCAGACTTTCCAGGGTCCAAGTACAGGACCACAAATGTGGGCAGAGGTTGGAGAGTCAGGTTGTACATTGTCTTGATGACTAGAAAGCACATAACTATACATAACACCACTTTCCATGAAAGCTGACACATCAGCAAATGACAGTAGGCACAATATTATTTTACTCACCTGCACAAGGATTACACCTTTGTGTACAACAAGGAGGCTTTCATGGGAGAAACTGTCCAAGATTGAGAGTTCCCAAGACAAACTATGGACCACTGATGGATGCTGAGGCTTTGGTAACTGCTTGGTAGGGAATGGAACCCTAATAAATTGGTTTCCTTTAAAGCTCAGGTCCTAAGAGGCCACAGTGGTCTTTACAAGGTCTTGAAAGTGGACAGCTGCCCGATGAGCCTAAAAGCTTAGGAATAGCTGCCCTAGAAACTGGCCCCCTGTGGCTGTTGGCAAACAGCCCAACATTGGTCCCAGAGACTTGGCAGATTTGAAACAGGTTACAAATCAATCCAATAGTAAGTGTGACAGGTGTAAGAGAATATCCTCCCTCCTCCTTGCAATCTCATGCTTGTGCAAGTGCAGCACTGTGACCTGAGTTTCGTTACTGACAGAGCCAGTGGCAAGGAGGCTCTGGTAGGATTCACCTTAATGTGGGGCCACAGCTGCAAAGTCAAAACTTTGCATCCACACAAATCCTTCTTTCTGGACAGTTCTAGGTGCTGATACTTCAGTCACACAATTTCTACGGGGCTGGCTTTTTGCACTTTCTCTGGTGTAAGCCAATCAATACACCACTGAGACCTTAATTTGCTTTGTCTAACTGCACCAGTTTTTTAGGTCAGGGAAAAACCTGAGAGCAGACAGCCAGCAAGGCAGTGGCCCAAGCCTGCTGCTAAAATCAGCACAATTACTCCAATGGTACAAAAAACTCAAGCAGAACCAGGCCCTCAGTGCCTATGTACCCTGTTAGGACAAAGGGGCAAAGCCAGAGATCGTGGGACTGATTTGTCCTCATCTCTATCCTCTTCCAAGCTGCCCAGGGTTAGAAGGAAATATGTGAGGCCTAGAGGCAGCTGGGAGAGGGGTCTGGCATCCATTGACCCATGTCCTCTGCCTGCCCTTGTGGAGGCAGTTGTTTAAGGAGTGAAATGCAGACCCTGGAATTGCAGAAGGCATGTGAACATGTCAAGAGAAGCCAATGTATGTAAAACAGCTGCAGGCTGAGCAGGGCCAAATGTGAGGGTCTGTAGCACCTGCACTGCTTTCAACAATAGTATGGAAGGGTGACACTGAGAATCTCAGCAAAATGAATGTGTGAAAAGCAGTCTCACAACCAAGCCAGCAAAGCAAGGAGGGAATAGCCCATAGCTACTCTCTTAAAAGGAGCAGACATTTGATGGCCTGACAACTACCAGTGAGGGGAGAAGGGAGTGTGCCAAGCATCTGACTCATCTGTTTGCATGCTGTGGGTTCAGCACTTGGTTAGACTGAGACATGCTCCCAGTTTTCAAGTTGCTTATTTTAATTGTATAACTGGTCTTAACAAATGGGTGCAGGCAGATAGGCTCTTACCTCAGCTAAGCTCCTCTTAACATCCCCCAGTGCCATAAGAACATCTTTTGTAGGGATAACGCCTGTAAAGTAGAGGGAGAGATCAGTGCTGCTCTCAGCTCAGGTTACTCAGTCAGATGTATTCATCAGTCTAAAATCCAGAACAGGATGGAGGCAGGGAAACACACATTTTTGTTCACTGGTGTTTTATGTCAGGAGGATGAAAAGAACACAGGATCACAGACAAGGGTACCTCCGAACACTCTTCAAAGAAGTAAAAAAATCCCAGGATGAACTGATACCAGAGCAACCTAGGTACCCTCCCCACCACCACAGCAGCTCTCAGGATCTGTGTCTGCTCTGGGAGCAAGCAGCAGCACTCAGGAAGTCATGGAGACAGGTGCATAAAGGTCATAGAGGCCATAATGTCAACATTAGAAACCTCTGTCACTAATCAGGCAGCAGAAGCAGTACAGGAACAGGACCCCTGTACCAAAAGGGGAATAAAGAGATGGTAAAATGTTCCAGTCCAGCTCATGTTCACTGTCAGCTTTTGTTTCTTTGGGGATGAGGGGAGGCACTATGAGGACCAGCCTAGTTCTGACAGGACTAGAAGAGCAGGCTATCATATCCTGCCATGGAGGGGAGGACATAAGCATCAGGAGAAAGCTGAGAGATGCTCATGGAAAGGCAATCCAGGGAGGGAGCAAAGCTGAAGGCAAAGTGCAGAAGATGGAGCCTTGTGCAAGCAGTGAGGGACAATCCAGAAGGCAGATGTGAAGAAAGTCTTATATCCTCAGCCCCTCTCCATCCCTCAAGTCCAGTGAACACTGGGAATTGGTGGGATTGAAATGGATTGGAAAGCAAAAGCTCCTTCCAACATGGCTGTGCACCTCCACCTGGGAGCCCCTTAAATACACCCCCCATCAGAGGAAGGCTCCTTTGGACAGCACTTACCCTGCTCCCCTGCCAGTGTCATCAGCAAGTGCTTGTCATCCTCGCTGGGTTTGCTCAGGGAGATGAGCCAGCGGTCCTGCAGCCCCTCCGCCTGCCTGGAGAAGGCGTCCTCCACCAGCGCCAGCAGCTGGGGACCCCTCTCCAACCGGAACTCCTCCTGCCACAGGGAAGGAACCTTGGTGAGTGCACGGTGGGGACAAGGCCGCTGTAGCACTGGAGGCTGGGACAGCTCAGACCTCACACGTGCCCCAGAGCCAGCAGTGTGAAAGCTGCTGCAACGCTCCGCTGCACAGTGCCCCATCTGGAACCAAAACCACCTCCCGATGCACCAGCCTTCCTCCTCAGCTCCTGTGGCTGCCATATGGCCCACACCAAGCCCAGCTAGCCTGAGACACAGGGATCCTGAAGCAACATTATGGTGTAAGGTCAGGAGGAAGCAGCCAGGCTCTTCCCCACAGCCAGCACTGGGTCAGCCACTCAGCACGATGTGCTCCAGCCATCCCTCAGCTGGCTCCTTTGCTGCTTTCTCACTCCTGTGTTTCTATTCTCATCTCCAGTGTTTCTATTCTCATCTCCAGTTGCCATGCCAACCTGAAGGCCACACAGATTATTAATAAAATGGAGAGTTCTTGTTGCCATGGCAATTTGAAGCGCTCAGGGCAGGCACAGGCCTGTGCCAAAAATGGCCTAATTGAAGAAGACATTGATGACTGGGGCCTGAATCACACGAGCCTGGCAGTGCCTCCTCTCATCAAATTATGGGTTTTGGTGTGGGGAGGAAGGAGGAGCTGCGTGAGGAAGCAGCACTGTGATGCAGCACCAGAATGCTCAGCTGCAGCTCTAGCTCATGGTCCCACTGCTAGCCATCCTCTTTTGGGGGATGCAGAGGAAAGGGGAGCAGCTGAGCCAGGAGCAGGAGGACAGAAGCGAGATGTTTCTGGTGATGGGGAAAGCAGAGGTTGCAGAGCACTGATCAGCTCTCCATGTGGAGAGGAGGGAGCAGTGAAGGAGCCTGAATGCACCTGTGCCAAGGTGGAAGTCACGTCCCAATGCACAGCCAGGTTCCACTGCTGGGTCAGATCCTGCAGTCCTCACTTGAGCAAACTTTCCAGGTATGTTGAGTGTGAGATTTGCCCAGAGAGAGACTGAAGTGATTACCCTGCCTGGAACACACTGGGAAGACAAATGAGCTTCCAGCTTAACCCAGAAATACAGACATGGTCCCTGCAGCAGGTAAAACCTGGTGCCATGAAGTGTATTGAAGGTCAAAGTGCAACCCCCTGGAAGGAGCTAAGCACCCTCCTTGTCCCTCAGCTTTTCAGTGGGACTCAATACACACCAGAACATGGCACTAAAATATTGAAATATGTGAGGAATACCCATTCACACTAATTTACACTACAGCACTTGCAACACAGGCTCTCCCTCAAAACCCCAGAAACCCAAACACCAGAGCTCTGATATAGACACTAAAAAAACCAAAGGGACAGGCAGACAGTAGATGAGGTGCCCAAACTGAGCCAGTTACCAAGGGTAGGAAACAAATGGCATCAACATCGGTGTAAAGAAGAGCTTGATTCCAGCTTCACTCATGCAAAGTGGTAATGGGAGGCAGGCAATGATGAGATGCTCATATTAAATATGTATGTTGACAAATGTCCCTTTGAATATGGGGTAGTACAGCACAAGTCATTCACTTGGAAATATGTTTTGAAACACAAAATCAAGTAGAAAAACAGTTCAGTCCTGCCTATCCCAGGACACCATCTTCCTCCAGCAAGGCAGAACTGAGGATTCAACAGCAAAGACATAATTTGATCAAGAGACATCTGCACATCTGCTTTTCAGTTCTCCCCCTTACAGAGGCTTAAACAACACAAGTGACCACAGAAAGGAAGCTACTACATATTACAAAATTAACCAGTATTTAAAGTCCACAGAGATGGGAGACAGAGTGATGGGGACATGAAGGAAACAGGGCAGAAGGACTCTGGTTTTCAGGGACTCATTTTCTGCGTTACAATTGTGAACTGTAGCAGAGATACTCAAAACCTTCCACACTGGTTTGCCTAAATTAGGAGGAAAAAGACTGACTTTTCATCTATTCTTAGAGCAGTCAGCATGATTCACTGTGTACAGGAATTTCCCCATCTTCCTTGTCCCCAAAAAAGTCACCTTGAAGAAA
Source organism: Notiomystis cincta (assembly GCA_013398075.1). NCBI lineage: Eukaryota > Metazoa > Chordata > Aves > Passeriformes > Notiomystidae > Notiomystis > Notiomystis cincta. The sequence continues at coordinate 10,413 of VZRX01006858.1, forward strand.
AAAGAAAACAAATCAACCAAGAACTCACCATTGGTGGCAAGAAGTCAGTGCCACAGAGCAGCCCTGCAGTAACAGAACCAGCTGGCTCTGCCCACAGCAGGACCCCCACAAAGCAGGAATGCAGATGCATGAGGCCAGAACACAATTCCTCAATGAAACATTTTGGTCTCAGGTTGTCAGGCTCATAATTTCTTAGAATTATGAAAGGCACCTTGACCCCAGGCCTTCCACAACTGGTTTTTAAATGCCTGATAAAAGGCCCAGCAGAAATGAACAAGCTCTTTTATCAGGCATCCACAAGGGACTCTGGGCTCATGAATTAACTGCAGCTTTATGAGGATGGATGGACAGGCATTGGATTAGCAGAGCATGGCTGGTTAACAGACCCAGATAACACACAAGATAATAGGGTGGGGAGAAGAGACCCTTAAGGAAGATTTAGTGATAACTGCTTGATACTTATCCATGCACAGTGCAAATGGGAGTCCCTATTCCTCTGAGCCATCAGAGGACTGTTACTATATGCTGGAAGGAAAGGAAGGCAAAGGAACAGAAGGAAAGAGAACTGCATTCAATTCTGTAAGAGGTGCAATGTTAAAAGCTCTCATGTCTCATGACAATCCAGGTACTGACTGGCACAGATTAGCAGCCAGAAGTTAGTAAAAAATCCAATATGGAACTGACATGTGCTAGACTTGGAGCAAAATCATCTCTCTCCACCCACTCTTTTTCCCTTTTGGAGAACAGGAATATTTCTGTCCTCCTCCCCTTCTCTTCACAGCCTCTATAGGTTGAGATTCAGTGCTTTTAACATGTTTTGTGGTGAAAGCAGACAGCAAGAGCTGTGTCTTCACTTTCCTAAACACCACTGTCCCCGTGCCATCTCTTTGGACTGACTTACACAGTCAATGTTATCCGACATGTTCAGGATGATATAGTTCTTTCCCACAAGGTTGCTCCAGTCTTTGCAGATCACCTGGAGAGACAAGATAAAGACAGCTGGGATCAGGTGTGAATGTAACTCTGCTGCTGAAAGCACAGGGTACACAAGGGACAGGAGCAAGGGGCTGTGCCATACTCCCAGAACCACTTCTCAAAGGATGTGACTGTCCTTCAACTGTTCTAAGGGGGAATCTCCATTTCAGTGCTAGCATGGAACAGGGACAAAATTACTCTGCCAGCTTGCCACAGCTCAGCTTGACCTTCCACCTCTATCTAGACTCAAGGAGGACACAGGTTCTCAGTGGAAAGCTCTCTAGCCTGCAGCCTTATCAGCACTCAACACAAAACCTAACCAGGAGCCTCTGTGGTCCTTAAACAAAGGTCAGACAGGGCAGCACTCTGCAGGCAGGACAGGATGCACAGAAAGACTAAGTCAGTTGCTCAGGCTCCTGAGTACCATGGGGCAGAAAGCAAAATTAAAAGCTTTGCTTGGTACTTTCTCACCAGTCAGCTCCTGCTACATATCTTCTCTTAACCAGCTGCCAGTTTGCTGGATTCAGGAGCTGCAGTTCACCCCTCCTCTCCCACAGGCTCTCTCAGACCAACATCCTCATACATCCTACACCCTGCTCTGCATCTGGGCCCTGCAGGCAGCAGCAGCAAAAACAGCACTTTCTTCTCACTCCCTTTCCAGAAATCCTTGGGGCCATGTTTGTCCTGAAACTTCCAATAATGCAGGCTGAGGAAACAAGGAGCTTTCTCTGCTGTGCATGCCCCAGAGGGAAGGTGTTCAGCTTCTGTTCATCAGAAGCAGGATTTTGTGCAGCTGGGTAGATGTGAGAAGACAGGGCTTTCACCAAGGATGATGGATACCCTTAAGAACTGCTGTGAATAACTCTCCCTGAAAATTCAGTTTTGACTGGGTGAATAGAAAAACTACTTCCAGCAGTCAGAGGTTCAACACCTCCTCAGGAGCGAAAGTACCCAAATATCCCCACTGCTACCTCCCAGCCCACCCCCTGCTCCCAGTGTGACCTGTGCTGAGTCCCAGGGCAGCTCAGTTGGCAGCATGGCCGTGTGGGCATCCCCAGGCTGTGGTGAGAAGCTCCCGTCTGCTGCCACACCCTCAGTGGCTGACTCGGTGTCGTTCCAGACGGGACCCAGCGCAGGCTCGTCAGCTCTGTCCCACGGAGACACAGAAGGGGGGAGCTGCTCACCACCAGGAAGAGTCTGGGAGCCTGGGGAGCTGCTTGCAGAAGAGGGTGTCCCCACAGGTGTTTCCACTGTCTGCTCCATTTCAGTCAGCACCGTGGGCTCCAGCATCTCCCACCCCACTGTGGGCTCTGAGACCTTCTCCCTGGCTGAATGCTCTCCCCCACCAGCCTCCACCACGGCCTCTGCAGGCTCTGCTCCTGTGGCAGCCACAGTCAGCTCTGAATCTGCTCCCCCAACAGCCCAAGTGTCTCCAGTTGTCACCACAAAGAGTTGTTCCGAATCACTGGGAGATCCTGCAGCAACTGTAGTAGAAAAAGTAGAGGACACAAGTGGAAGACCTGGTCCCATGCTGCTCCCAAGGTCTAAGCCTGGAGAAAGAGAGTCCTCTTCTTGCCCTCCTACGGCTGCCTCAGTCAGAACATCTGGCCTGGCAGAGGCTGTGGAAAACAGAAGGGAAAAGGGGTCCTCTTGGTCCACTGGTTCAGAAGATGTAACCTCTGGTGCAGAGGTCTGGAGGTCCTCCATTCCTCCTCTTGAGTGGTCTATAGGGAGCAGCCCCTCCTCTTCCTCCAGTGTGGAGAAAGGTGTGTGCAAGTCGGGCTCCACAAATTCTGCTGGTGGCTGGACAGTGGCCATGTCCCAGTTGTCTACTTGTGTCCCATTTCGTTTCAGCAGTGCCTTCTGAGATGAAGCAGGAAAGGTATAATCTAAAAAGAGATCCAGAAGACTTCATGTTACATCTGAACTAAGAACTCTGAGAGGCAGAGAATACCTCATTATCCGTGTCCAGCCACAGGTGGGGGTTAAATGGCAGAGACCCTCCAAGAGCAGGTAGCCCACCACAGCAAAGAGCCATCCCTGATCAGAAGAAACTCATCTCATCCCCCATCCCATCCCAGTGAACCCATATTCCCAAGGGATAGTTTCCATGTTTGTTCTCTCCACATCTGTTGGTCCATGGGCACTTTCACAGACAATAATAAATAACAGTTTTGACACCTGGCATCTTTAAGTTGAGGCTGAGTGTTAGGAGTCACACTGGAACCCAGAGATTCATTTCAGATGGGATTGACAAAGATATGGGGTGGTAGCAGCAGTCAGCCACAAGCTAAATGGGAAATACTAGAGAAGAGAAACTAAAGCACAGAAAACCAAGTCCTCCATCCTGGCACACCCAAGTAATACCAACAAACCCTGAATCAACCTGGGCATCTTTGAAATGCACAATTTCAGTTTGTACAACACTTCAGAGCAGAGAAGTCATCCCACAAACATCTGCATTAGTTTTGCTTTGCTAACTCCCCTCCCTCTAGCTCCAGCCCGTTGTTCTGTGGCCCTGACCACGAACTGAAGTGCTGTTGCTAGACCAACACAGATGCTGAAGGAGATGCAGCTCACAATGTAAGGTCAGAGCAGGCAGGGGTTTCTTTCTGGAAGCTAACAAGGAGCTAGGGACCCAGGAAAAGGGAAATATCTGTAAGATCAGCTATGTTTAGCTCAGAATGGCAGGCACAAATCCAGCAAGCATAAATCAACCTTCATCTTTCTTGAGAAACTGCCCATACCCACGGAGTTCTGTTTCAGGAGTCTGCATCCCAATTAACTCCCTTTCTCCCCAAGCCAAGTGCAGCACATTCTCACTGAGAAGGGAAGGAAGACGATCCCTTCACAGCCAGAAATCAGCCCCCTGTTCTGTCAATGGTTATTAAGTAAATGACTGTCTGAAATTCCCAAGGCTCCTGTCTCCTCTCCTGCCTGCCAAAGCAGATGCTCCACTGAGTACAGTGGGCAGCAGCTGTCTGGATGCCTTACAGAGATCTGCACAAAAAACTCTACACATCCCTGACTCCAATCCATCGCTCGCTGCTCCCAGGCAGAGAGGGCCATGTCAGCAAACACACCCACTGCCCTGGGTAATCCCTGGCAAGCAGGACTGCCCATGCTACTCCTGAGTGGAAAACACACTGTTCCATCCACCCCAAGCATGGAGGTGTAAAGATGCTCCTGTTCAGCTGGTGAGTGGCTTTCCTGACCCACAGCTCATTCCCTTTATGGTGCCAGCAGCTCCTCCCAGATGTTGCCCAAAGATGAGTGTGACCCGGCTGCTGGCCCTCAGAGCCATGGTGTGGGGACTGGCTCCCAGCTCTGTCTGTAAAGAGGCCACTGGGATTCACTGCCCAGAGCAGGCAGAAGTCATGTTGTTTTGCTGCTGTGTCTCACTAGAGAGCACCCCTCGACTGACACTCCACCCAAAGACCCTGAGCATTAAAAGATTTTTGCTTCCTAACAGCCAGCTGGTGATGCTTCCTCATAGGCCAAGGAGGCTGGTGCAAGCAATCAGCAGCAGCACAGACCAAAATAAAAGCCATCTCTCCTCCACTGCCTGGCACTGGTCTTCCCAAAGGCCCATACCAACAGGTAACATCCCAGTGTCTGCAGACACAGTCACTGCCTTGCTGGAAGGATGGTGGGTAATAGCAGGAACAGCCACAGGATTGAGGAGGTTTGGGTGGCACCATCTTCAGACAGAGAGTAAAGCTTAGTTCATCTCCTAGGGCTCTCTTACTCCTCCTGCTGCAGGGATAACTTAGGGTTTGCAGTAAGAGCCCCCTCTGCCCTGACATGCTGTGGGTGAAAAGTGAGGGCTTTGCCCTTTAAAACAAGGCCTTGTCAGATGAGACATTATTTTCAAGGATTAATGATCCAATATGCCATCCCCTTTGCCTAAAGACATTCTAAGATATTCTCCACTCCTCTGCACCTCCTCTCTTTATTGTTCTTCTTTCCACCTGAGCAGACCACGAACTAGCAGACAGATGGGCACAGCTAAGACACAAACCAGGAAAAAGTGGCATGAGGTTTGTCCCACAGGAGAAGAAATGCTCCCAGTCTGTCAGCTCTCCTTTGAAGTCAAACACTCAACCTTTCCTTGAAGTGCTCTGTCACAGATTATTTGGCTCCCATGGGGGAAAGCCCCACATGGTGCAGCTGTGCCTCCCTTCCACCAACGAGATCTAAAGATCTTGGAGGAACTGCTGCCTCTGTCATCTCTTCCAGGCAAAGAAAGTTTAGGGAGAACCCATCCCACTCTCTCCCAGCAGACTTCTATCTTACAAGGCAGCCAAAGACTGAAACCTGAGCTGCTCTAGGCCAACAAATCAACAGGGTAGAAGCAGACACAGGAATCCTCACACTTGCTACTAACTGGGTTAACATTCCCACTTGTCATCAGTTTCCCCACTACCCTGCATGTTAAGCTGGGAACATCCTTCTGTCTGGTTCATAAGACCCCACTGATCAGAAGAAACTCATCTCCTCTGGAATCCTGAGAGGGCTATTACTCAGATTCAAGTAGGGAACAGTAAAACTTGAGGCATAGTGGTGCTGGATTGTGCTCTGTAAAACAAGGATCTCTCCAAATGACCCAGTTACCAAAGGGGTTCAATCCCTCCCCAGGTTCAGAAAGGATCACAGAATCATCAGGGTTGGAAGAGACCTTCAAGACCTTGTCCAACCATCAACCCAGCAGCACTATAATCATCCCTAAACCATATCCCCAAGTGCCACATCCAGATGCCAATTATGATGAGTTAATCCTTCCTTCCAGACTCTTCAGCTAGACAGTTCCCATCTGGAATCAGCTCCTTCTGTCTCGCTAACAAGGGCATCTGCCAACTTCTCAAGATCAGGTGTCTTTAAGGCACTCATATTTTCTTTTAGTTTACACCCTCTTCTATGATTTGAAGGAATTTTTGCACCCTGTCCATCTCCCTGGTATGATCTCAACCTCTAAGCTGGTCCCAGCATCATCTTCCCAAGCCTCCATCCAGACAAGCTGGCCTGTCACTCATCTGTGCAATGCAGAGCTAACAGCTTGTCCATTTCAAGATGCCATTCTCAGCATTTCCCTCAATTCCTCTTCCTTCCAACCCTAAGGGAACTCAAAGGGCATCTCCCATTTTTATCACCTCTTCCAGCACTCAGGTAACACTTCCCCTTCAGCAAGTGTTCTCCTACAGTCCCCTTGGTTGTCCTCTACCTTCAGCAGACCTGACACACCTGGCTCCCATGCTCTTGGGCATATGACAGTGCACCCACAGACCTTCCCACCTTACAATGCCAGTGCCACCCACTTCCCTTCTGACCACTTTTGTGGGGAGAAACAGCAACCACGGAACAGAGAGGCAGAGAGACACAGGCAGCTTGTGCTCCTGCTGCAGAAATGGGACAGAGTCTTCTGCTCAAGGAGACAGGTGTTATGGAGCTGGCTGCAATGCCAGATTTGCCTGGCTCATTTATCAGCTCATCTAATTTCAGGGAGGAAGCACAGCTCTGCCAAACCCAAGGGTGCCTGAGGAAGGAGGAGGTAGTAACTGCACACACCTGTCCTACCCTGCCAGGGTCTGCTGTCTCCCACCAAGATCAGCAGCAGGCTGGAGCACAAGAGTTCATGCCCACACAGGGACATAGCATGTGCCCCTTTCCAGCCACAAACAAGAGCAGCCAAGCCACAGTGGAGCCAGCCTGATCACAGTGGGGGACAGCTCACTGGAACAGTGAAACTGTCCCAACACCTCTGGCAAACAGTCTAGCAAGGATGGACCAGAAAAGTGTAGCAGGCAGACACAGCTCTACATCATGTACCCTCCCAGAGCTTCTCAGCCACACCATCCCCTTGGGAGTCTGGTTCACTGATATGAAATTACACACCTCTATCTCATCTCTGCCACCACATCCTTAGCTTCACCCCTTAATGCTTCCCACCAGTGGTGATATTACTCATATTGCAGCATCCAGCTGCCTCACACAATCCCCCAGATTTTCCCTTCCAAGCTCTCTTACAAAAACCCTTGGCAGTATTTTTTAAAGAAACCATCTTTCGCAGCCTTTCCAAGTCTTGCCCTTGGCATCTCCCAGCAGGCCCAGGTCTGGGTCACACAGATCCATTTCCTTCTCCTGGGGAGATGATTTTCCCTGGGAGAGGTGAACATGAGCTTCAAACCTCCACAAAAGCCACCATTCAAGCAATGTCCTGCTTCCTCCAAAATCAATACCAAAACTTCCCTGACACCAGATGGGCACTGTGCCAAAGCACGATTCCTCAGCCATACATTTAATTCATTACATTTCTGCTTCTCCATCATTCAGAAGAGCTGCTCTCAGTTACTGCCCTAAAAAGGTTCCCTACCCTGTATTTGCTATTAACTTGTTTAAAGCAACTGTGACAGCTCAGGAAGAGGGTGATTCTCATTCTTTTTAGCACACATAACCTGACCATAAGGTGTTTATTGGATTAAACTGGAAGATCATGTTAACCAATGATTGAATTACTGATAACTAGAAGGTACTCTAATAAAGACAAGACCATTCCTGGGCTCCAATCACAACACACAGCATCATTCACACTAAAACATCTGCCAACTTTGGGAATCACAAGGTGCACTCTACTGAAAATGCGTTTAGATCTGAAATGGAATCAGCTCTCCTTTTTGCAGTACAGAACAGTAAGGCTCACTGCAAAAAAAGTCATACTCCAGCTGATTGAAACTGCAGGGGGATTTCAAAGAAGCAAAATACAATTACTGGTGCTGGAACTGAGCCAGTTGGGTCTAATATACTAATCTTCCAGAAGAGCTGGAAGAAGTTATTATCATGGACTCCAAGACAAGTCCACACACACAACAGAGATCACAGTCAAAAGAGAAACCCAAACTAACACAGTGATTAGGCTTCATTATGGTTGAATTTGCTGGAGGTACAGACCAGGCACCAAGGACTGTTCCCAAACAGCCTCATACCTTACTCCAGTTCAGCACACAGACTGCAATAAATAAAGGCAGAATAAGCCATCCCCACTCAAACACAGTCACTCAGGGACAGCTGCACCAGAGTAACACCATGCCCAGAGAAACCCTCTGCCATGGGCCAGCCTTTGGCAGCAGAGCTGGCTTGTCCAAGGCAGATCAGCCCTGTCCCTGTACACTAAAGCAGGGCACAAACAAGAAGCACCCTGGGAACTGAGCTCGGGCAGGCGGCTGCTCAGCACTAAGCTGCTTATGGAGACTGTCTTTACCAGGTGCTTCATTTCATTAATGCTTGGCTCCAAGATGGTATTAAGAACTGCAGATCTGCTGTCAGACTGGATGAAGAGGCAGTAGATTTCAGTAAGGCAGAGAGATACCAGGATCTCTCTGGCCAGAGGCAAGTAATTCATCACAGAAGGAAGTGAATCTCACTACTGGAGAAGATGGAAGGAATTTTATTCCATTAGCTAGTCAGAAAACTTACTTTTCATTGAATATAATCTTTCTAACTTGTCTGTCCTACTATCCCTCATCCTAACTCTCCTGGGAATCCCTTCTGCTAATTACTATGAATAATTAAAAGATTACAATTTCCTCCCCCATCCCACAAAGCACCACATGCTGTCCTAGGAAATCACCAATCTATGAGACTAGATTTGATAGCTCCCAGGACAGTCATCCCTTGGTCTTCAGGCACCTTGGAGCTAGAAGAGCAGTCCCTGGCTGTAATGAAGTGGGCTTCATGCAAGCCCACTATAACACTGGAAAATGGGATGATGCACTCCAACCCTTGAGTACTCAGCTGTTGGGCAGGGGAGGAGAGGGACTAAGTGCCCTCATGCACTAAACATTCACAAGTCTTGTGTCCATTTTCAGGAGCCCACACTTCCCAGCAATTAATGATTAGGCTGCCTCAGCCTTGAGCCTTCACTGGAAGAGAGGAATATGTGGGGCAATGCATCCTGACCCAGCCAAGGAGAACACTGAGAGCTGCAAACAGGAAGGACTCCAGAGTGGATACACCACCATGTAACTCTCACCAAAAACAAGGGATTCAGACACCTAAAATCCTATTGACTCCCACCTTCTAGCCCTGAAGTTGGATGAGTTGTTTCACCTGTTGCCCAGGACATCTGTGTCACAGTAGGAAACACAGAGGATTGGAAGGCTCCAGGCAAAACAAGATGGAGAAATGGGAAGAAAGGAAAGGAGGACAGGAGGGCCAGATGCAAGACCCTGAAGGTCCACTCTCTCTTCAGACTTGATCTGTGGCTCAGGCCAATTTGCTACCAAAGGTGAAGCAAAGCAGCCAAACCCAAACTACCACCAGAAGCTTCTGGGTTTCCTGGAAGCCTGAAGGGGTGCAGAAGTAACAGGTTCACAGCTCCACTGACTTGCCTTTTGGCTGAAGCACAAATCACACCCTGCTTGTTTCCATAAGGATATGACATCCAAATTCCCACCAGACCTAATCCATCTCCTCCACATGTGGCTCCACTGGGGAGCAGCTGTGCATTGGGTGACACACATGCAAGTGCACACTTCTGTGCAACCTCAGACAGAATGAGACAAATGTCAGGGCCTTTCCAAAGGCTCCTGCTCACTGATGTCACCATAAATCAGCAAAAGCACATTATTCAGGAGAACCAGAGCCCCAGGCTGAGCTCTGCTCTGCCACTGGGGGTTTGTTCTCACATTCTAATGGACTAACAGGTGGCCCTAGAAATGTTTTCTAGAAATATTTTTAAAGGACGTTTTTTGTGTGCTTAACCAAAAAAAAAAAAAAGCAGCAGCTGCAGATTGTTATTGCTTTTTAGCTCTTGCAGCCTTGAAGTCACACAAAGGCAGGGCAGTCTCCCCACACAGAGTTCAGAGGGACATAAAAGAGGAGAGATGGAAAAAAAACCAATACAGATTTTGAATAGCAGGAGATCTGGCCTATCTGCAAGACCCCACCACTTCAGGCCCATTATCTTTATACAAAGACAAAAAGAAGCAGCACAGGTCTCCTTTCATAGCAGGTAATTTTCTCTCTCTAGGAGTACAACAATCCTGCTCTGTGCCTTGATTGATGCAGTGTTTCCACATCAGAGCTAGCAACTATGCTCAGCTACACTTCACTGAATGAAATCTCACATAAGGAAAACTTACACCGTAAACTTTTTTTCCTTCAACAGCAGCTGTTTAAAACTGTTTAGTGGTTTATACATTGAAAATAACCTAGCAGATGTCATCACACAGTTCCACAACGTATCACATAGCATCTGTCACACATGCAACATGTAAGTTCCATTGGTTGGGTGCAGCACTCACACAGAGGCTTTGCATGACAGAAGACTGTCCAATTTAGGGATGCTATTACGATATCTTTTATTGTAAAATGACACACGGCAGGTTTCTAATTAAATTTTAAGTAGAAATGTGCTCCCAGCTCTTGAATAATTCAAATTGTTCTATTAACCAAGGTTCTGAAATGTCATTGAGACATAAGCTCTGGACACAGCAACGGTCAGGGGAAGAAGCAGCACTCGGAAGCGGAGCAGCAGTTGGCTGGGCAGTGGATGGGATGGGGTATGCATAAAGGACGGCTGAAAGAGCACATCTGTTCCTGGAGGAAAGTACTGCAGGCGAGAACGGAAGGAGAGAGCAGCATGTTCTGCATGCAAATGGGGCGAGGCACGTGCAAGAGGCAGGGCTGGATTCGGTACCCAGTCATCTCGCCCTCAATGCACAAGCACATGCTGCTCTCCAAGTCACGTCCAGATCTGTGAGGACACGCAGGTGCCTGCTGGCACACCAAGGAAAGCGCCGCGGAGCTCTGCCAGCGCGTGAGAGCGCCGCAGACCGAGCGTGTCCGGGGATGCGCCAGCAGGAGCGGCACCATCCGCCCTCGGCACC
>VZRX01006859.1:0-54376 GCA_013398075.1 Notiomystis cincta
TGGCCCTGCTGGGCTGAGGAGCCCAAATAATTTATAACCTTCTCAGGCAAGTCACACAGAGGGAAAACTGCTTGGGGGCACACAGCAAAGTCTGAAACTCGATGGCATTTCTGTTAAATCAAGCTGTTGGTAGCAGTTCTTCTCTTTGCCTTTGGGGATCAGGACTTCTAAGCAGTCCAGTTAAATGGTCCATGATAAAATAATTTTCATTTTGTTTTTTTGCTAACTGACCCCTTGCTCCCAAGTCAGGGAGAAAAGTTGATTTGAGGAGTGGATTAGTTTTTACAGTACCTTTCTCAAACACCTCACTTACATACTCTCCAACCCTTTCTTCTTCCAAGCTAAACAATTCTCACTTTTGCACTCTATCCTCAGATGTAAACCCCACCCAGTTTTCCAACCATCTTATGACATGCTTTTGGTGGACTTCCAAACCAGAGAGGTTTCCAAACAGAACCTCCAAAATGTTTGAGGTTTCCCCATCTCTGCACAGCCCTTTCCAAGAGCACACTCCCATTGATCCTGGAGGTAGCCTGGGATCCAAACAAACCAGAACGCAGTCAGGAACAAGTCTGGCTGCTTTTTAATGAGCAAATATGCTCTTGGGAAGTATCCTGCAGTGATGGGCAAACCTCAAACACATCGGAGGTTCTGCTTATAAGCCTCTTTGATGGCAAACCCCTGCTGGTTCTGCATGCACAGGAGCATCCCAGCCATGCAGGAGAGAGCTGGGCAGGGCAGTCTGCTGCATCCCCTGAGCCTGGACTGGAGCAGGCCTGAGCTGTAGCGAGGAAAGGACGTTTCATTACCAAGAATCAAAGAGAAAATAGCCCAGAAGTCTGCAATTCAAGTTAACAACCCCCCCTCCCCGCCCCACAGGGTCCCACTGCAGTCGTATCTGAGAGCCAGGCCTGAGGCTGCTCTCAGAGCTGCAGCTGCACAGCTCCCCAGCCAAGCCAGCTCAGATGATGATGATGATGAAGCTTTAAGCGCTCACTGCTCCACAGTGACAGAGAAATCTCTGCTGGGATGCAAAAGTCTGCTGTGTTTTCATTCATCGAAACGAAAATAGCTGAACTGTGGGAGGACGAGGATTGCTTTTGGTGCATATCACAGCTCTCCTGCCCCAGGGACAGGGCTAGCAACAACCAAAGCCCTCTAAGGCTCAGCTTCAGGACTGGGGTTTTATTTCTAGCTGCAGAGCCCCGTTGTCTGCAGCCAAGCCCTGCTTTAGGTAGGTGATGACCAACCACCAAGGTGGGGTAAGGCACAGACCAAGGGCCTCCGTCAGTGTGTGCCTGCCACCCTCTGCCTCTGCCTCTGCCTCTGCCCAAAATCCTCCTGTGAGGACACAGGGGATTTTCTTCCAGGCAGAGATCTTTTCCAGTTATGGAACAAAGACCCTTTTTGAGTTACAGATAGCATTTAAACTTCAGGACTTACTCTTCTCTAAGTCATTTATTTGTTTGTTGTGCTGGACAACTCCACAGGGCACCAGGCTCTGCTTCTTGCCTTCCTCCAAACTCCTCATCCCCTTTCTTTACATCCCTGTCCCCAAAAAGTATAGGTAACATATACATTAGAGGTCCAGTGCATAATCAGAGCATTATTAAAAAAGCTTTTAGGTAAAAATGAAACTCCCTCTTTAAAGCCCAAGCAGAGCCAGCATTGCTGTTCCCCCATGAGAGACTCTGAATTAGCAGAGTTGTGACAGGTCAGAGCAGCCCTGGGAAGGAGGGGAGAGAGCCCTAAACCTGTTAGAACCATCCCCCACGAGTGAGAGCCACTGCCCTTGTTGTGATGGCCAACTGAGTAAGATCTTATTTCTAATTTTAATATTCAAGAGGAACTTTTTGTTTAGCCTGGCTGGGCTGGAGCTCTACTGGCAGCTGCCTGTGGCTCAAAGGCTGCTATGTCAGGAATTCAGGCTGGCACCCTGCACCCGACAGGGAGGTGCTGATGCTCAGGGAGCTCTCCCTTCCCTCTGCTCCGCTGTCAGGCCCAGGAGCCACCAAGAGAGACTCATGTGGGTAATGTGACTCCATGCCTGTGCTCCATAGGCTCTTGCAAACTTTCCATTTTCTATCTCTGTGGCTCCTTCTCAGGTCAGACAGAGGTCACAACCAGTCCCAAAACCTCCCAGGTATCAGCAATTTTATTTTTCATCTGATACCCAGTGTAATAAGGAAAACTGTGCAAATAGGCTGCAGAAAGTCAGACCTGAATCAAAGAGAACCTTTCAATGTAAGCTGTGAAAATATTCCATTAATCTTTTATTACCAATAAACACTTCAGATTGTCTCTTCACCTCTGATCTCTGGCCAGAGGGGCTGCAGCACAAAGCATTGTGCTGACATTTGCCACTGCACTGAGACAAGTCCAGGAGACATCAGGACCAGCAGCAGCCCTGAGGGCGTGGCTCTGAGGAGCCTGGGACTGGGAGAACTGCTCAGGAGGGGAGGTCGTAGCGTGTCTTTCAGACTTTGGAGGAAAGAGGAATCTGTCCCTGCCCCAGTGAGAGACTTCACAGCACTTCCACAGGAGAACTGAGTAAACCCCAGTAAACCTGAACCATCCTTTGGACCTGCTGGAGCTGGGCCATGATGACCCCAAAGTGCATCAGAGAGAGGAGACTGGGTCAGCCCTGAGCTTCCTCCTGAGCCAGACTGACCTCACCTCTCCTTTCTTAGCCCTTCTTGCTCTTCCTGCCCAAAGTTACTCCAGCTGCTTAGTCCAGTATTCCCTGCTCCTGCCATGTATTTATTTCAGATAAAAGCAAGGGATGGAGTAGCTGTTGTGAGTGTTAAGAGGTCTCTCAGTCCTGTCTTGCTTGTCAGCCTCCAGCTGTGTTTCCTCACACCCTTCAGGTTGTCTCTCAGGTGTTTCACTGTGTGGCTCCTCTTCCCTTTAGGGTGTCTGACCTCCTGGGCCCTTCCTCGTGCCACCCCTTAGTCAAACTCCCAGTAAGTGCTTTCTTATGAATTATTCCCCCCAGTTCTTTTCCAAATCCTTTGTCTCCCTCACAGTTTATTTCCTGGCTGCTCAATCCCCACAAGTCCTTTGTACCCCCCATCCATTTGGGATGCACACAACTGAACCCAATATCCCAAAGCCCATGCTGACAGTGCCATTTCAGCAAAAAGCCTAATTGTCTGTTTAATATCTCACTTGCTGTCTCCCTGTAACTCCCAGGTCATGTCCAACCACAGTGCTTCCCAAACCCCTCTGTTTGATTAAGCACTTGCAGTTTCCTTTAGACGTATTAGCTGCATTTTTCTAAACTGAATCATGTTTGTTTTCTTCTTATTATAGCACTGATCTCTTGAGGCTTCTTTTGTACAAGTGGTTGGAAAGATTTTTTATTCCCCTTATTATTGCACAAGAGGGTTTCATGTCTTTGGATGTGTCATAATAAAATGGTTTTGGTAGCAGCAAAGCTAATTCCTGTTGTTATTAAACAATAACACAGTTCAGGAGAACTTAGTCACTGTGGAACAACAGCAAGCACCACATCTACCTGAAGGAAGTGCTGAACTCAGAGGAAGTGGGCTGGAGGAGATGAGGAGGAAGGCTTTACAGGCTGAGTAAGGCATTAAATTCAGCTTCTCTTAATGAATTAGTTGAGAAAATAAATAAACCACTCATCATTAACAGCTAAGTGTTTTTCTGTTACTCAAAAAATGTCTCAGTGATCCCCTTTCCTACAGATGAAGGACAGCAAAAAGCTTGGGAGGGAAAGCTTGATTCTTAATTGTTGATATATGTTTTTTTCTGAAAAATATAATCCAGATTTTGGCTCAGGATGGGGGCAGTGTTGGTCCTAGAGACCTGCTGGGGCACTTGGCCTACAAAGATGTTGCTCCCTTCTTGACTGATTTGTGCTCATGTATTTTGTGTGCAAAGATGGGCTTTGAAGGATTTACAGCTAGTCATAGATCATTTTTTATTTTCTCCACATCCAAAGCTTGGCCTTCCCTCTCAGGTGCTGAGTCTTGCCATTTCAATTAACTGCTGTCTAATTAGAGCTCGTTGTGGTGGGAATGGTGCCCTTGGCACGCGGGGAAGGAGCAGGGGAGAGAAGGATGGTGGAGGAAGGGTGGGAGGAATTACCTGGGCCCAGGGAAGTGGAGTGGATCAGGAACTGAGGAAGGAATCCAAGGAGAGAGAGAGACAAAAATCATCATTTCCCAGTGTATGGCAACACATCCTGGGAGAGCTCTCCGAGCCTGCATCCCTTGGGAACAAAGCCACCAAGAGTGCAGACCTGGGAAAGCATCCCCACTCCTGGGCTTGAGCATTATGGATCCAGGAAATATTAAATCCATCTGCTGTGGAGAGAATGTTTTATCAACAACAAAAAACCCATTTGATTTATTCTCTAGACACCAGGCCTGGCCCCAGGCCCTGAGCTGTGCTATCTAATGTGGTCAGACAACTTCTAGGGAACCAACCTCGTGTTGCCATTACTCACAGTGTTTGCTTTTCCCCTATTGCCTTACTCATCCGATTCCTCCCTTCTTATTATGGCTCTGGTTGGGTTGATAGCTCATAATTTATCCTCCAGGCTGAGGCTTTCATGCCTTTGTCAGTAACTTGAGCCAGGGAAGTGAGTTATTCTTGCCTTTGCTGTGTTTCTCTGTCTCAGTCCTGCTCCAGCAGGGAGTTTACCTGGATGTGGAACACACAAACTCTGCAGCACTGCCCATCAGGAGAGACTTCCCTCCACTTCCAGCTGCCCTGTGTGTCTGGGCATGTCTCTGGAGGAGATTTTTGCTGGATACCAGGTGATTAATAAGAGCCTGCAGTGATATCAAGTTAGTGCCCAAGAGCTCCCCAAAAGAGAAATCCGTGCACTCCAGCTGTCCTAATTAACATTCATGTCCTGATTAACAGAGGCATCGCTGGGGAAGAGCAGGCACACAGGAGGCACCTCCCCTGCACAGTGGGCTGTGTCCCAGGCGTGGAGCCCAGCCCAGCCCCAGCCACGTCAGAAAGCATCTTACCCACCTTGGAAGCTGGTGTGGGACAGGAGAGCTGCTCCTGTGTGGGCAAAACCCAGAGCAGGGGTACATCATTTTACACCCCAAGGAGGACACAGACTAAACCTGCTCCTGCCATGGACCCCAGTTGTTTTCCCTCACACAGGTGCCCAAGCATGGTTCTCCTCCATCCCCGTGGGCAGGGGCTCCCAAAGCAGCCACATTTCCTGTCCCCGACACAGGGATGGGGCTCTGCTCAGCTGCAGCTGCACTCAGGCTCCTCATCTCTGTGGGAAACCATTCTCAGCAAATTGCCAATAACTTCAGCTCCTTCCACTGTGATACAAAATTCGGGGAGGGGTGGGGACAGGCCCCCAAATGGCTGTGCTCCTAATTTGTGTTCTCACAGCCACACCAAAATGCTGGCTCCCACATGGCATGAACGTGTCCAGGGCCCTTTGCAGGAGAGGGAAGGTGAAGAAATCCCATGGGGTAAAAATTCCCATCCCATCCCATCTTTATGTTCTGACCTTCAAAAAGAGCTTCCCATGACACATGAGGGAGGCTCTACCTCCTCTGAGCATTTTTTACTAGAATTTAGGACATTCTCTGCATCTTCCACTACCAAGAGTTCAGGATGTTCTTTTCCTGCAGCAGCCAGTTCGTGCCTGGGTGACATCAGGAGGAAAACCTAAGGAGTCGTTCAGGGAAGGAATCATCAGGTGGCCACCTGAGATGCATTAAATTCCTTCCCAGAAATGCTCAAAAACTGGGGCCCACCTTCCAGTTTTCCCAATAACCAAAGCCTTAAACCTCAAAACTCAAACCCAAAGCGCCCTCCCCTTGCAGAAGAGAGGAACAGATGAAGGGATTTGATAGCACTGGGGGCAAACCCATAGCTGGCCCCTTAAAATCCCCTTCCCCTGCTTCCCAAAGGCTCTGCTGGGGTCTGGGGTTGGAGCAGCCCTTCCCACTGACGGCTGCCAGGGGTGGATGTCCTGAGGGGGAGGCCCAGGAACCAAAGGCACATTAAAATACAATATTATTGCTCCAGTTACTGTTATTTCGCTGGCCTTTGGCCTCCCTCTCCTGCTGAGCACAGGAATCTGAGTATTCTTGACCATCTCCAGCCCTGCCTTCACTCAAGCCTCGTCTTTAGCACTGCAGACCTTCAGATATAATTTTTTTCCCATCCTCTCAGTTCACAGAGCCACAGACCACGTTTCTTTCCTTGGTATTAACTTCAAAGTATTTTTCCTTTTAAAATACAAATCAATGTTATTTGTTAAATGAGTGTTTTGAACTTGGATCCAATATTTTTGTGAAATAAAAAAAAAAGAAAAGAAAAAGAAGTTTTGTTTTGTTTTTTAACTGGAAGGAATCCAAACTATCCACAGCTTTTATAAACCAACTTCCTTATGAGTCAGGACATTTATTGCCAGAAAAATATTATTTTAACTTTATTAGTGCAATATAGCAGTGACATCTAGTGGCTTTCACCAGTGTCATGATGAGCGAGGGGAGGGTGGGACTGGCAGGATGTGGGAATGGATCCAGATCAGGGGGTTGTTATTCCATTGTTGCAAGTCAGTGGAAGCTGGACAAGCTTTCCACAGAGCTCACCAAAATTAGAAAATTCTGATAATATAATGAAAATAAACTCTAAGATTGGAAAATCTGATAGTGTGACACCCACGGGCGATTTCTTCAGCTCACATTATAAGGTAAAATTCCCAGCTTTCTTTATCCTGGTGGAAATAATGTTCACATTAGGGAGCTCCTTCAGCAGGAGGCACAGAGCCAATATTGTCACCTTTCTACATCAAAACTCAGTCTGAGGCTGTTTACAGCCCATGTCACCCACGGGCACCTTTTCCTTTGGAGAAAGCAGGACCTGGCACCCAGTTTTGGATAAAACAAGATGATGTCTCCAGTGCTGGTTTTTCCCAGAGCTGAAGCCCCTCCTCAGCCTTCCAGCAGGACACTTCTGCAGGCAGCTTCGTTTTCCAGGCAGGGAGCTCAGGGCTGCTGGCAGGGCTGGGGCAGTGCAGGCAGGAGCAGCTCCCAGGGCTCTCGAGGGAGGACTGACCCCGGGTTTGGGACAGGCAGCACAGCTGGGCTGGCACCAGGCTTTCTTGTCAGCCTCGTGGCTGAGAGCAGCAGCTTTTCCTTATCTGTGCACTGATATCACAGCACTGTGTTCTCCCTGCAAAATGGGGCTGGGCACGAGAGCTGCCACCTTCTGCCAGTTGTTGTCTGGAGACAAAGCTGATTCTGCTTGTCTGACAGGACCTTGGAGCTCCAGGCTCACCAACCTCCCTGGGATTCCAAACTCTGCCATGGACTCGCCTCCTTATGCCCCTCTGGCTCACCAAGCTCTTCACTGCTTGGCCAAACTGCAGCAAAAGCAGCGTGGGCAGGGGCAGGGAGGGGATTGTCCCCTGCACTCTGCTCTCTGAGATCCCATCTGGAGCACGGAGCACGGCTCTGGTGCCCCAAGCACAAGGACATGGAACTGCTGGAGCAAGTCCAGAGCAGGCCATGAAGTTTTACAGGGACTGCAGCAGCTCCCCCATGGAGCTAAGGCTGGGAGAGCTGGGAATGTTCAGCCTGGAGAAGGGAAGGTTGTGTGGAGACCTCAGAGCCCCTGCCAGTGTCTGAAGGGGCTACAACAAAGTTCCTCTGTAGGAATTGGAGTGCCAGAACAAGGGGGAATGGTTTTGACTGCCAGAGGGCAGGGACAGGTGGGATACTGGGGAAGAAATTGTTCCTGTGAGGGTGGGAGGCCCTGGCACAGGGTGCCCAGGGAAGCTGTGTCTGCCCCTGGATCCCTGGCAGTGTCCAAGGCCAGGCTGGACGGGGCTTGGAGCAGCCTGGGACAGTGGAAGGTGTCCCTGCCATGGCAGGGGTGGCACTGGATGGGCTTTAAAGTCCCTTCCAACTCAAACCATTCCATGATTCCACTCTAAACTTTCCATGTAAAAGGCCTGTTTGACAAAAAAAAGGTCTCTAACTGAGAAAAATATGCTAATAATTGTTTTATTTAGCTTTGGACACTCCAGCTACACACAGAAGAGGAGATGAAATATGGGGAAATTCATTGTGCAGAAGCATATCAGCTTGTGCTGACTGGCTGCAGCTCAGACAAAGCCTCAGCTTGCTCCACAGTAGACAGAACCCTTCCAAGAGCTTTGTGGGGAAGGCTGTGCTGGGTTCTGGCTGTGCAGGTGTGTGCCTGGGCCGGGGCTGTGTGCATATTCTGTTATGAAAGGATTTACTTTTCCATGTGCAGCAGTGACAGCACCTGGAGGAGGTCAGGGCTGGGGAGGATCTGACAGAATATTTCTGCTGCCTCTGCCCTCTGTGTCCCTGTGCTGCTGCTCTGCTCTCCCTGCCCAGGATTTCTAGGGCTTGTGACATTAAATGGAACGACTGGCTTTGAAGTCCAGGCTTCAGGACTGAGCTGGATTTTCCACATTGGCAGGGAAGCTGCAGCCTCCTTCCACAGATGCCAGGCCATGGAAACAAACTCAGCCCCACATCTGCCTGCAGCACCTCTGTGGAGTCACCCCATGCTTCCAGCCCGGGGGCAGCTCCCCCCAGCCCTGCCTTGGCCCCGAGCCTGGAGCAGGGCAGAGCTGGGGGTGTCCTGGGCACCATCCCTGGGCTTGTCCAGGGCTGCTAGAGGTGCCCTGTCCAGGCTGGCAGAGCAGCTCCCCCAGGGCAGCATTCCCTGGGAAGGGGTGAGTCAGAGCAGCGGCTTCAGGGAGACTTCAAATACCCCAGCAGGTCTGGCAGGAATATTTATACACCTGCATGTTCAAATGTGCTGCACTTTCTCACTTTATAAATACATGGGAGCCCGCTGAACTTGGGCCCAGCAGAGCCAAGCATGCCCCTTGCCTTTGATGAACCAGCTGTTTTTCTGGCCCACTCACATAAACATATTTGTGTGTGTTGATTCTGCAGTTTATTGGGGAAAAGAAACAGATGCCAGGTCGTATGTGCATTTTTGTTGTGTGCAGAAGTGCCACGAGGACGCTGCCCAGCCCAGCTCTGGTTTGTTTTGCAGCAGGGAAGCAGCACAGAGCAGGCTCAGGCTCAGGGGGGCAGAACCAGCTCTCACAGGTGGGTGCTGCAGAGGCTCTCTCTGCGCGGAGCCGCCGATGCAGCCTGGACTGCAAGGTCCCCCACATCCCATCCCCTCCCTTTGGGTCTGGCTTCCACACCCCCCACTTCCACGGGCAGCCTGGCACTGGGATTCCAGGTTCAGCCCAGGATTTCCACAGGAGCTGTGGCAGCCCCTCGAGGCACTGAATTGCCATTTTTGTGGGTGGGTGAGTCCAGAACCCACCTGCTCCTCTGCCAAGTGTGAACAGCAGGCGCAGCTCAGCTGCTCCCTGCCTGGAGCTGGGGCAGGAGCTCGTGCAACTCAAAATTTCAAAACCAACTAGTCATTTTTAACATTTTAGTTCTGGCTTGAGCTGCTTGAAATTTGTATCTGGGTTGCAAAGTGGTTCAACAATGCTTCTACATTAGTCTTTGACCACTGTGGTTTCCAAAATCATGTGACATTTTCCAAAACCTTTGCCCACAAATGTGTAGTGAGGGCAAAAGGCCTCATGTCTTCCAGGAGACAGGGGGTGTTTATCCCCAGGCACACTTGGAGGAGGTTGCTTTGGAAGGTGCTCACAAACCCTTTAGGAGCCCCAGGTGGTAGATGTTGCTAAGAGGGAGTTGGGCAATGAGCAGGGCTACTCGTGGTGATAAAATCTGAGTCTAGAGGGACTGGAGGTGCAGAGAGAGCAGCTTCAGCTCTCTGTGTGCTGCTGCGCCCACTTCTGGGCTCCAGCTCACTGCACCACAGCTTAAAATCAGTGTTTTCATGTCCCACACCTGACATCCCTTTTCCAACCCATCCCCAGTGGTGCCCAGGCCTTCCCTGGGACACAGCTGGACTGGAGCAGCACCAGCCCCGTGTGACTAAGGGGCTCAGCTGAGGAGAACTCCCAGCACCCGCCCAGACACGTCCTGGCCAGCCCTGCTGCCACTGGGGATGGGGTTATTGGGAATGGGGCTGGATTTGTGCTGAACTCCTCTCAGGTGGAGAAACAAAGCCCCTGGTGTGGCACAGGTAACCTTGAGCTGTCTCAGAATAATCTGAATTAAAGCTTGCCTTAGGTTTGTGTTGCACTGCCCTTGATGTCTGGTGGCCCTGTGCTCCCAGGAATTCCCTGCTCTCCTCACACCACAGCCCTGGCTGAGGAACAGGACACAGGTCCATGAGGTTCCTGAAAATGTTGATTTTCCTTAAAAAGGAAGATCATCTGGATGCCTGCTGTGCCTGCAGGAGCTAGGAAGGAGCATGGCCCAGCATGTTTGGATTGTGTCACAGGGGACACGTTAAGCACTCAGCGCTGGGCTGAGGAGCTGCCAGGATGTCACAGAGCGGTGCGAGAAGCCAGAGTCTGGCCAGCTCTCACATGAATGTGTGCTGGCTCTGGAATTCCTGCTGGAAGTCTAAGTGGCAACTTGAATTTCCTCATTTCACTGCTCTTGTTTCAGTTCTCCGGTTGTGGAGAGAAAAAGCAAAACAAGAGAAGAGCACCCAAGGTGCATCATTAATCACCCTGAGAAAATAGCCAAGGGCAAGTCACGACAAATAATTCACCAGCACATGAGAGGGAAGGGATGTTCAGCCAATTCTGACCAGCAGACTCCTAGAAATGAGTGTTTGCAGGAAATCATCCACAGAAAAACTCGGGATTTGTTACTGGCCTCTTTTCCAGCTCTATCATTTGCCTAATATGGCAAAGAGAGCTCAGAGTGAAGCAGGAGGTGCAAACAAAGTGTGCTGTGCTCACCAAAAATCCAGCTGGGTGTGAGGAATGGAGAAGGGAAGGTTGTGAGGAGACCTCAGAGCCCCTGCCAGTGTCTGAAGGGGCTCCAAGGAACTTGGAGAGGGACCATTCATCAGGAACTGGAGTGCCAGGACAAGGGGGAATGTGTTCAAACTGAAAGAGAGTATAGGTTGAGATTATTGAGGAAGAAATTCCCCCAGGAGGGTGGGGAGGCCCTGGCACAGGGTGCCCAGAGCAGTTGTGGTTGCCCCTGGATCCCTGGCAGGGTCCAAGGCCAGCCTGGGACAGTGGGAGGTGCCCCTGCCCATGGCAGAGGCGGCTCTGGGTGGGATATAAGGTCCCTCCCAAGGGAATCAGTTGGAATGTGCAGGCTGAGAACTGCAAACACCCGGGGCAGGCACTGTGCAGCCCAGCCAGCTCAGGGGAGCACCCAGGGACACCTCATCCATCTCCTTGCCCAGGAACAGGAGCAGGAGCATTTCTCCTCCAGAAATAAAGCAGGATGGGTGTTTCCCTCTCCTCTCTCCTGGCAGAACCACGAGCTGCTTACCAAGGCTTCCCAGAGTAAATCCAGAGCACCAGGGGCTCAGAGGGGGCACCAGGGTGGGCACCCCTGTGCTGCTCAGGTGCCAGAATGAGCTCAGGCCGCTGTCACCCCCCCTGCTCCTGACCCAGGTCCTGCCAGCCCTGCTTTTAGGGGAAAGTTAATTTATTCTCCAGCCTCTCTCTGCTGGTCACACAGCTAATCTTGGTCTTGCTTTCATTGCTGCCCTTGCCCTGGATATATGATTTTTCTCCTTCCATTCCAATTTTCTTTCCAGTTCTTGTCAAGGCAACTGCTGCAGGCATTTCTGGCCTCTCCATCTGCTGAAATGTGATCTTTGCAAAGCAAAGTTTGGCCTCCCCTGCCTTTGGACCAGCACGGGTTTCTCTTGAGCACCCCAGGCGCTGGGCACGCATCCTTCTACAGCAATAAGGGTGCTGCTGGTGGAAAGAGAATAATTTTTTCAGGATGAACAAGCACAGGCACAGCCCACACTGTGCCAGAGGGACTGCAAGGTCAGAGCAGGGAACCAGGCACCCCCAGCAAGAGACTGCAGCTGCAGTGCAGGCTTTCCCTTTTGTTTTAACAAATAAACTGAGATCCCTCAGCCCCAGGGTCCAGCCTGGCACTCTGCTTCACCACGTGTTTGCCTGGAAAAAAAAATAATTCTCCTATGGGAACACAACCACTTCCACAACAATTTTTTCCAAGGACTGCTGGTAATTAATTTCCCGGACATGACATCACCTTCCCAGCCCCGGAGCTGCCACCAGGAACTTGGCAGATGCTGCAGCTGGCTCAGCTGTGTGAGCTCCGAGCTGTGCCCGGCTCTGGGAGCTGGTCCCTGTCCCCCTGAGCCCTCCCAAGGCTCGGGGAGATGCACCAGGGCCGTGGCAGATCCCTGAGGATCTCACTGATCCGTCCTCTCCGTGTTTCTCCCCCACAGATCCAGGCAGTTCGCCTTCCCTCAGCAAATTGAAAATACTCTGTTGTGTAAAGGAGTGGGACCCAGGAGCTTCTCCCTGCCCAGGGTTCCCCTCCACTTTTCATTTGCATTTGGGCTTTTCCTTGGTGAATTTGCAAAATTTTGCCAGGTTTCGACAGCAGCAGCACAAAGGGACCAACCCAGGTGGAGGCAATGGGGGGCACTCATAGAAAGCATCAGCTTTGCTGTAAATCTGCAGCTGAAACCCCCAATAATTCCAGCCTGGCCTGTCCCTCTGAAGGAAAACCTTGAGCAGTAACCCGGGCATGGATCCAGCTCAGCTAAAGGGGCTTTAATGTCTCTTCCAACTCAAACCACTGTGGGATTCTGTGATGGTGCCTCCTCTCTTTTTTTGCCTTACCTGTTCAGAAGAAATCTGGTCATTCAGGCACAAACACTTCTTTCTTATAAACTCTGTTTCTCCAGCAGATACACACTCAGTACTTATTACGTTTTGAAGATACAACGTATCAAGTTTTTCAGAAACAAAAGATTTGGAATCCACAGCTTTACCGGGATAAACCAGAAAAATCAAGCTAACCCCAGGCTGGAATGACCTCACCACCTGAAGCCGTGTACACCAACATGGCAGGACAGCAGGAAGCCTTGAGAGGGTGGTAAAATTAAATTTTTCTCAAGCAAAACATTTTTATTAATTTGATAACCACCAGCATTTTATTTTGACATCAAGATCCCAGTGCAGATAATGGGAAATGGCAGCTTTCTGTTAAAAGCTCTTTTTTTATACAACAGCACTGAAGGGGCTTAGAAGCATTTGCTCCATTTCTGTTGGAGAATGTCACCTACAAGCAGCCCTATATGTTATGTGTTTTAAAAAATATTTCCATATGCTAAAGGAATGCAACTGGTTGCCAAGGAAAGTGGCTGTTACAGCAGCAGGCTGGGGCTGTTTTTCAAGGAAAAACTGCTGCAGAAACGAGGTATCCACAGAGGTGCACTAAAGCAACACTAACTGCAGTGACCTTGAGATGACCTAGACCTCCTCATATTACAAAAATGAAAAGGGAGTTAGAAAATCTGAGGCCAATTAGGTGCTTTTTTTTTTTCCTGGAGACATGATGAAATTTCCTGAAACAAAAACTTTAGCAAATTCTATAAAATACTTCTAGCTTTGATGGAAAAATAAATTATTGCCTTTTTATCTCCTCATTCCTGAGGCACAGAACTGGCCCACTTCTGTTTGTGCAGATGGATTGGAGGGAAAACACCCAGAGAAGGGCCAAGTGGTGAGATTCTTGGCACGAGCAATTAAGTGTGAAGTTATTCTCAGGCCTGCCTATTTGTTATTGCAGCAGGAATCATTAAGATTATATGGAAAGATATTGTCTGGGAAAAAGTGTGAAGTCGGGATTATGTGTCCCGAAAGGCGACGAGGGGCAGAGCATCGCCCGTGCCCGGCGGGGCTCTCGGGGCAGCGCCCGGGGGTGGCGGCGCTCCGGTGGCTCCCAGCGCTCGGTCTGGGGCCGAGCGTCCCTTGTGAGGAGGAGCGGGGGCAGAGCCGCCCCCGAGGGAAGAGCCCCCTCCCTGCAGGGCTCATCCCGCTGGGCGCTGGCGGCCCGGAGCTCCCGGGGGGCTGCGGGTCCCGGGCAGGGGCTGCGCTCCCGGCTCCCGTCAGCCCGGCCGGGCGCGGGGATGGGGACGGCTCAGCCCCTGGGAACAGCCGGGGACGGCTCAGCCCCTGGGAACAGCCGGGGACGGCTCAGCCCCTGGGAACAGCCGGGGACGGCTCAGCCCCTGGGAACAGCCGGGGACGGCTCAGCCCCTGGGAACAGCCCGGGCTGGCTCTCTCGGGGGGCACCACCTGCCCGGCACTGGCCCGGCACTGGCCCGGCGCTGGCCCCTGCCTTGGCCATCCGGGAGGTGCCGAGCAGCGGCCACGCTGACCTCTCCAAGAAATCGGTGCGGTCCGGAGGGAGGAGCCCGTCCTTCCCTGCCTGTGGATCCCGCGGGCTGTGCCTGCCGTCCCTCGGCCCGGCCCGGCCCCGGGCTGAGCTGGGCAGCACGGAGGGTCACACAGAGCGGGCACTCGCCCATCTCTGCCTCCTCCTCTCTAAAACCGAGGCTCCACACGCAGAACTCGGAGTGATTTTCTCTCCCACCCAAGGGAAAGGAAAGGTCTGGGGTAACTCCCCTGCGCCTCTCTTCTCTTCCTCACTCTGCGCGCCCCCGGGCTGGAGGGAAAGGTTTGTGTCCAAACAAACGCTGGTGGTTTGGACCTTTCCTTGCGCAGCTCGAGTCCCGCGGCGGCTGCTGGGGCTGGGGACAGGGCTGGGAGCCGCCCGGGGTCCGGGGGTGCCCAGGGCCGCTGGGCAGGAGCCCACGGGATGTCCCTGCGGGATGTCCCTGCCTGCTGCCAGCCCAGCCCCGGCAAGGGGAGCACCGAGGGGTCTGCAGAGCACTCTAGTGCCTTTTTCCCGCTCAATCCACCCCCGAGGAGCTGCGAGGTGAGGAGCGCAGGACCTGCAGAGCTCAGCAGGGCCGAGAGAGACCTGCGAGAGCATTGGGGTCACCCGCGGGCCGCGGAGCTTCCCTGCGCTGGTACAGAAATCCCACAGACCATCCCTGAATTCCTCGGCCACGGGGCTGCGCCGGGCTCAGCCGCGAGCAGACAGCGGGAAAGACGAGACGGGACAGAGGGTGGTCCCTGCAAACCTTCCCAGAGGCAGACGTAACCAATTACAGTTCCCAATTACGGTTCCAAATTAGCGCTCCCAGAGCGCCGCCGGTGCTCAGGGAAGGCAGCAGGGCCGTTCCTAAGGGAAGATAGAAGGTGCCCATCCCTGGTGCCCATCCCTAGTGCCCGGCGGGGTTCAGCCAGCTCTTGTGTAGAGATGTACAAAGCACAAGGAAAATTCTGCGGGATCTCTTCGGTTCGGCTGCGATTTTGATTTGTTAAATTGCTATTTACAATATTTAAAAAAAATAAATTAATAATCTTAATGCTAAAACAAACCAAAAATCTTCTAAGGGTAAAATCAACTATTTCAGTCAGCAGTCACAGATTTTAGTGGGCACGTGCGGCGTGTTTAGCGATGATAGAAACACGCAGGGAGACAGAGAGCTCAGGCAGCTGAAACCAGAGAGGCCTCGACTCACTGCGGCCCCTCACGCAGCATGCGGGACGTGTTCCAGGAGGATGTTTGCTGTCGGCTTGGATAATCACCGCTGATTTTTGTCGTGTCCTGCCCTGGGTCCAGTTCTAGTGCAGGACAAAAAGCCTTTCTGCAGAGGGCTCCGAGCTCTGCCGTGGAGCCCCCGCCGCCCAGAGCGGTTTTGTCCTGGGCTGTGGGTGATGAACAACCGACTCGAGTCCTGTTTCAGCACCACGCAGCATTGCACATTGGAAGTACCCAGGGAAAAGCTGGAGCCTGGAGAAGCCAATGCTGGCTCCATCCCCCTCCTCTGCCGAGCAGCAGAAGCCGGGGCTGCGGGGCAGGGCAGCCCCAAATCCTGTCGCTGTCACGGAGCCCGGGCTGTGCTCGGCGCTGCGGCTCAGGGACAGCCCATCCCGACCCCCGGAGAGCCGGGAGCCAGAGCAGCACGCCAGGGGAGTTTCCCACTGCAGGCTCTGGCTAGCAGCACGTCCCGGGCAGGGCTGTGGTCCTGGGATTTTTAGCAAAAGCTCTGCTGGGACGGGGAGTAGAAAAGGGTCTTTTCCAAATTTATTTTTTATATTATTCCAATGTCTTTTTTCCCCCTCAGGCCCCCAGCGTGGGCAGCAGGGCAGGGGGGACTGTGCCCCTGTGCTCAGGTGAGAGCCCACCTGCAGAGCTGCCCCAGCCCTGGGGCCCAGCACAGCAAGGACCTGGAGCTGCTGGAGCCAGGCCAGAGGAGGCTCCAGGATGAGCAGAGGGATGGAGCAGCTCTGCTGGGAGGAAAGGCTGGCAGAGCTGGGGTTGTTCACTGGAGAGGAGAAGCTTTGGGGTGACCTCACTGTGGCCTTGCAGGATCTGAAGGAGCCACAGGAAACATGGAGAGAGAAAATTTCCAAGGGCTGGAGGGACAGGACACAGGGAATGGCTTCCCACTGCCAGAGGGCAGGGATGGATGGGATTTTGGAATTGTTCCTTGTGAGGGTGTTGAGGCCCAGGCACAGGGTGCTCAGAGAAGCTGTGGCTGCTCCTGGATCCCTGGCAGTGTCCGAGGCCAGGTTGGATGTAGTTTTCCCTCTGGAACTGCTCTCACCACATCCACAGGCAGCCCTGGGAGTTTGGAAAGGGCTTGGCAGGAGGTGCTGGACCTGAGTGAGACCCCGCTGCCTGTGGGGGCCCCTGGAGCCCAGCCCTGCCCTCCTTGGCCCCCTTCCAGGGCATTGCCCAGCACCACAGGCACTCCATGCTCAGGACAGTGTGTGGCTCCCACCCTGTGGTGGGAGGGGAGAGTCCAAAGGGGCCCCAAATCCCTCCAGGATGGGTGGGAGCACCCAGCAGAGCAGGGCCTCCACTACTTCACTGGGAAGTTCTCTGCTGGGAATTAACAACCAGCTGTTAAAGGCTACAACTGCAGGGCAAAACCCACAGAACAACCAAAGGCAAAGGCCACCCAGGTAAGGTGGAATGTTAGAGCCTGACCTCAAGGTTTACACTGCAGATCCATCCCGGAGCTTTTGTGGCTTATTCAGATAATGATACTCAGCAAGGCCTTCAGAAGGGCCCTAAGGAGCTCAGCCTGTGCCCTTCACAGTGCTCTCCTGGCACAACACAGGGCATTTGAGCTGCCCTGCTCCAGGGGCAGCCTCAGCCTGGCAACAGCAATGCCGCTTCCAACACCCTTACCCAGCGTCAAGAGGGGGGCAAGGAGAACAAGAAGTCATTCTGAGGCCTGCATTTGCCAGTGCTGAGCCAGAACATAGTCTTATCTCAAAGTTTAGGGCACCTCCAAAACCATTTCAGGTCAGGGCCTCCCACCGACACCCACCAAACCCAAGGCCAAGTAAGTCACTGCAGAGCAGCTAAAGAAAGCCCATGGCAAAGCCCTTCCTGAGCCAGAGCAAGCCCTGGAAGACTGCACAGCTCAAGGCATGGAGGTTGCTTCAACAAGCCAGGAGATGGGTAACATGTTAAAAATTCCATCTGCATTCTTGGTAAAGTAAGGAAAAATCCTTGTGATGCTCCTGCAGAGGCAGCGGGGTTCAGACCTCTGTGATGGGGCAATGAGTTCAGCTCCAGTTGCCACTGGTCCTCCCAGTCTGCCCCAAGAAAGAAGGGGTGGGAGAGCAGCTGCCACCCATGTCAGAGCAGGAGCTGGGCCATGCAGATGGGTTTGGGCTCCAAATGCTCTGTGCCTTCCCCTGGGGCTGGGCTAGAAGGGCATTTACTGGGCAGGGACACCCCCACCAGCCAGGCTGCTCCAACCCACCCTTAACTCCCATCCAGGACCGAGCTCAGCTGAGGTGATGTCACTCATCCATTCCAGTGACAAATTAAGTTCAAACTTTTTTTATTAAGCACATTCCACAGTACAAAGCTTTAGATCATGAACGATATCTGTACAATTTAACAGTTTCAAGAAGCTGTTCATACACCAACTTTCCAAACAGATAATTGGCAAACATAATTACAAGTTAGAATTAGACTATCCCAGTGCTTTGAAACATTAATATCGCAGCAATGTACAGTTGCTCAATTATGGTTAGCAAAACAAAGTCCAGAGTGCAGCCAGGATCACTACCATGAATCCCAGGAGTCGAGTTCCTTGGGTGCCAATCACAAAAGTCCACTGCTATGTTACACAAAGCACAAAGAAGTTTAGACTGCATGTTCAAATACCATTATCTCCCAAGGAAAAACAGGAATTTAAATCTTACACATGCATTTTTAAAAAAAGGACTCCGCTCTTCAGAAACAATAACCTTTTTCTTCAGGGCTGCGACAGATCTCTCTTTTTTCAACAGTTTAATATTAAAGCTATTAGATGAGAAGGGTAATGTAAGACACTTGCACGAACTACTGTCAAGCTTACCAAAAAGTGACCTCATGGACGCTCAGGAGCGAGTTTGCTCTTCTGGACTTCACCACATTCGCTCATCTGGATGAATAAATAGCTGGAGTAACACGGGTGGGCGCCGGGCTCCCCAGGGAGGTGGGGCCGGGAGCCCCTGCAGTGCCCCGGGAGGGGCTGCTCTGGCCACACCTCGAGCTGCCCCTCGGCCCCGGAGGAGCCAAGAGAGCCAAGGCCTGCTGCCAGCACAGAAGGACACAGGACGGACACAGAGCGGGAGGGACAGCGCTGCCCGGCCAGGCGGGGCCACGCCCAGCTCCACGCCCGCGGGGACACAAAAGCCACGGGGCTGATGCCGATGGAAAACTCGCCTGGCATCGCTCCACGTCTGCCCCGAGCTGAGGACAGCGCAGGGGGACGTGTGACCACACGAATGAGAGGGGACACGGTGAGAACTGGAGAAGCAGCTATGGAGGCTCCCTGACAAAAGCACGGAGGAGCCAGGACGCGGCAGCCGATCCTCCTGGGAAACCAGCACGGGCACAGGAAGCAGAGCGCGGACTGGAAGGGGCTCCTCTCCACCGCCAGGAAGTGTCACAAAGCAAACATAAATAAATGGAACTTTGGCCCATGGTATCTTCTCCACTGAGCAGCCAAACTAATGCTACCGAGGACATCGGCGGGGGCTGCGAGCCCCGCTGGTGTTAGAGACACACAGCTGCAAATCCCGCGGCACAAAAATATAAGATACAGAACATAAATTAAACAGTTTTTAATTTTTAAAAAGTTTAGAAATTACATTTTAAAATATGTAGTTCCCATTTAAAAAAAAAAAAAAACCCAAACGACAACAAAACAAAACAAAACAAAAAAACCCCAAAATAGAACAAAAACAAACCCAACTACTGAATACTGAAAACCTCCTTTTGCAGAGACAATGTCTAGGTAATCATGTCACCACCAGTGCCAGGGGTCAGGACGTCCTGCTGCCAAGTGCCACCACGCCGAGTGTTAGTGTGTAGTGTCAGGACACCCCGAGGCTGGCACCAGAGGCTCTGCTGTATGTACAAGGTATCTACATGCTTACACAGTATCTGAGATGAGGGAAGCACACAGGGAAGGAGGGGGGACTACAGCAAACATCAGGAAGCGCAGGACGGGGAGTACAGAGCGCAGGGCAAAGGAAAAGACAGTGCTATACAACTAGTTCAGATAACCTAGCCTGAATTACAGGGAATCTTTAATTTAAAAGAAATTATTGGTGCAAAAACAAGTAAACTGTAATCCAAAAATATTACTGAGCAACTCAGAAATATTTCTAAGAGTCCAACGTACACCTATGGAACAGAACGGGCTCTGAACCTGCCATGGGGAACGCCTAAAGAACAGTGGTGACTGGAAAGCAAAGCTCTGTACATTCTGGGCATGTGTTTGGCACCCAAATTTCATTGGAGAATGTTTTTTTTTTTCTTTAAAGTCAGACAAAAGTGCAAAGCAATATAAATTAGGCCAAGTCCTTTCTTGACGTCTGATTTGTATCTGAAAAACAAGCCATCAGAGTTCAGTTTCTACGGACAATTTACATGTGAAGCTTTGGATTTCTCACAGCAGGGAAGGATAGGCTTCTGAAATTCATCTACTCCAAGTCAGTGAATTTGTAGCAAATTCAAAGACGACCACTGAGAGCAGGAAAGATTAAGAAATTTAGATATAGAATTGTGCTGCTTTGCATCTACACAGCATCTAGAACCAATTCTGACTTTAGCTGTCAACCATCTTCAGGCATGTAGTAGCCAAAAATCCAGTAGTTCAAGACTGTGGAACCCTGAAAAAGACAAAAGACAAGCAAACTGAGAGAAGGCACAGAGCAAACAGCATTCCGAGGTGCTCAGGCCCACAGTACCCTCTGCCCGCAGGCTGAGAGGGCAGAGCACGTGCAGGAGGTGACACTCGTGCAGTACATCGGGGGCTGCTGGCCAGAACCCCCCAGTGCAGCCCTTCCTGCAGGGGAGCTGCCCCCAGGGGCTCTGGGGTGGGCTCTGGGTCAGGCTCTGAGCTCCACTGCAGCCAGGCCAGGCTCTCTGTGGCTCTGGCCCTTGGCACAGACCCCCAGGCAGTTTCCTTACACAAAGCCAGAGCCACAGCCCTGGTGGGCACAGCCAGGGAGCCTCCAGCTCAGCACCCTGAACCCAGCCTAAAACTGCCAGGGGACTGTCCTTTCTTCCTCACACTGCAGAGCAAGGGTTCTGCACAGGAGGCAAGTTCATCTGCTTTAATACACAAGCAGCTTTTAGGAAAACAGATAAAGACCTCAAATACTTTGATATTCCCATGACCTTTTCCAGCCTGATGACTGTTATCAGCTTGAAGGCAGTGTAAGATCTGAGTGTAATTAAATCTGAGCTTTGATTTTACCTGCCACTTCCCAAAACCATCTTTATGGACTAGGGAGAACTTCCCTCTTCTGATATGAAATTCTCATGAAAGGTTAAAACATCCTTAAGCACTTCCCCTTGACTTCCCTTCCCTCAGCCCAAGGCCTAATGCCTAATACCAGAATATTAGACTATCATATGGTAACAATTTTTATCATGTTACAATAAACAACAGGAATTCAACAGAAAGCAATAAAACTCTCACAGCCAACTGCCAGGACTGTCAAAAATGATCCACTTTGAAGAGCCTCACATTGCAAAGCCTGTAAAAACGTGTGCAGGGCTGCTTCAAAATTCACAAGACTGTGATGTTTGAAAGCTTATAAAACTGTTTCATTAAATGCCATGATGAAATATTAGCTGTTTGACCACAATTTTATGTAGATTTAGGGTTTTTGGATTCTCAAGTCAGGCAAACCTGTCAAAAAGTGACATCACAGCATCTCTGCAGCAGAGGAAATAGCTGTTATGAGACTGTCATTACCAACACCAGGATCTGGGGGCTGCGTGGTCCCAGCTGTGCCTCCTGGGCCAGGCAGACTGAGCGGTGCACAACTGCCAAGTGTGCAGGAGTGAGCAGCAAAGCCCCTGGCAAAGGCAGCTCCCACTCCCCTGGCAAACCCCAGAGACACAGAGCTATGTGTGCCACATGACAGCAGCGCGGTGCAGGAACTTCATACAGCAGGAATTTTATACGGCTCCTGATTTCTTGACCTGAGGGAACAGCTGGAACTGGGCCAGGGCAGGGCCAGGCTGGATTTAGGGAAAGGTTCTTCCCCCCGAGGGTGCTGGCACTGCCCAGGCTCCCCAGGGAATGGGCACGGCCCCGAGGCTGCCAGAGCTGCAGGAGCGTTGGGACAGCGCTGCCAGGGATGGACAGGCTGGGGTTGTTGGGGGGGTCTGTGCAGGGCCAGCGGTGGGACTGATGATCCTGGTGGATCCCTTCCAGCTCAGGAGAGTCTGTGATTCTGTGTTTCTTTTGTGCTTAAAACACACTATGTGTGGCTTTTATATGAATCAAAACTAATAAAAGAAGCCTGCCCAATCTGTAATTTAAAACCAGAATTTACCCATCTCAAATTATCATTTTATAGTTAACAGAAGCAAGTACTGATGCAGGACTGGAAGGAAGATGGAGACTGTTTCTAAAACGCAGCCTGTTCTATCTGCCTGAAAAGCTAAGAAAAATAAAAACCAGAGTAACTCAGAAAGGAGGGAAATAAGTTTTCCATTAAGAGGGAAAACCATTCAGGTTCAACAAGCCTTGGAGTTTCCACAGCAGCAGCTCACTCAGTGGCACAAAGCCAATGGCAGGACAGGGTCCCTGGGGATGTAGCAGTGACAGCATCCAGCTTTCCATAAGGATGCAAATATGTCCTCTGGGATCAAACAAACAAGGCAGGCAGTGCTGGAGGCCCTGGCTCCTTGGGGAGTTCAGGAATTATGTCCCATGGAGTTGTTTTTAGCCACTCCCACCCTGTACAAACATCCTCAGCAGTTCAGCCTTTCCAGGTGTCTCCTGTCCCACCCCAGGCAGGACAAGCCAGTCCATGAGTTTCACTAAGTTACCCTTGCAGCAGCGTTCCTAAAACCTGCTGGGAAGGACAGGTTGAAGTGGGATTCAGCTCACAGGTGGTGCTCACAGCATTAGAGTTCTTCCTTATTCCAGGGCCTGATTACAGGAAGGCTGAGAAGCAGCTCAGCCATGGCCAAGTGCTGGCCATGGCCAAGTGCTGGCTCAGACCCTCTGTGCAATGTAACTGATCCAAGCCTCAGATCCAGAAAGGGCACTGCCCTGGCGTTTTTTTAAAACGCCCTCAGCAGGGAATGCAGCCAACCCTTCCCGAGGTGAAAGAAAACTCATCTTTAGACAGGAGCATCTCAAAGTGTGTCTTCACAAGGGAAGGGATTTCCTAGCCAGATGCAGAGATCCTGCAGGAGTGCAAAAACCTGAGGAACACACTGCCACAGCAATGTATCCAGAGAGATCATGAAAACTGCTTCTTACAGGGAGGCATTCCACACCATGTTTAAGCAAAGTATTCATTATCTACTTCGAATGAAATAAATCCTTCCTGTTGGGGCAATGTCACTCCCAGCTCCTCCTGTGGTGTTCCCAGTTCCTTGGAAGCACTGGCAGAGCCTGCTGTGCTCTGGAAGGGCAGTGCCTGTGTTTCCAAGCCCCAGCACTCACAGGTAGGCGTCGTCTGAAGTGCAATTGTTGGCAATAGAGGGGAGAAGAATCCACACTCCCAACAAAGGGCTTTGAGCACTGACTGCAGTGGCTGGGGAAGGGACCCAAACTACAGCGAGCTCCTGGGCTCTGTTTCACACAGCTCTGAGCTGTGCTGGTGAGCTCTGAGAGCTTCTCAGAGCTGCTGCTTCTGCCCAAGGCTCAGATCCCTGGCAGAGGCCCTGCCCTGCTCCTTCCACAGCTCGCCACAGCCAACAGGTACACGGAGAGCTCCAAACTCTCTGGTTTTATGGGACAGCTGGAATGCCTGTGCCATACACCAAGGCTCCTCAATTCCCAGCAATGCTGAGAATACATGACATGTATTCCAACATGCCTGAACACCCAATTATAACCAGGAGGGATTACAGAAGGGGGAAGCCAACAGGACATGCTGGAGCATGACCACACAAAGACTAGATAGGGAAAGGAGTGGCATAAAAAGCCTTTTATTTTCTTAAAGAAAACCTCTGTAAGCTGCAGGCAGAGGAAACACTTGAGACATTTCCCAGATCCAACACACGAGAGAGCCTTACCTTCTGAGGGCAGTAAAGTGCAGACTGTTATCTGGAGATGTAGGTGTATGTTCTAGACGGAGAGCGGGTCTCGTTCTGGGCACTCGGTGGCACATTTAAGAAATCCCAAATCAGAATTGTATCATCATGGGAACTACTAATGATCTGAAATTCATCAAACTGGAGCCTAAAGACACGTCCTGAATGTTCCTGTGAGCAAGAGGCAAGCAGTCAGTAAGGCAAGAGGGAAACACTGCAGTGCACTCCTATCACACAGGCATCTGGACACACAAGGTGTGTTCAAACTCTGCTGTGCTGACCAAAAAACCTTTATAATTACACACAGACTTAAGAAAAGCTGCTTTTGTATGTAAATTCTTTGCAGAAAACACACGGCTCCCAAATCCGGTGCTGCACCCTGAGCCTCCCTGGGTGGGGCCAGCCCAACCAGAGGCTGAGATTATTCCAGATGGAAGCTGCCTGTCCAAGGAGCAGCAATTCTGGCCACTGGCTGGCACTGATGCTCTGCCAGGGCTCCTTCTCCTGCAGAATTCTCTACTGATTCTGTTTTTGTGCAGCCCCAAAACAGCACATCACAGCTCCACCCTGCTGAGAGGATCCTCATGACTCACACGCCAGCCAGGAATTCAAACAGTGCCATAAGGAGGGGAGAACCTGCTCCAGCAGCTCTTCCAACAACTCTCAAAACGGCACAAGAAGCCCAGGAAAGAGTCTCCTCTTGTCCTGCTTACCCATTTTCATTAAATTTAATGTGAGGACTCTGCCTTTACTGGAGAACTAACCCAAGCTGGCAGAGTGATCCCAAACTCCAACCTGGTCTACAGGATACCCACAGAACACAGAAACAAACAATTTTTTCACTAAAACTAAATAAAAGAATAGTTAAATCTCATCTCTATACCAAGACTATTGAAGAGAAAGAAAAGGAGAAGCATTTCCAGCCACATAAACACTTCTCTAGGTGTTGGAAAGGCCAAGCACGTGCCTCACCTCCAGTCAAGGACTCTGAGTTGCTACGGGCTTGTCAAACTGATTCCTGAAGTAAAATTCCACACACATTTGGGTGAAAAGAACAAGGAATTCATTCCCCCATCTATTTTTAATTAAGTCTGCTGTCATAAGCCAAACCCCTCATTACAAAGAAAAATATAACTTAAGCAACTTAAGCCTTAAATGTGACAGTTCTCTGATGGGCTGAGAGCTCCTGTGGCAATCTGTTGGACTCTGCCTCCCTTACCCCTTCCCAGCCTTCCTTCCAAAGTGAAGGGTTAGGACAAAAGTTTGGGAAAGGTTCACAAGATTCTTGCCCCTTTTTTAATAAGAGGAAATTTAAAACCAGCCCTACAGTGATATTAGGGAAACACACCAATAACCAGAGTGATTTGATACAGTATCATGATGATTTCTTTTTCTTTTAAGAGTATCTGAGAACCTCAACCCAGGAAACACTTGATCTTTCATTTAAGCTCAAATGAAAATCATTCAGGGTATGATAAATTTTTCTTCATTCTTAAGCACTCTACACTTCATAAACAATCCTGACATTTCCACCTATCCCACAATAATGCACTACTAAAACACCCCAAACAGCTCCAAATTAATTCATTTTCACTTACCACTAACGTACGCAAGCATAACGTACTTGCTGGGGCACGAGGGTCAAGAGCAGCTTGCAAGTCCCAAACCTTAATTTTCCTAAAAGTAAGAGAAGAAAATCATTGTGAAAACATAGAAAATAACATCCAAAGCCCTGGAAAGCTTGCCAGATTTTCCCTACAGCTACTTCTTCAGGGTCAAGCACATTGTGAGAAATACTAATGCTCAAGCTTGTAAAAGCCAGGTAGTTTTGTTTCTTTGTAGCAGCCATTCCAGTGATGGCTCTGTGATGGCTGTGACAGACAAGCTGCCAATGCACACACAGACCCCTCTGGAATGTGGGAATGAAGCTGGGCCCACCAACCCCAGGCAGACACTGACCCCAAATAAAAGGCTACAGCCAAACCCAGTTCCAGAATTGTTTTCAGTAACTCTCCAGGCACAGAAAGAAATGGAGAATTTGGATATGGATGTAACTGCCGTGAATCCACAATGCACTGCAGACACTGAGCAAGCCAGAGGTGCTCATGGAGGGAGGTCCTGCCCTCAGCCTCACAGAAATGGTCTGAAGACTCCTGAGAGCCCCACAAGAGAAACACAAGATTTTGGGAACTGCTTTCAAACCTACCCATCGTAGGCTCCACTAACAATCCTCTTGTTGTCGAACCTGATGCACCGAACCAGCTCTTCGTGGCCTTCTAATACTCTTAAACAGGCACCACATTCAATGTCCCAGAGCCTGGGGAGAACACAGGAGAAAGGCTCATTCCCACACCCAGGGTTAAGCACCTACTGCCTGGTTTGCTGTGGCAGGTGTCATGTAATTTGCTTAAGAAGGTGTGTCATTCAGAGCAGCTGCAGTACATGAATCAAAATTAATGTAATCACTTAAAATCACATGCAAATGAAGTTCAGATAAGTGTTGTTCTTGGAAATTCTACCACACTTTTAAATTCTCTGTGAACCACTGATTAGAGGCTCAGGAAATAAGAAAACCAGGGAGCAATGTCTTCCCCATCTCTCCTAGCAAGAGACAAGGTGATACAGCAGTAGACAAGAGGTTCTGTTCACTTTGGAACCCCAATGTTCCACCCTTCAGTGGGGCTGTGAAATGTTTACTCCCACACTGAGCTGAGTCCCACTCATAAACCATCTGCTCCAGTGGCAAGCCATGCCAAGGAAGTTTTGCAGCATCCACGTCGAGGTAAATCCTGCAGTCAGGTCCGAAAGACCCCGTTACACAGGGCCAGCAGCTCGTGGCACCCACCTGATGGTGTTGTCCGAGGAGCCGCTGACCACGAGGCGGTCCCGGTACTGCAGGCAGGCGATGCCGCGCTTGTGCCCATTCAGCGTTCGCACGAACTCGCACGTGCTGGTGCTCCACACCTGGGGACACGGGACAAACGGCCCTGAGAGCTGCACCGAGCAAGGCTGCTGCACTGCACCACAAGCCACGGTGAATTCACACACACACAGGCCTGAGGCTGAGCTCTGCTGGCCAGAGGAGTGAAAACTCACAGAGCACCTTCAGAGGCAAAGAGTGAGGCCTGGGCACCAGTAGGGACCTGGCAGGGACAGAGCCACAGGCACTGCTATGGCACTGAGAACAGCTGGGGGCTGTATCTAAAATATTTTCAGGTGGGAGAGACTGCTCCAAACAATTTCAAAACCTTGATTATACTTGGAAAGTTAAGAATCATTTTTAAAACTGGAGGTATCAAACACACAAAAACCCCTCACATTTTTAGACCAAAGAAATTACTAGGAAGCTCTTAGTAAGAGAAGGTCCAAACATGGCCTTTAAGCTTGGTCTTAACATTAAAGGATTCAATCAACTTTGCCCATTTTTAATGAACTGTAATTGAAGTTGTAATGCAGAGTATCAAGTGGCTCATTTTCCAACACAGAGTGCAGCAGGATCTCTGGCAGAGATTTGGACATGGAACTGCCAAGAACTTCTTGGCCCAGGCTAAGGCAGCTCTGGTTCAGAGAGGGCAGCATGGAAATGCTTTTGTTATATTAGTGCACTCTGGGTAACTCAAATCTTCTGGTATATAACAGCCTTCAAATCCAGCCCCTGAATCCTTCAAACATGGCACAGCCTGGCTGAGCTGCTGGGAAGGTGTGGTGAGGAAAGGCACTGCTGAGGAATTTCATGTCTGGACAGAACTGCCAAGTGAAATTAAAAATACCACTGGAAAAAGGCACAGGATGTGCCACATTTAACAAAGCAACTGATCTCGAGACTAAGAGTTCAAACAGCAAACCGGCTTTGCTTTTCTGCAGTTGTACAGCAGAAGCCATGAAAATATTCCAGTGCAGTTGTGTGCCCAAAGTCACCGAGAGGCAGCAAGAGGATGCTGCTCACAGAGAGACACCAGAAAGGCACAGGCCCAGAACTGTTCCTGAAGCCCTCAGCTGCTCCTAGGCTTTCCCTGGGAGCCACGCTGCTCTGGAACCGAGCTCTGCCACTTACCTTGATGGTCCTGTCCCCCGAGGCTGACACGATGTACTTGTCGTCGAAGTCCACCACGTTGACCGCAGCCCGGTGTCCCACCAGGACGCGGCGCAGGGTGATGTCCGTGGGGGAGGCCATGTCCCACACGGCGATGGACCTGTCCTTGGAGCACGTCACCATCAGCCCGTTGCTGAACCTCAAATGGAGCACGGCCTCGTTGTGGTGGATCAGCGTGTTCAGAACTTCACCTGTATTTACATCCCAGACTCTGCGGGAGAGAAGGGTTTTAACCCACGGGAAGCCGATGGCTCTGCAGGGGATGAACATGCACAAGCCTGGCCCAGTCTCCAAGGGAGAGCTGGCTGGCTAAGCCCTGGCAGGGCTTGGGGAGGGCAGGAAGATGGGTGCTGGAAGTGTCTCCACTGCCAGCAGAACTGCAGTCAGGCAGTGCTCCATGTGTACTGAATGCCTTCTCAATAATAGTCACAACTACAAGGTGTCAGAGGGCATTTCAAGAAACCCTAATTGAAGAAATTATTGTATAGTTGGCCATCAGCCACTCCAAAACTTCAGGATATGCCCTGAATCCCTCAGGTCATATTCCTTCAAAATTCCTAATGCTATAAGGACAAAACAGGTTTGTAAAAAAAATTATTTAATATGATGCTTTGCCAAGTATGAGTATCTTGCTCCTGGAATGCAAATATCACATTCATTTTAGGGATGTTTTCTGATATTTAGAGATCATTGAAAATATTCCCAGCCCTGATACTCAAATTATTTTTGTCCAAGAACTTAAAACTCACCTCACTGTAGAATCTGAAGATCCAGTTACAATAACTCTTTCATCATATTGCAGACAAAGAACTGAGCCAGTATGTCCCGTTAATACTTTCAAACATTCCAAGCTTGTTTTGTCCCAAATCTGTTAAAAACAAGATGGGTAAATGGTTTATCAACATCAAGAACATGGATCCAAGACCTGAACATTGTCATACCTGCAAAGAAAGGAGGAAAACCAGAGATTCCATGAGCAGTGAGTCTGTCCCATCAGTGGGCCTTGTCCTTCCCTTTAGTTTAAGGCAGTCTTGACGTAAGTTTTTGAGAGAACAGTGAAAACCCAACCACCATGATGAGACCAAATCTTCCTGGCCAAAGGAAGTACCAGGGAGGATGAGCATGGAAGCAAAGCCCTGGCAATGAACAGCCACAGCCAAGGGCAGTGGCACACAGAGACGTCCCTCTCCTATGGGAACACTGACTCCAGAGCACATCTCTGTGGTCAGTGGAAGTGACCCCTGGCTGGCAGTGCCCCCGAGAGCAGAGTGCAGCTGAGAGCTTTGCCAGGCTCAGACATCCCGCCCTCCCCAGCACACACAGACACGGTCCCAGGAAGAGACATCAAGGAAGCACAGGCAGCTTCCAGGGCAGAAGCCCACTCAGCTCAGGGGAAGGACACAGGGAAGTGCTCACCTTAATGGAGTTATCTCGTAGGCCACTGATGATCTTCTCATCATCATACTGTAAACAGTAGACCCCTTTGCTGTTCTCGGAGCGGCACTGGATCCTTTGCAAGTTATGCCTCCCACACCTCCAGTTGGATTCTATAGTCTGACCAGAGGGCAAAAACAAGAGTTGGGCCTGAGGCTGGAGCAGAACTGTCCCACACCCCCAGCTTCCCACCTTTACACACCCTGTCCTTGAATCTGAAGGACACAAAACAAATCTCTTCTGCTGCTCCCGGTACACACAAACCACAATGAATTACAGTAACATTTCTGTAATTTGTCATGACAAAAGCTGTGTTTATGGAGGAAATCATGGTCAATCAACCTTAATGAGAATTTCCCAAGGAGCCATTGCAGAGATACATTCCAGAGCCCTTTAGTTTCCCCCACATTTATGTGGCCAACCAAAAAAAGAAGCAAAGATGAGACCAGGAGCTTCCAGTCCAACAGATGGGTGAAGGGATTTCCCGGGCCTTCCCCTCCCCTGCCCAGCCACAGCACCCATTAATTGTAGTTACACACCTTGGAAAAGGGGTTTGAGATATGAAACCTTCCAAACGTACCTAAAACTCTGATAAAAATAAAGCTCAACAGGAACTTTAATGTTTCAAATAACCCAAACTTGCTTTCCTCCCCCTGCTTACAATCTGTCAAAGGGTAATTCTCAACATTCTCAATAATCAGCTTTATTCCTTGCTGGAAAACCAATGCTGGATTCAAAGAAATGTGGGGGTTTGGACAAGAAGATCCTAACACAACCATAAGAGAATGTGTGCCCAGAACTCCAGGCCAGCACTTGCAGCACCTGGGCAGGTTGGGATGCTTTCAGCAGAACAGGCCATCTGTTTAGCTATTTCCCTGGGATTCTCCCCAAATACTGCATGGAAGCCTGGGGAGAAGCTGACAGACTGTCAGTTTGTTTGGAAAAGTGTATTTATTATATAATCCTAACTTCCAAAACAGTAGCAGGCACCTCTGCAGGTCCTCCAAGACTAAAACTGACTGAACCCTTACTGAAGACAGAAGTGGATTGTGAATGTGACATCCCAATTCTAGGAAAACATGTCTGCTTCAAAGGAAAACTGACTTTCTACTTTGTTTTCCATGTGTTTGCTCCTTCAATTGTCTCCCATTATGCAATTTGGAGAGAACTATACCCAGTCCTAATACAAACCTGATGTGCCTCAGGAATTTGTCTAAATCAAAAAAACTAAGAGATCCTTCTAGACGA
The DNA here is from genome assembly GCA_013398075.1 of Notiomystis cincta. NCBI lineage: Eukaryota > Metazoa > Chordata > Aves > Passeriformes > Notiomystidae > Notiomystis > Notiomystis cincta. Next base: position 30,328 of record VZRX01006859.1, read on the forward strand.
GCTGCTGACAGATCACTCATTCCCTCCCAATTTGGTGGGGAAGCCAATAAAATCAGGATAGTGAGGATGTCAGTTTGGGATCAGCCTTCCTGGCCAACCAGTGCCTTGCTGATTGTGACACTGGGAACTGGGCTCAAACCTGACCCTGCTCTGGGTCAGCCCTGGAGGGAACAGCCCAGCTCATCACCGTCCTTGCTCAGCACGGAATGCAGGGTTGGAGGGGCAAGGACAGGCAATTCCCAAGGTTGAACTCAGCTGGGCTAGGAGGGCAGGACTGCAGCTCATCAGCTCCTCTGACCCTCAGAAACAGGAGAGGATTGTGGGCATTAACAGCAGGAACCAATATAATTATAAATCTGAAGGCAGGAGACTTAAAATATGTAATAGTAACACTGGAGACACAGGAGATAAAGCATCAGAGATCCCAGTCAACCAATTTAAATAGTTTTAGAAACTACTTACATTCAGATATTCAGTTCTGAATAGTCTTAAGGGAGAGCTTCCCCAAAGCCCTGCTCTTGGAAAGGTCAGCACTAAGCTCTTGCACCAAGCACGTGCCAGAGGAGCTGGGAGTGCCTGAACACCCCGTGAGCACTTCCACACTTCAGCTGCCTGTGACAGCCACTCCCAACAGCTCCAGAACACACTGGGAACCCCACAAACCAGAACTGCTGCTGGTCACAGCTTCCCAAACAGAGCAGCATGCAGAGAAGTTTGTTCACCAGGCACCTGGGACACGAGCTGGCTCAACTCTCACGGGTTCACTATAGGAAGCTACTTCAACTGCTCCCCATAAGAAAATGCTGGCTACAGATAAAGGAAATTGAACTCTTGCATATCTCTGTGAGGGCAGTAAGTCATATACAGGTGCAGGTGCACATTTTAGTTCTGCGAGGAGATGCCGTTCTGTGCAGCCATTATGTGGTGTGGCTACTGTGGGAAAACAGCGCCTGTTTTTGGAGAACTTGTAAAATCCCCTCACGCTGCCTTAATTCTTGGGATGCTGGGAAAGCAGCCACGACACACAGAATGTACAGCCCCACTTCCCTGGGCAGCAGAGTGAAACCAGATGTGCACATCCAGAGAAATAACATTTGGGATGACTGAACAGACTGAGTGGGTGGGCAACCGGAGGACCCTCTGAGAGGAACATGGTTAATGCAGAACTGGCAACCACATGAAAGCTTCTGCTGTAGGCAATTTCTGGTTGTTGCTCCACGGTGCAGGGAGTGGAAGTCTTCATCTGCACCCTCCTGCCAGGAGAGATGCTAACTGGATACACCAAGCAGGGAGGAGAGCAGGTGTGAGGGTGAGGAGATCACTGTGCTTATGGACTCCTACAATCCTCAGGGAGTCAGGGCTGAAGAATCCCACAGTTTATTTATGGTATTATTGGTTCCAAACCAACACCAAGATATCCAACACCCACTACTGTGTTTTCTACAGATCCCCTCAAACATCTCCTCTGCCTTTGAACTTGGGGTTCCCAGTTAAAAGCAGAATGTGCACACCCACAGTTTCTCACACTCTCCTAAAAGCTCACCAGAGCAACAGCACCAAGGAGCTCACAAATGCTGCACAACCAACAAAATCTGGACATACAAGGGATAAAGACCAAGCATTTGCCACAGCAGGAAAGCCATTTGGCAGCTGAAGTGGTGCACAAATGGACTGAAAGAAAAAAAGGCATTTAGTGAGAAAAATACAAACAGAAAATAGTCCAAGATGTAGAGGTATAGCCAAGTTTTGGCCATGCCAGAATATATTCACTGGTGCAAAGATGCACAGTGAAAAAAATGCAATTCATCTGGATTAACAGCTGGAACATTAACTATACATTGGAAGTGTTAGGGATAATCTACAAGGAACAGGGCTTTTTTTTGCCATTGGATAATGTACACTGTGTTCAGCTCCTCGGCTAACAATTGCATTTTTATCCTTGTGAATGTTATTGCAGAGTAAGTGGGTTTATCTTAATCCCATAAACCAAGGAGTTTCTGTTCCCTATGAATACACAATTCTCCTGCAGGACAAATGGGGCAGGGAGAAGCAAAAGGAACATCCACATTGGTTACATATGTAGGGATTTCTCCTGATGCATTAGGCCATGAAAATCCAACCCTTGGTTCTTCTCATGCTTTCTTCAAAGGGAGAAAGGAAAATCCCTCCTGACATGGAAGAGGGAAGGCACAAGTAAATGAACTTATGTCACCAGGGTAGAGAGGGCTTAATAACTCATCCATGATGAAGTTAAGAGGGTTTGAGAAGCAAAGACAAAATGACAGACTGGCCATGGCATGAGGTTCTCTGCCCCTTTGAGGTCTTTCTTCTCCTGAACTCTCTGAAGTCTACTGGGGAAAAAAACAGCATCAAGCCCTTAAAGAAGGATTCCTCTGATCCTGGCTTGACTCTGGAATTCACTGCTGGGGCTCCAAACTGCTGACAGACAGTGAGGGGCAAAGAGCTTTTGTAGTCTCTGCATCAGCACAAAGAAGGAAGGTCATGAGATGTTCATTACCTCGAGGGCTGGGGCTGCTCCCCAGGACTTTGCAGAGAAGTGGCTTTCTGCAAAAAAGGAAACAGAAGCTTTTCCTAGCAAGTTTCTCAGCAGAATTCAAGACCAAGAGTTCCTGGTATTTGCAGCTGCTTAGGTAAGATCCAGGTGTGACAACACAAACTGAGGAGTGTGACCCTTCTCTGCGTGGGACTGATCCTCTAAGGATGGAGCTGCTCAAAAGCCAAGTAGAACCATCTTTGTGCTCTGTCCCTCGCTGCAGCTTTGCTGATCCCCTTCTACAGCCCTGCTTTAAAAGCCCAGATCGACCTTGCAGTGCTGAGTGGCATCAGTCCAGGCAGTGCAATATGCTGATGCCTTGCAGAGGAAAAGCAGGAGCATTAAAGCCCACTGGCAAGCAAGAAACATAGGAATGACTCTGAGAGAAAGCTGACAGTGTAATACTGACCATGGAATCAAGCCTGAGGAAAAGACAGTGTATTCTCCAAGCGCCAAAACGCTGTTAGACACCTTAGGCAAACGAGCTAAAAAAGGAAACATAAACTGCACTTTCAGACCCAAAGAGCAGTCATTCAGCACTGGGACTTTCTCACTGCCCAGGGTGGTGGGAATGCCTGATGTGCTGAGGAGGCACAACACAGCACTGAGGAAGGACATGAGACAGGGATGACCTCGAATGTGGCTGCAGCTCATCCCTGTGCTCCTGGCTCTGGAGAGTGTGCTGGTCAGCCTGAGCTGACATGAGCTGTCCTGCTTCCCCAGGTAAGGAGTGAAGAATCCACCCTGGTCCCACTCAGGAGTCCTGGAATAGGAGGATGCAGATGGACAAAGCTGCTCTTCCATGAAAGGTCTGGCCTGTCCACCGACCCCTCTGCACAAACAGCCTCAAAGCACAGGACCCCAAATGGATTCCAGGGCAGCACCTTTTCCACCCCTGCAGCTGCCATGATCACAGTACACTGATGGCTCTGCTTGGCTTTCTTTTGGTTCTTCGTTTCCACCTATTTCCATCAATTTACACACTTAAGACTAAAATTTCAAGCTTTTATGTTACAGGTGCAACATCAATACATAGAGACTTTAAATAGACTCCTGTTTACACCACAGCAACGGAGAAATTAACTGCTGTAACTGCCAGACCTGGAGGGGGAATCTTAAAAACACAAGCCAGTAACAATGAAAAGAGATAGGGGTCCTCTGAGGCACTTTAGTGACATGCATCTGACTGTACACTGCACCTGACCAAAATAATGCTGCAGAAAAACAAAATTATTGAACTTTTTCAGTTTCACTGGAGTCAGTAACTGTGTTTATGCACAACACCAAGGAAAATACAAAGTTCACAGTCACTGAGTATCCTCAGTTAGAAGGAACTCATCAGGATCATCGATCCAGCTCCCAGCCCTGCACAGACCCCTCAACAACCCCAGCCTGTCCATCCCTGGCAGCGCTGTCCCAACACTCCTGCAGCTCTGGCAGCCTCGGGGCCGTGCCCATTCCCTAGGGAGCCTGGGCAGTGCCAGCACCCTCGGGGGGAAGAACCTTTCCCTGAGCTCCATCCCAAAGCTCCCCTCCAGCCATTCCCTCCTTCCCTGAGCTCTGCCCTCGGGCTCCTGGGCTGCAACTGAACCAGCCCAGTGCCCTCAGCTGCTCCTCGGGTGGCCCCTCCAGACCCTTCCCATTCCCAGCTCCCTCCTTTGGACACTCTGGAGCAGCTTTAGATCTCTCTGATGTCGTGGCACCCAAACTGCCCCAGCACTGGAGGTGGGGCTGCCCCAGCCCAGAGCAGAGCGGGACAATCCCTCCCCTGCCCCTGATGTTCCCAGGACAGGGATGTCCCTCCTGCCCCCAGGGCACTCCTGACTCAGATCCAACTTGCCCTGGACCAGGACCCCCAGGTCCCTTTCCAGAGGCTGCTCTCCAGCCCATTTGTTTTAAAAATCAGGAGTGATGTGGGCAAAGGGAACCAAAGGAACCAAGCCAGAGCCCCACCCCACGGCCAGAGCAGCTGGGAGGGAGGGGAGTTCTGCCCTGCTCAGAGGAGAGAGCTGAAACCTGTGCCATGCACCACAAGAACTTGGTCCTTCCCACTCCAAAGCCTCCCCTTTTCTTAGCCAGCTTCGTTTTTAAGAAATGCTTTTTGGAAAGTGCCTGTGGAATTGAGATTTCAAAGGCTGCCTGAAAAAATTTCTAGGCACATAATGCTGACCAGATTCTCCCCACACATGCACATAAAATTTCTCCAGCATCGTAATTAGAGCAGTACTAAACAAACCCATTTCCCTCAGAAATTATACCCTGCAACTTTCATAAACCATCTCCCAATGCTGGCAGGGACTTAGGGCAAGAACAGACTTCCTCCCCTTTTCAAATTGTCCCAAGGCTTTAAAATTTCAGTTCCAGTCCTAAAACCTGAACTTCTTCAGAAATCAGAAGAACACAGAATGTTTATCTGATGGCCTGGCATCACAGTTTCCTGAAGTCTTTGGGAAAACCACATTTTTATTCTCCTCTTAATTAGGTGGACCCAAGTCTCCATGGAAACGAGCTGAGGGCACTCACCATGTGCGCCTCAAGATAAGAACATTTATGAAACAAAGTCTTCTCAACTCATCACCAGAAATAGATACTTGTACTAATCCTGAGGGGACAACACAATAGTTGGCCAAGCTTCGCAAATAATATGGAAGAAATCCAGGGACTTGGGGTTCTGGAATCAGCAGGATTAAACTTCCCAGCCTGGCACTGAGCCCGTGGACACAGCCCATCGGAACAGCCGACCCCACACAGGACACCCTGCTCCAGCCAGGGGCTCTCTACAAACAAGGTCTCCAACCAAGTCCAGTTTTCTTGGACAAACCCCCAAGTCCAAATCCAAAAAGGTTTTCCCTTTTAAAAAAGCTTCTAAAGAACCCTGGCAGTTCAACATGTGACTTGGAGACGTTTGGAGGGACTGGACCACCTCTTGTGAAACGAAACCTAATTAAATATTTGGCTTCATAGTGGAGGTGGGGAGTAACCATCTCTTTCCAAGAATTTAGTTTCAGATCTCTAAATGTCCTCTTATTTTCAAATCCAATGACTTCAGAAGTGACATTATGTTCCTAAAATGTGTTTGGCATGAAATAAACAGACACTGGCATCATTACACTTCTGGAGAGGCAAGGGAAGCTCCCTCTGCCAAATCCCTGCCTGTGTTACCTTCAGCTACTACCACTTTGTGGTTGCATGAACTTTTGACCCACAATGCAAGTAGAACTCAAGGGAAAGAATTCAAATTTGCTGTTTATCATTCCTCATTTTTCCTTCCAACTGTTAATTCAGGTTTGGGATTATTTTTCAAATTCTGACAGTCAGACAACACATTCTGCTTTGAGATTATCTCTGCCCACAACCCAATTTAGCTGCAGTAAATTCTTAACACTCACCCTTAGAAACAATCAAGTAGAATTTAGTTAATCTTTGTGGTAAAATACAAAATTGTAAGATTTTTGTGCTACATCAAATATATTTTACTGTATTAAAAAAATCAAATACTTTGGATTTGCTTTTAACAACAGGTAGATAATTCTATAAATGCTAATATGGCTCCCTAAACTCTGACCCTCTGACAGAAACAGGAAGATCTTATTAAAGATCCAGGCAAATATTTAAAGAAAAAACATTTTGGTATTCAGAGACAAAAAATTCTTATTTAAGAGTGCACATTTCTGTGAAACATGGAAGAATGGGGAAAGTACAAAACTCTGGAAGAGCAACTTCAGGCTTAAAAACACGAAGAGGTGGAAAGAGTTATGTTAAAGGTAAGTTTGGTTGTTATTGGTACTCGCTCTACGTTTTAAACAGTGTTAAAAGCTTCTTTTGACAGCCCCTTAGGGAAGCAATTTGTGAAAATTACTTTAAAGGGTGATTTATTTGAAAAATTCTAATAGACTTTTGGAAGTGGAAGAATTACTGGGCCCTTGACTATTAGCATAAACATCAACCCCAGTCCAGGTGGGAGGCCTGGCAAACAGCAATAATGCAGAGGGCTTGGAGGGAAGAGGTAAACAGGGAAAAATGTGCTGTGGCACAACTCCCTGCCCTGCCTTCCCTCCAGCCTGGCACTTCAGGGGAACCAGAGCGGGCAATGCGCTGCCCGTGCCCACGGAGCACTGCTGCCTCTGGAACTGACCACTGCCCTGCAAACCCAGCCTGCTGCGCTGGAGCCCGGCACAAAGATGCATTTCTCCCCTGGATTTGGGCAAAGAGAGGCTCCCCTTACTCCTGCTCCAGGGAAGTGCAGAGGCAGGAGCTCACAGCTGACAGGTGCTGGCTGATTCCAGGTTTACTGCACTTCCCAAGTGCCACAGGCCATGGATGGTGTGAGGGTCAAGTTTGGTCATATTTTGCCTAGGGTGCATTTCATGCTCATTTCTTTATCTTTAAAGGTCTATAAATGATGTAGCAAGGTTTATAAAAAGGTATTTGGAAAGTACATTATGGCTTCCAGCAGAACCATTTTACAGCTAGGTTCAGAGTTTGGGGTAATTTTGTTTCCTGAGTGCCAAGCAGCACAAATTGCCATTTACCATTCCACAGAGTGATTCCATTAGTTCACATCTGTCTTCAACATCAAAACACATTTCCCCACTAATGAATTTCAGACCAATAATTTCCCATCCTGAAATAAATCCATGACAGTCTGTGGTATAACTTCAGAGCTTTGTGGTGGGTACAGCAAACAGAGTAAGACACATTTTCTCCTGCTGGCAGAACACTGGGATGATCCGGATTTATCAGAAATATTTCAAAACCACCAAGCAAGCCCAGTGCTGTAAATCTCAAAACAAGATAAGCAAAATTTTATATCTGAAGCTTTCTTACCACTGATGCCCCTGTGGTTCATCATCACAGGACTGATTATTGTTCCACTTAAAGCACTGGAGAGAGGAAAAACCCCATATGGGGACCAAAGCAGTATTTGCCACAGTCACTGCTTCAGAAGTTATAAGTTATATTTTAAAAAATTGGAGTTTAAGGCATCAACCTCAGATCACCTTGGACATGAGTGTGACCAATATACTGAACATTCAGCAATATATGGAATCATCTGGGAGTAGTGTGTCCCAAACCTGCTATTTTATTAAAATACAGAGACCCAGAAGAGTTCCAAAACTCTTTAAAAGCAAAAAGGATGGTGTTAACACCTAAACCAATGCATCTGCTGTGGCAGGGAGTTCCTGAAGGAGTTTTTTATGTCATCCCAAGAGCCGTAGTGACCCAGATTCATTGCTCCAACATTCACCACCTCTGGAACCCCAAAACCAGCAGGTAAGACAGATCAGAACACCTACCTCTATATCCTGGATTATCTTTGGGTATAAGGATCTGTAAAACGAATTGGGGGGGCCATCTGTTGGTCTGTTTTTAAACAGGTACTGATCCCTAGAAAGAAGGAGAAACAAGATTTTCAACAAACCACAAAGAATCCAAACTTCACAAGAATGAGAAGCCTGCCCAGAACCAAACCTTAGCACATATTCTCAAAAATACTTGGAAGAGTTTTTAGTGTCACTCTTACAACCCTTGTGACTTTGCAATTCGACAAATATTTAAAATGTCCAAGGTTAAAGAGATAACAAGTGTTTTCCAGTTCTGATTCCCTGCTCCACAAGTTTTCCAGGCAGCAGGGTGCCATCCCCCTTGCTCTGTGCATGCCTTTGCCTTTGCTCAGGCACACCACTAGAGAGCACAGGGAAACAGGTTTCTGAAGCAGAACAGCTCTCCAGAAACTTGAAAAGAACAGGAAAATTCCACTGCCACAACTAGCAAGGGTTTCATTTGAGAGGCTTCTGCAGCCCAGGCTGCTATATTACATTTTAAGAAGGAGAAANTGAGTTGGAAATCCTTGACTTGTGGAAAAGCCCTGCAAATGTGCTGTCACTATTTTTTGAGACTTGATGGAATTGTTAGTTCTCTCTGCAAAACAGAAATTCCAAATTTGTACAGACTCAAGCAAGAAAAAATGGTGACAGACATGGGAGCACAACAGGACAGGGCCAAAGCCGGAACAGAAAGGGGAGCTGAGAGCTTTTGTCTCCAGTCCCAGCAGGGATCAGAAGCTCAGCAATATCTACTGACTATAAACTTCCTTTTGGGCAGGGCTCACTCTGGGAGGACTGGTGAAGGAGAACAGTGCAGCAGGTGAGTTCAGGTACTTACCAACCCCTCCTCTCTGAGAGCCCCTTCCAGAGCGGGTCTGTGCGTACCATTCTCTCAATGAGCTTTTTCCATAGCATCCCCTCTGAGATGACTCTCTGCCATTCCTTACACACCAGCTCTGCTGCACACAGGGATCTGGCATCGAGATAGGAAAGGATGTTTTCTGCTATGTGATCTAAGCCTTGCTCTACAAAGAAACAAAGGTAACCAGTCAGTCAGTGCAGAGAAACAACCAAACCAGCCCTGCAAGACACCCTGAGAATCCAGAGCTCCAGGGCACGACAGCGACATGAGAACATTGGCACTAGGAGAGGCACCAGTCACAGGTGAGTGCACACACATACACCAAAATATCTCCAGGGTCTTATGTCTTCCCTGTGTGTTGGACCATCCTTCTGCCCTGGAGGGAGAATCAGATCCACAGTGCAGCAAAAGCAGCGTGGGCAGGGGCAGGGAGGGGATTGTCCCCTGCACTCTGCTCTCTGAGATCCCATCTGGAGCACGGAGCACGGCTCTGGTGCCCCAAGCACAAGGACATGGAACTGCTGGAGCAAGTCCAGAGCAGGCCATGAAGTTTTACAGGGACTGCAGCAGCTCCCCCATGGAGCTAAGGCTGGGAGAGCTGGGAATGTTCAGCCTGGAGAAGGGAAGGTTGTGTGGAGACCTCAGAGCCCCTGCCAGTGTCTGAAGGGGCTACAACAAAGTTCCTCTGTAGGAATTGGAGTGCCAGAACAAGGGGGAATGGTTTTGACTGCCAGAGGGCAGGGACAGGTGGGATACTGGGGAAGAAATTGTTCCTGTGAGGGTGGGAGGCCCTGGCACAGGGTGCCCAGAGGAGCTGTGTCTGCCCCTGGATCCCTGGCAGTGTCCAAGGCCAGGCTGGATGGGGTTTGGAGCAGCCTGGGACAGTGGGAGGTGTCGCTGCCCATGGCAGGGGAGTGAAACAGGATGAGCTTTAAGGTCCCTTCCAACCCAAATCATTCTATGTGGTTCTATAAAACCAAAATTCAGGAGTGTGGAAGAAGCAGAAGGTATTTTGTTACTTCTGGGCACAGAATCCTTTTCTTCTTGAGCACAGGACCCCAAAAGATGGTCATCTTCAAGCACTGCTTTACTAAGCAGCAGTAATAAAAAGTTAAAACATTGATTCTTTGACTGTTCTCTCACATGTAAGAACAGAGAATTCAACTCAGCACAAGACAGGGCTCCACAGGAAGCACAGACAGAGCAGGGCAAGTGGGAGCAGAGATTCTGCAGACATTTTCCTGCAAGGACATCTTTCCTATTTAATCCTTTCCATAATCTGCACCTCCAGACCAGCTGCTCAGAGCCCATTATCAGGGGACTGGGGACACACAGATATTCTCTACAAAGACCTCAGAATCAGCCTGACAACCCCTGTGATCCTTTTAGATCACAGTAGGGTTGGATTAATGTCTGAATGCACTCACCACCCCAGAAACATGGCAGGATTGGGTCTGGCCAGTGCTCCAGGACCCTGTGCTGCAGTATTTGATTTCCTAACTCACTCAGGACTTCTCCAAAGCATTGGGTACTCAGGCAGGCGCTGGGAGGACAATAAACACCCCAATAAACCAGCACAGACATCTCAGAGCACAAAGCAGGGGGACACTGCATGTGTTTGCACCTTGCCCAGATCTTTTCTCCTGCTCAGGGGGTCTGACATAAAAATGGGATTGCTGTTGAGTAAAGGTCCATGCACAGAAATCACTTAGATAATGAACTTGCACTGAATTTAAAACAGCAGCCAAACTTCTCTTGTCCACATTCCAACCTCAGCATCACTGGTCCCACAAAAAGTCACTGCTAAGTCTGTTCCTTATTTCAAAGGACCCGCAATTTTGCTTTCCACAAAACTCCCCTGAATCTGAGATGCTGAATAATTTCCTTTTCGTGCGTAACACACAACCCTTGGCCAAGCATGAAAAAAACCTTTCAAACCAGGAGATGATGACCTTTGTAATTTTCCACTTTCTCTCATGACAGCCCACTTTAGGCTTCAAATAGTCCTGACAAATCAAAGGAACTACTGTTATTTTTTTAAAGCATGAAGAAAGTGTGTTCATACAATCTGCCACTGCATGCTGAATTTCACGTGGCCTTCATAAAAATGAACAGCAGCAGAAAGCAGAAACCAATACATGTAAGTCTTATTCATTTACTGATTTATTCTACATAATTTAGAGAACTATAACAAAGCTTTAAAGGAGGGATTGTCACAACGCTGTGTAACACTGACCACAGTTAAATCCAGATTTTTAATGAGTCATAAACTCGATTCTGATGTTAAAATCTGCCAATCTCATCTTCTATGAACACAAAGAGCCTCCCAAAGTCCCACACTGAGCATACACAAATGCTTTGCTCTGCCATCAAATCTATTCTTAAGATTTTTACTCCTTGCAGAAGTGCACAGATTTAAATTGTTACATTCAAGAGATGTCAAGTGAAATATTTACCCTGATTAACATAACAGGAATACGTCCAAAGCACAGACACAAAGGACAGGCCCACTAGACTTATGTCAGACAACATGCAGGACTAAGTTTAAGATACATTAAGGCCTGAAATAGCTGCATATCCCTAATCTACACTAAAAGACAGTGATTTGTTTCAGAAAGTTTCTGAAATAGGTACTAAAACCTATTCATTTTCTGATGTAAAATGAATTTAACATCTATTGGTAGATTTTTCAAAGGAAAACATGACACCCATCTCTTATGCCTCTACAGAGTCTTTGCAGTTTTACAGAAAGTGGTGGAAAAGAGTTGCTGTTGATTAGAGGGACCAGCTGAAGGTTTGGTTGAATTTCAATAATAAATTCAAACAATTAAAAATCACAGGCATTGCAAAGGTCCAGGTATAAATATCACTTGGTATGAAAATGAAACCCAAATGTGGGATGTCAGCTCTCTAAATGTGATCAGCATTAGACACAGAACAGTCACTTAGATCAGGAAACACACCACAGTTACCACTGTGTCACTGAAAACGAGGGAAGTCAGATTCCATCAACTCTTCTTCCATTTTTCCTACATTCTCACAGGTGTAAAATTAGACAGGACAGCAGGGAGCAAAACTACTTCTGTTTAAAACAAGAGAAGTTGACTTCTTTAATACAAGTGAAGCCATCTTCTAAAAAGGCATCATGGAATATCCTGAGCTGGAAGGGACACACAAGGACCAGCAATTCCAACTCCTGGCCCTGCACAGGATGACCCCAAAAATCTTCCCATGTGCCTGAGAGTGGTACTCCACTGTTATCCTTTAATGTGATTGCAGCCCAACACAGGATTGATTTCAATCAGCTCGGATTTAAGTTCCTGGATAAATTTAGACAGATGTTCTTTACACGCCACAGCACCTTCAAGGAAGGCTGAATATGGGAACAATTCCCAGTATTTACATTGGAAAAAAGCAACAGAAGTTGTGAATGTGAATTTTGATATATACAAATGTGGTGTAAATAAGTGTAGCTTATAAAGCTCCCTAAATTTTCTTAGGCAGAAATTTATAACATGAAAGATCTGTATAACTCTGTATTAGCCCAGAGGTACAAAAGTAAACAAAATAAAACTGTAATTGAAGATCAGACTCACACATGAAGGGTCTGGAGAGTCAGTCCTTCCTAGGAGGAGCAGCTGAGGGAGCTGGGAAGGGGGCTCAGCCTGGAGAAAAGGGGGATCAGGGGAGACCTTGTGGCTCTGCACAAGTCCCCGACAGGAGGGGGCAGCCGGGGGGGTCGGGCTCTGCTCCCAGGGAACAGGGACAGGAGGAGAGGGAACGGCCTCAGGCTGGGCCAGGACAGGCTCAGGGTGGACAGCAGCAGGAATTTCTCCATGGAAAGGGTGCTCAGGCCTTGGCAGGGGCTGCCCAGGGAGGTGCTGAAGTGCCCATCCCTGGAGGTGTCCAAGGAAGGGCTGGAGGTGGCACTCAGAGCTCTGGGCTGGAGACAGGGTGGGGATCAGGCACAGGCTGACTCAATGGCCTTGGAGAGCTTTTCCAGCCTTAGTAACTCTGATCACCACGACTCCCTACTTCACTTTATTTCTAGTTAATTCCAGGTACTCCCCAGAGAAATCAGCACTCCGTATTTTGAAGTCAAGCTGGAAGGAACAGCCACGGTCCCTGCAGGAGACAGCTGTGCCCAGGAAACGAGGAGCACGTTTTCCTGTGTGGCTGGACAAGCTCAGTGTTCTATAAAGTCACTCCTGGAAACCAGGGTGAGGACACTCCTCCCTCTCAGAGCTCTCTTGCACATTTTATAAGCTTGATTTTTTTAAGAAAGCAGAGCACATATAAATGCCATATCACTTCCTGTGCCCTACTCCATATTCCTCATTCCCCTCCACGGACTTCTTTTCAACCATGTTTGGAAGAAGAGCCAAAATCCTCCCCAGCACCTCCAAAAGTTGAATTCTCCAAGTTTTTTGAAAATTGCACCTGGAAGAGAGACCTGGAAGCCCTGACATGAGAGCAGATCCTGCCCCCACACAACCATGAACACCCTCGCATGAGACCACCCAAAAACACCAAGACTACAAGAGCATCAGTACCACCAATCTTTAAAGAGACTTTACTTCAACAGTCCCTGTGCACAAAATCCCTTCAGTTTCCAAATCCTTTTAGGCTTTGCATTGCCTCCTCTCCCACCCTCAGTGTTCAGTGTTGGCCTGGCACTGCTGGGATAACACCACAGGCTGCTCACACATTGCGGGTTGAGGCTGTGCCACGGGCTGCCAGTGGCACACAGGACACACTGACCACTTATCCCGTCTCTCACTGAGATGGGGCTCATCTCCCACCCTGCAATGTCCACACATTTCCCTTTCCAAGAATCAAATGAATCCCTGCCCCCAGCAGCAAAAATCCAGAGACACAGCTTCTTCCAAAAATTAATGGAAAAATAAATATGACTTACCAGCAGATTACAATCTAGGGATTCTATATATCTACTTACTGCTGCTCTGCATTTTTGTGAAAAAATACACAGAGCAAGTGCAAAAACCGACTTCATATCTGAATATATCAACACAGGCTGTCAGAAGAAGTTGTGAGTAGCTGAAAGGAGGAATTAGGGCTGGACAAGACAATAAAAATCCCCAAGTGTTTTTGCTCTTAGGTCAGCAACAAGAGCAGACAAACTAGATGCACTCATCTAAGCAGAAACTCAGAACAACATTAAAATGCAAGACTTCCTAAAGTTAAATACCTCAGCAGTTGTATTTTCTGTACCTATGGGGTTTGTAGGAAAATGGAGTTTAGATCAGAGCTTGCAGATACACAACTTTTATGACAAGTCAGTTCCGATTCCAGCACGAATTCTTTAGGATACACCAGTGCAACTATTTTAACATGGAACAACACTGGCATCCAGTGGCCAATTCAATTAATCACAGAAGGGATTTGGCCGCCCTGCTGCCTTTCTCTGCACAAGCAAGCAGCACTGGATCTGCAAGGGACAATGGAAAGGTGCAGGATGCTCCCAAGAGCCTGCACATCCCAGAGCCCGGAGCAATGCCCTGGAGTTACCTGGCAGCGCAGTGATGAAGTCCCGCTGTAACATGGGCTTCAGGTAAGAGTTAATATGTCCATGCTGATAGTGACACATTCGGGAAATGAGGTGTTCCACAAATTCCACTTGATCTGATTCAGACCACTGGTCAAAATATTTTATACACAAGTCTTTTTCCTTTTCGTAGTTTCCTTCCGATGGTCTTTTTCTTGAGACAATCACAGATGAAGTTCCATTACTTATCTGGGGTTGGAAAAGGAACATTATTTATATGTTAGTATATATTTAAATATTGGTATTTATATATAAACTATAGGAACAGCTCAGTAAGAACTCTCTCAGGGAAGAGCATGTAAGAAGATGCACAGTGTACTTCTTACACTGAAAGTCTTGACTTCTTCCCTCACACCTCTTACCATTTTAAACTGCAAGGAACTTAATTGTTTTTAGAGCTACCTTTCCCATCTCACAAGCAGTAGTCTCTGGGTACATTGTAGTTTGACTCCACCAATGTTTTGCTCGGGTTCTGGCAGTTAAAATAAGAGATAAATTTGGATATAAATACCCTAATTAACACAAGAATTCAAGACTCTCACATCAGTGTTGCACTGGTTGTCCATAAATGAAAACTGAGCATCAAGGGCTTGGTTTGTTTTTGCAAAAAGCTCCTGTCAATGTTTGGGACATTCAAACGAACACCTCAATAAAATCCTGGGACCTTCAGCTCCACATCAGGATGCGCCAGAATATCCCAGAAGGAGTCACTGCTAATTAGTGAGCACAGCCTCCAAGTAATGCCAACTCCTCTGAGTCCCTCAGGAGCCAAGGGACTGCTGAGGAGCAATTGGCAGCTCTAAAATATTCCCAAACTTCTTCAAAGCAGATGGGTTGCAACTCCTTGCCATGCTGAATTTGTCTTCTGAAACAGTCACGAGCTTAGAAAAATAAATGAACTTTATTCCCAAGGATCCTTTGACACAGCATTGCCCTTCCAAGGTCAGCATAAACTACAAAATCTGAGCAGAACTGGTAATTTCTCGAGGATTATCCACTGGCATCATCCTTCACTTGAAGGCTGAGTTCATTTTAGGAGGATACAGCCAACGACGTCCAAGGATGATTATAAACACTCAAATTGGAAATTTCTCAAAAGCAGGAACATAGAAAATCCTGGCACCTCTCCTTCTGCATCCATCTTAGTCCTACCTGCCACAGGGTATTTTTCTTTGGAGACTCATCTTCATTCTGATCCTCCATTACTGACGTGTTCTGGAAAAAAAGAACAAATATTACTTCAGCTTTTTACTCTGTGACAATTTCTTGCTCTACAAGCATTACAAAAAAGCAAATCAATTGAACAGATAAAATTCATTTTCCCAGTGAATGGAATTCTCAAAGACTTCTGGCCACAAAACCTGAGTATTATAAATAAATTCCCCTTTTAACTGACATGTTTATCAATTCCATTTACTGTAAAGATAACTCCCCAACCCCGCTTCAATTTCCTTTGACAGGTTTTCATGCAGCCTTTCAACACTTTTCTCACTGGGAAATAAATTCACTTTCATCCTACTCAAGCCAAAGCAATTAAACCTGTCAATGTACTCAACCAGCACTTTCTGCCGAAGTTAAATTGCATACAGCTAGGCAAAAAAAAAAATAAAAATCACTATACACTACTTACATGCAAGAGAATCTGCTTTTTTCCCAGCTCTAGGAACAGGGATCATTCTCTGCAGAAATATCCCTGCAATTCACTGCCCAGTCTGTGTCTACAACCCTTGGCAATCACCCCTGCCTTTATTGCAATGCACTCCCCACATGAGAACTGCTCCTTACCACTGTTCTCTCTTTCCTTCACCAACAAAAGATGCAAGGATTTCTACAAACCTTCAGCTGCAAATGTTTCTCTGAGCTCACTCTGTCTCCCAAAACCTCTCCCTCCTTTCTGCCCCTGCTGCTGATGAGCTGCTCCCTTTTGCTGTCTGTGGCACAGCCACCATCTCCTCCTCCCTGCTGCCAGGTCCCTCATTCCCAGGCAGTTCCAGCTTCCCCCAGCCCTGCCCTCCCCATCCCTGTGCCCAGAGACTAGCAGAGGGTTAGCAGGACAAACTGAGTGTCCTCAAGCACTGTCTGTATTTATTTCAGCCTTCTCCCCTTCTGCTTCAGCAGAAACAGGAACAATGGGCTCAAGTAAAACACACAATGGAGTTAAGTCACACAATTCCCTTATCCTGCCATCCCGGACCAGGGATAACTTCTTAAAAACTACAACCACCCCCACTCAAAACACAATTCCATCTCAAAAGCATTCATGTCCTCTCCTCTTTCTTCCATAAGGACGTGCTACACAAACCCAGAAAACCTGGAAAATGAACAGTATCCTGTCTATGGCAAACCTTTCTCCCCTGCCCAACTGCCTTGGCTCAAGCTTACTCTGAGCCCTCCTTGAAGGTGTGGAAAAACAAGTGGCCATGGACTTTGGACGACAGGATAAGAACTGTGGCCACAGGTGATGGAAAGACTCGACTATCTGGTTATGACATACATGACAACGATGTGTACGAGTCCAGGAGGTGGATGGAGGGGAATTCAGAAAGGGATAAAGGCAGGACATGTTTGGGGTGACTCCACAAAAACATGCATTTTAGTGTTTCTGGACATACACGGCACAGACAGTCACACCTTCCACGGTTTTTGAAGTCACAGTCTCTGGAGGGCCATCCCAGCTCTCCACAAGTCCCAACCAGTCCCTCTTACTAGGGTGCAAACCAGTACAAGGGGGGCTCTCCCTCAGCAGGGAACACACAGCAGCCCCTCACTGACTGGGACCCAGCCAGCCCACACCAGTTACACCATTCTGGAAAGCAAACATGCCACCAGGGAAGTATGCAGAGTTTCTCTGATTTTATTTTATTTCAATATGAATATGTAAAAATACTCATTAGAGTGATTATATGTTGTTAACAGTGCATCCAATTAGTGCGTCCTTAAATGAGTAAGGAACATCTCATCTCCTTTGGCAGCTGAAGGCTAAATAAACCCATAGATCCTGGGAGCAACGAGCAAGGAACACAGAGAATATCAAACACAGGTGGCTTGAGTCAGCAAATTCAACAGAAATCCCACATTTTATCCATTTATCCCCCCTAACTTTCCTTCAGCAGGCTACGGTGGGACTCTGCCAGTGCATTTCTCCCTTTATCAGAAAATATCTCAGAGAACTTTGCCAGCTTTTCCAGGGGGGAGACTAAGAACTGCCTCCTAAACCTGATGTGATTCTGGGAACGTGCAGTGAACTACAGCCCAGCAGCACTGTGACACAGAGTGCAGGGACATAAACGTCACCAAAACCATCAGACTTCAAGCAGACTGCAGAGGGAATTTTCCTCTGTGCTCTGCCCCTACTCAACTCCACTGTGCCTCCACTGCTGCCCAGGGAAGGAAAACTGGGCAGCAGGCTTCGAGAAGAGGCTACAGCCTTGGAATGTCACAGGATCACTGAGGATGGAAGAGACCTCCCCGACCATCGAGCCCAATCCCCACCTTGTCTCCAGTCCAGAGCTCTGAGTGCCACCTCCAGCCCTTCCTTGGACACTTCCAGAGATGGGCACACCAACACCTCCCTGAGCACCCTTTCCATGGAGAAATTCCTGCTGCTGTCCACCCTGAGCCTGCCCTGGCCCAGCCTGAGGCCGTTCCCTCTCCTCCTGTCCCTGTTCCCTGGGAGCAGAGCCCGACACCCCCGGCTGCCCCCTCCTGTCAGGGACTTGTGCAGAGCCACAAGGTCTCCCCTGAGCCTCCTCTTCTCCAGGCTGAGCCCCCTTCCCAGCTCCCTTGGGGCTCCAGCCCCTCCAGGTCTCTCTGGACATGAGGGGCCAGAACTGGACACAGCCTCCGAGGTCCCCCAGCAGGGCCAGCACAGGGGACAGGCACTGCCCTGGTCCTGCTGCCACCCCAGTGCTGGCACTGCCCCGTGGCACCCCTGGGCTCGTGTCCAGCCCCTGTCACCAGCACCCCCAGGCCTTTCCTGCTGGACACTCCCCAGCCACTCCTCCCCGGCCTGGAGCACCCTCGGGGTTGCTGTGGTGCCAGGGCAGGAGCCAGCACTGGGCCTGGTTGAAGCCCACACAATCGGCCTCAGCCCACGGACCCAGTCGGTCCAGATCCCTCTGCAGAGCCTTCCTGCCCTCCAGCACATCCACACTCCTGCCCAGCTGTCTGCACCTGCTGAGGGTGCCCATGATCCCCTCATCCAGGTCACCAAGACAGACTCAAACAGGACTGGCCCCAGTGCTGAGCCCAGGGGAACTCAGGCAGTGACCAGCTGCCAGCTGGGTGCAGCACCATTCACCCCCACATTCCCTGATCCAAGGGAGAACAAGGAGATCTCCTGCATTTTCCCTGTCTCTCTGCACTTATCCCTCTTCCTTCGGAGCAGCAGAGCACGGCCTTGGCTAAGACAACATCCTGATCCACAAATGGACGCCCTGGCACAGCTGGCACGGCTGCCCAGAGAAACTCCCATGTCCTGTCACCATCTGAGCCATGACTGCAGGGCAGATAATACAGACTGTATTCAGATATTTCACCAGGAAGTTGGCAGCTGCATTAATTCAATGGTATCTACTACAGCAGCTTCTTGTGTTCTCTCTTTTCCCATCCTCACTCATTCCACACTTTCTTACTGTATTTTAGAGCTTTTAAGTCCTTCATCCTTTCCATTTCTGCTCCCAAACACACCTTTTGTTTTCCCTATTTTATCTTCTCTTCCTAATAAACTTGCTCTGCTTCTCTCTTAAAACACTTCATTTGGGGGATATTCCCCCCCAACACACACATCCCAATTCAGACTCCAATCTCTCTCTCCAGCACTCACTTAACTGGACACCAGGAGATGATGGGTGGATCCTGCCCTGTTGTCTGGAAGAGGTAATTAGACAACTCTGATCTGTCCTGTCCATTGCCAGCACTTGGCAGAAGAAGGATTTCAAAATTCCTAACAGCTGGTGTCACCAGCAGTGGCTCCTGGGCTCCAGCCCTTGTGCAAGAACACAGATAGGCATCTACAAGTCAGACTCTTCCCTTCCCTCAGCCTGCACCTCTTGTTCACCCCACCCACCCTCACATAAAGCCGGTTTCCCAAGACGCTTTGAAGTGGAATCACCACGGAATTTACCCTAATTCCCTGCAGCTCTGCTGCTGAACAGCTCCAAGCACTGACATCTCATCCCCGTGATCCCAGCAAGCCTGAGCTGCCCTTGCAGACATTCCCCAGGCGTGATTCTGACCCCCTCAAGAGCCTTGCAGCTTCTCACAGTGCAAGCAGAGCTTCTACATATTGTCAATTCATCTTGTTTATATGCTCATTTTTTCCAGAGATTCTTGTGAAGTTGCTCACAGCTCTTGCAAAAGTAGAATGATTATTTCCAACCAGCTGTCATTCCTTAATTAGTCAGCCTGGAGTAAGTGCTCTCCATCCCTACTGGGAATGGTAGCGACAGCCAAGAGATAACAATGGGTCCAAGCTGGGATGTTTTGTTGCTGCCTTACAGTTGTTAAAACCCAACTGAATCGAGCAAAGCCCCAGTCTCTATTTCCACTGACTGTAACCAGAAATGGCAGTAAAATTCACACATTGCTCCACAAGCTGGGCAAGTTTAAAAGCTCGTTTCCTGGAGATTTGTATCCCACATTCCTTGCTAGGTCCTGCAGAAACTTCAGGCTTTCTTTAGACTTTCTGCTCCACAATACCTCAAGTTTCTGGGATTTCCATGGCAAAACCAGTTCACAAGTTACTTGGAGAGAAAGAGGTTCTGACAAGCCTAATTACATCAAGCTAATTCCCTTTGGAGATTATGAAAAGCTTCTGAAATAGAAACAGCTATGAATGATCCCCAAAGGCAAAGAAATTGTAGGTACTCTAAAACTCCATAAATCACAGTTTTAATTAAGATCCTTGGATACCAGGTAGTAACTGATGTCTCGAGCACAGCAGTTCCATGGATGTGAGGTTGTGAGGGCTGTGTTCTGCAGGTGAATGGCCCTGCAAGGCTCCCCTCCCTCAGCAGGGGAAAGCTGCACCTTTTCCAGCAGGAATCCATCAAAACCTGGCCAGGCTGCTCCAGATTTGCAGCAGGCTGCTCTTAGCCTGGCTTTGCTAAGAGCCATGCCTTGAGTCACTTAATTGCCTGGGCAGGGGAAGAGCCCGGTGCAGCTTTGTTCTTAACCCACTTTGAACTCCAGTATCGGGAGAGCAGTTCCAGAAGTGCTAGCAGGAAATCCAGGGAACTGGGGCAGCACACACGAGTTTCAGGAGCAGCAGTGAGCAAGGCACACAACACTGCTAAGTTTCTTTGATGATGAAGCTTTCCCTGACAAAGAAGGGATTCACAGGATACAGAGGATGGATGGACAAAACAAGACAACAGCTGTGTTACCTTGGAAAAAAGAAGAGTCTTATATTTGAGTTTTAATGAAAGGGAAAGGGATAGGAAACAAGAACCTCTATGTCCCACTACCCTTGAGACTATACCAGTAATTCCCATCTCAGTTAAAGACCAAGCTAAGTCTTCAACAGCCTAACTTTTCATAAGATTCCCACTCTCTGGAAAAAAACACCAGGAAATTTCAGTTAATGTTACAAAATAAGCCAAACTAATTAAAACAATTCAGCTAAACAGGCTCTGATGTTCTTTAACAAACCACATCTGACTTTGAAGAAGCTGAAGAACCAATACAAAATAACTGATACATACTTGGATATCTTGGAGTCAAACTCTGCAGGGTGAGTACCCAGAGCTAGAGCTTCAATCTCCTCCTGGACCCAGCTCTGCCACACAGGGACTGCTGGAGGTCCCAGCACACATTTCCCAGGGAAAGTGAGGAATCCAGCATCCTCTGGGACAGCTGGAGCCAGCAGAAAGGGAGGAAGCTGGGCAGCCATCTGCACCAGCTGAAAGTGATGAGCACATGCCCCTCATGGTTCCCTGCTTTTAATAGAGCCAGAAACTGCCAAATGCTTCAAAGCATTTCCAAATGAATGTGAGCCTCTCCTTGGGGAGAAATGGGCAGCATTTGCTAATCCAAGAACTTGTTAAACAATGTTTATTAACAGCACCCAGGGACAGCCAGAGCTGAGGGCCCCTCTCAGCTGGGGCTCCTCTCAGGCTCAGCAGCCCCAGCTCCCTCAGCCTTTCCTGGGCACGGAGATGCTCCAGGCCCCTCCTCAGCTCCGCAGCCTCTGCTGGCCCCGCTCCAGGAGCTCCCTGGCCCTGCTGGGCTGAGGAGCCAGAGCTGGACACGGCACCCCAGAGGTGCCCCCAGGGCTGGGCAGAGGGGCAGGATCCCTCCCTCACCTGCTGGGAATGCTCTTCCTGATGCCCCTGGGATCCACTGGCCTCCTTGGCTCCCAGGGACAGCTGGCTGTCCACCAAACATAAAAGTTCACTCTGCTGACCACGGCCATGTCTATATTTGATGTCTGCATTAGTAACTGCTTGTTTCAGCCTAAACGAAGCTATTTATGTAAGCACTGGGGATCCGCACGTATTAAGCTGAACACGCTTCAATTCTTACCTAGCTCGCTGCTCTCCCAGTTGCCAGGTTTTATTTTAGTGCAGCTATTGCTGGAAGTTCAAACAAAAATATACTTAAAATACTTAAAGAGTCTACCAAGAGCCAACAGCTGAAGGCAAAATTAGAAAAAAACCCTCATACTGAAAATAGGGCATCAATTTTTATTTGGCCTCTGACTAACCACCAAAAAGTTTAGAGGAAGACATGCTGAATTCAGCACCACAGTTCCCCAGTTTGTGTTTCAAGCTGCTACAAACAAACTCTGAAGTTTGACCACAAGTTATAGATGGGAAGCTTTTAAAAGATACTTAATGCTCTTCCATACCCAGTTTGACATCTCTCAAAGGTTTGTTTTGCAGGAGCTTTTGGCCATAGCTAAAATTGCTTGCTCCTGCCTCTGCTCAGAGAAGGAAAATCTCAAGCCATTCCTCACCTAAATGATCCAGAACAGTTATTTTTGCAGGTTCCAAAGACTACAAGCAGTTAGTAACTGTGTCACTCTGCTTAATCACCAAAGCTTTGATGATTGGCAATTAGTACCACTATTTTAACTTTGTTTCTAGAGTATCAGTCCTCACCTTAAACTCACTACAAATTAACTTGCTGATCTTGTGTATGTATATATGTATATAACTGTGTATGTCTGAGTATTCAGTATGTGTGACTTCACACAGAACTAATCAGAGAATCCCAGAGTGATTTGGGTTGGAAGGGTCCTTAAAGCTCCTCTTGTTTCAACCCCCTACCATGGGCAGGGACATCTTCCACTGTCACAGGGCGCTCCAAGCCCTGTCCAACCTGGCCTTGGACACTGCCAGGGATCCAGGGGCAGCCACAGCTTCTCTGGGCACCTTGTGCCAGGGCCTCCCACCCTCACAGGGAAGAATTCCTTCCCAATATCCCATCTAGCCCTTCCCTGGCAGTTTGAAGCTGTTCCTCCTTGTCCAGGCCCTTGTAAATCCTGTTTCTTGTCAGTTCCACCTTCAGGTCCTGGAAGGCTACAATTACATCTCCTCGAAGCCTTCTCTTCTCCAGGCTGAACAATCTTGACTTCCTCAGCCTTTCCTCATGGGAGAGGTGCTCCATCCCTCTGATCACCCTGGTGGCCCTCAGAAGTCAGGTCAGTGTGGGCTGTGCCCAGAGTCATACTACATAACTTGTTTTTAAAATGAAATTAAAAGGAAAATTTAAAATTAAAATGCTCAGCAGCACAGGATTACTTTCCTGATCTAATTCCATGAAACAGTAAGCAAGGACTCCAACTCCACCAGTGAGCCTTTGGTGATGGCACATCCTTTTAACAGGCAGCTGTGTACTCAAACTGCAGCTGAGCCTGCCTGGCAGGGCAGGAATTTAATCCTTACCCCTGTCTGTGAGCTTATGGAGAACCGTAACAGCCAGATCACTCTGTGGCTTTTAGAACTTCTGAAATAACGTATTACACGTTTCAGAAAGATTTACATCAAAAATATTCACTGACTGACTGTTAGTTCAATTTAGGTTGTCATAGGAAACAAAACAATTGCACTTCTGTCCAAGTTCAGAGCTATTTTCCAGCATGCCTCCATTTCCACACAGCAAGCTGATGTCACCAGAAAAACAACGTGATTACTGCAATCCCAAGAGATATCCAGGGGGGTTGGCTTGGTTGAGTGTTTCAATATGCAGTAACTGGTTAGTTCCTAAGGGAAAGTCTCACCTCAACAGGTAGTGCAGGATCACATCTAACAGCACCTTCCTTGCAGAACTGTTTCAGAGACATCCTAAACTCTCATTTAATGTTCTGAGTGTCTGGGGCAGAGTCAGTAACCCAAACCTGCCTGCATCCCTCCTATGAAAACATGCTGTATTTACCAGGACAATGAGCAGGGAATTGTGTAATTGTAGCAATTTGATGACTCATCCCTGCACCACTCCGGCACCATAGCAAGGCTTGCAAAACTTGCACGTGGGGCAAACCCTCGTTCGGAATGGAAAACCAGGGCCCGAGCACACAGAAACCACCCTCTGGCCACCTGCCCCTCAGCCAGAGAGCACCACTGATGCAGGATCAGGGAAATGGCAAAAGCAGATGGCACTTCAGCCGGGTCAGGGCTGGGGACTGCGTTAAGGTGCCCGCCTTGAGCTGCCACGGGGAAGTTTTCAATTACTATTATTATTATTATTATTATTATTATTATTATTATTATTATTATTATTATTATTATTATTGTTAT